>CM021735.1:31995072-32083494 GCA_011075105.1 Heteronetta atricapilla
GAGCAGGTGTCCAAAAGTGTCCACTCAGCAGAAAATTGGACTAAAGGTGAAAAGTACACTGGGAGGAAGACTCGCAGCCTTCCTCCTTGGGACCACCGCCCACCCTTTGACGACCACTACTCAAGGACTAAAAACAGATCTGCGCAAGCGTAAAGCATTAAGAGACTAATTAGCATGAAAAGCGAGGGTAGGCGGGACAGGTAATAAATATGTATAGGTGCTCATGAAATATTAATTGCTTCACTGTATAAGCTTGGCACAGCTTTCTACTCTGGTATGCACGATAGGTGGAATGATCCCCCGTGCATCCAGCACTGCTAATAAAGAGTATACCACTTGAAGAAAATGGGAACTTTGTTCTTTGAATCACTTCAGAGCTATGTTGACTCAGCCTCGACATGATATTCATCCCCATGTCTGCTGCTTCTGTTTTCCTTCTATATTTCTTCTAACCATGATGTGTGAGCCAGCACAGGCAAGCAGCAGAAACAACTGCAGACCCACAGCTGAAACACATGTAGATTTGTTTTCGTTACCTTGCCAGCCAGGGGTTCCCTGAAGCAACACCCAGGAGAAACACAGGTACCACCAAGTCCATACTATAGAGTCACTGACCTGCCATGGGTTCGTGCAGGCATGCTTTACCACCATGCTGTGATGTTCACTGTGCTTTTTGATCTTCTCCATATCAAGGCAGGGAGATCAAGCGTGTCTGAGAGGACACCTCCAAATCTACCAAATACCTATGTTACCTGTACACAGATGTGCTACTTGTCAAACACACAAGATGAACAGTAATAGGTATGATATATGTGTTGTCCTACATTACTACTTCCCAGGCTTTACATGTTTCCAGCTGCAAGGTTACTTACCATATTTACAATCCCCCTTGCCGATCTTTTGTTTTCATCCCATTCTCTTCACCAGTCTTCTGGTTGGTGGAAATATCCCATGGGTTATCCCAGGATAACCCACTCCTCCCAACACACAGGTATTCAAGAAACACAATCACTCCTCCTGGATCCTTTTAAAAGTCCGACTGCACTTTCCCATGGCTTGGGCACAGTGAGACTTCAGCAGCAGTTACCCACTTCGCTTAGCAGCTAAGCAGTTTCATAGGAGAGCTGCCTTAAAACTCCTGCATGAGCATCATCTGATATTTCCTCGGATTCAACCCTTGTAAGGAATGATCTGGTCAGGAACTTTCCTGTCCTGCTCTGTAGTCAGTGTCAGCCTCAGGAGCGCACTACTTTTCTGCAATAACTTTATCTTCCCTGAGAGACCCTTTTATGTCTTGCTTACATATTGATTCTGCCAACTTTGACAAACTGCCATTTATTTTTTTAATATTGTGGTTATTACCTTTTACATGCACTGTATGTTTCCGCTTGTTAAAACTTAAGACATCTTCCACTTTTTATTTCTACTGCTCCCCATGTCTAGGCATGATTGCTGCCTTTTGCAATGTCTAGTATACATATGTTTTATTTCTCTCTCAGGTATGTCTTTTTCTTGGCATTTACAAGTTTTTATCTTTTTAGTTGCTTGTTTTATCTAACTTTTTTTCTTTTAGGGAGTTAACAGGTTTAAGATGTCACGTTACTACTGTGCATTTTCCATCTCTTTCTGTGCAATGAGAACAATGCATTTACAGAAACACGCAAACATATATACATGCAAACATGCATCCCACAGTGGCTTTCAGGGAAAGAAATCTGAATCCTTTCTAAAAAACAAAACAGTTTCCGTACATTACGGACTCCTTTCAGGTGAAATTTCTTCATAGACAGACATCAGACAACTGGGCAGGAATAAGCATTTCTTTCATACATCTGTCAAGATGAAGCTTCAGAAACAGAATAGGTCCTATTTGTGTGTTTGTAGGGATACTAGATGTCTTGGAAATAAATAGTACGAGGCTAAAAATGACACAAAAATGTACAAGCAGGTGATATTGTTTAGTATTTTCTTACTGTATCTCATTCAAAGAATTTTGAAAATATATTGAAGTACTATATTGAAAAATGGGATGGTTAGCCACTCTTCATGAATAAAGAAATTCAGATGCTGACTCATGAAAAAACTCCAGGATCACTCAAAATCAGAACAAACTAAAAGCCGGGAATCCTGTGCCCCCCTCCCTATGGTAGTTGCTACACCTTCCTGACAAGGAGTATTTGGTACAGGAACAGCCTCTGGTATTCACATGTTCTCTTACAAGGGCTTATGAGGCAGTTGGGTGCTGTTACCTTACTTCTAGACAAGGAACTAAGCGCGATTAAGGTCAGATTTTCCAAGGTGATTGCTAAAGAGAATTACCTTCATCCACAGTTAGGATTTGAAACAGGTGTGCTACTTCTCAGAAGTGCTTATTACCTGTGGCTTTCACAGAGCCTAGGGGTTTTGGTTTGAAAGCTTTGTCTTGAAGGAGCTGTCTAGCTTTGCATAAGTGAAGGTTTGCTAGTGTTTCTGTGCTTAGTCTCTTCGTGCTACTACAGAAGTACTTTGCCTTGAATCCTGAGGACTGTAGGTAGAGGTTGCTGCAGTGGTGGCTAGTATGCAGTTAATGGGAGGGTCTGGTTTTTTTGCATGTTTTTTCCTACAATGTGGTAGATGGTTATGTTAACTTCATAAATATTTGGTACTGAAGTGATGACTTTTTAGGTATTTTCAAATTCAAAATACACTATGTGCACTGACATCTCAGCTTAAAACAAGCCCAGTGGATGCTTGATGATACAAGTGTGTATGATTAAAAGACCAGGTGGAACCTTCAAGGCTGTTGAGTCTGGCTACTGCTGGCCTGTGCACTAGCATCATAACTTCAAATGTGCTGGGAGAAGGGGGCAGCATGCGGACACCATGTAGGTGTCTGTTAACAACACCCCAGTTAACTGTTCATAAATATCCAGTACAGTTTAGTTTTGCACAGCCATCTGTTGACAGATGACAATCAGAGTAGGGGGATGAGACTCAGCATTTGATGGGAGTAAGTCTTACCAGTGAAAGGGCTCCAGGGAGAGCCTGATGGATGTCAATGTACCACCTTTAGCTTCTTAATGGCTGGAATGGTGGGTGTGTTGGGGAGGAATGTTTGGGCTGTAACTGCTGCTCAGACTACTTTGGAGTATAGGGATGGCTCCAGAGTTCAAATGGGACACGTGAGAGCAGGCATGATGAACTCCTGGAGCAATTGTAAAGAACAGTATTTGTAGAGAAGGCAGAAAAATGAATGAGAAAATCACCTCTCCACATATCTATTACTGCATTATATGGCTTGAGGTAAACTGGGAGAGGGTCACCTTTAGGAGGTCTCCAGAGGCTCCTGATAGATGTGTGCAGGGTGGTATGAGAGATCTAAAATACTGGGTACTTCATGTCTTTCTTACAATTAACTTAAAACTGGACTGAGGGGCCTTGTTCTCCTCTACCATGTGCACTATCTCTGCTTAACAATTAGAAAAGACAGAATTTTTATCTTCTCTTATTTTCTTCTCCTCTGTCTTAAGGAACAAATTGCTTGACTTGTTCCCCCCTGCAAGTGTGGGACAAATTAATTGAAAGCAATGTGTTTGTGTGTACCATGGTGGAAAGATGGGAGAAAAAAAATAAAACATTTCACAGGAAGAATAGAGGAGGGGAAAATTCCATGTACTCTTTGGAGTACAGCTTAGCAGCTTAGAAACTCAGCAGTACATTAACCAGGCCAATATTTAATTAAGGCTTAATACTGTAAGAAACAATTTACACTGAAACAGAAGTCTTACTATCTCAGTTCAGCACCACTAATGTTGCTCATTCTGGATCATGACCTTGGAGGCTGTTAACTCCTCCTCCTCCCTGTTAATAGAGTTGAGAAGAAAGTTTGTTCTAAGGAGAAATCACAAAGTGTGTAATAAATAAGTGGATGATAATTATAGGATTTTGGCCAGAAGTACTGGTTAAAGAAACACCATAGATTTATGAGCATTATGGCTATGTCACCCTCCTGTAAAAAAAGATAATAATAATAAAATGTCAGTGTAGGTTAAAAAAATCCTTAAAACTAAAAGGTCAAAATTTGAAAATTAAATACAGGGTATCTGATATATTCCTTTCAAACTGAAGCCAAAGTCTAGCCCTATTGAAACTAGCAGAAATCATCCTTCAGCAATGAAGGGATTTTATTCCTTGAATGCTCCTATGATGACCTTATCTAATGAATGTGGGATGCAACTGTTGTAGCTAGGCTTCTATAATGACTATTCTTACTTTTAAAATTTATGTTCTCCTTCTGAGTAGTAACATTTTCAACCAAATATATATTCTATTTTCAGGGATGTGCATGATAAAAGATATATGGTAGGTGGAAAATCAGGCTCTAATAATTCTTGGTTGCCAACAGCATGCCCTTTCTCATAAAACCAATTTTGTAAAAAAAACTTTATGGAAGATGTCATCATCCTTTGGCAGAAATGTCTTGGCCATATAATACAGACATCATGAAATAATGGATTCTGCAGTGTAATTGAAAATCTCTCTTGGTGCTCTGAGGACAACCAGACCATGGTCATAGTTCCGTGTCTCTGTCTTCGATGTATTTATTTTCTTGTCATGTAACAGATTGTGAATGGCTCTGCCAGATTCATCAAACAGCTAGCCTCATTTAACGCTGTTTTTTCAAAATAAACAAACAAAAACCTAGAAAGAAACACAGCAAAGAACCAAAAATGACAGAATAAACCAAGCTGGCATGTGAAGTTCGGGATTTCACACAACTGAGCAAAAACTATTTGCATGCAGGGAAGTGGGCAGACTGATAAGTACTGCTCTAGAAGGTAATGGGTAAATGTTGTATCTCTGTGCATAAAGATCTTAACTAAAAATAGTTAAAATGGATTTTATATAAGAACTTTCCCAATAAGAGAGAGAAAAAAATCAGACGAAGGCCAAAGTGCCATATGTAATCCAAAGCTGCAGTGTGTCCTGAGTTCTTTTCATGTATCTACTTGATAGCTAGATGATTTCAGCTGAGAAAGAGGACTAATAGATTTTTCTTTTTATTACTACCACTTTTCAGTATTGCATAAATCACACCTTTATAGTCTTGCTTAGGGTTCCCCTGTAAGAACAATACATTCATATTTAACATGTCCAAGCCTGTTAGTAATGTGACAGCACAGAATGAGGGAGAATTAAAAACATTGTGGAAGCTAAGGTCAATCACAAGTAGTTTTTCTGCTTGTTTTTGACACCTTAGAGAATCTAGTATCCCAGTCATCAATAGGAAAAATGTATAAGAAGTTTTAAGTGACAAATCTGCCAATAGTTTTGTTTTGCTATCCTATCAATAGGGAAGCTTACAGTGACCTGAAGCTGAGATACACACACACACACACACAATAAAGGTTTATTTTCTTCATTTACATTTGTTTGCTGTCTCCATCTCATTCAAAGCAGTCAGGACAGGTTTGCTTCTCTCTTCTCTGGAAGTTTGCACTATTAACTGTTGTTAGAATCAGAAACCTGATCTAAGAGTATGATGAAAAATGTAGCACTCCAAGTGGGAAATTGGAGAGGAAAATGTTCATGTATATGTAAGAACTGTACTCTGATTACACTTTTTTTCTTACACCTTATCAGGTGCTTACACCTTTTAACTTCAAACCTGAGAAGCAACAGGTAGTTTCTACATTGCCCTTGGGGATAGTGTACTCTTCTGTATTTTGCTTCTATACAAACAGTTCAAAATTTTAGTCATGTTGTCAGTCATAGAACCAAACAGTCTTGCACAGCATTACATGTCCCCCCCAGATAGATCAAGCCCTGAATGCAAGACCAGACAAGTAAATAATGCCAACATGTACACATGCTAACTCGTAAATACATTATTTTGGCAGGTTTTTGGGTATGTTGTGGGGCTTACCTGTACTTGAGTGAGAAGAATGTCTTCTGGTGTCAACTGAAATTATACCTCTATGCCACAAATTCTTTTTCTTTTTTTTTTTTTGGACTTGGGGGGGGACAAAATTCCATGTGAACACCTGAAGGAGATGTAAAATAATCTATCTTGGTTTGTTTACTAACAAAGGAGCACGAAAGAGACACGTGTCCTTGTCTCTGAGGAGGAGGTGAAGGAACAGCTAGTGCAAGGAACACCAAAATCAGTTGTGCCACACTAATACGTGGTTGTATCTGAGCTTGGAGACTGCAACCCTCTTCAGACCTACACATCCAGAGGAACACTTTGGCTGCAGCCTAAAAGCCACGTGTACATAAGCTACCCCAAGCCAGCCAATCTTCTTCCCAGGACCTGCCAGGAAACAGCAACGTAGGCATGGAACCAAATTAAAGCCCAAACCTTCAGCCCAGTCCTTGACCTGAACAGTGAGTGAGGATCCTGATCCTGGCCTTTGTATGTGAGAGTTTATACGCAGCCAAAGTAAATGGGGTAGTCAGAGGTCAAGGGGCTAGATTTTGAAAAGTCCTGTGTAAAGAAGAGATCTCAGAAAAGCAAATTTACATAACAATCATGTCAAGAAAAGTAATTCTGATTGCTATATTCTTTATCTGTTGTGACTATGCAGATGAAAGTCTATGAGAGCAATTTTGCCTTTAAGCTCTTTTTCTTTTTTATTTTATTTAATTATTTTATTTATTTATTTAACAGGCTCTCTACTAATTTTCCTCACAGGATGACCAACAGAAATATGACCCTTGTGCACCTTTTGTGGTTAATTCATTAGGTCAACTCTAACCACTAAGCCCCCTGTCAGGTTCTTTCTGTGAGTGATAAGGGGCAATTGACCTTAAGAGACTGAAGCCAGGTGGAGGAGCCTATTCCACAAGGTCTCTTGGCTCCACCCTTGTTAAGGGAAATCTGCCAGGTGTGGATCATTTGATCTTTGCTATATAGGAAGCCTGAGGACTGGGGGGGAACTGCCTCCCCAGGGGAGTCTGAGGCTCAGCTTATTTGGGGTGCTTGTCTACTGTGGTGAAATGGACTCAGTGTTTCCCCAGGAGGCTGCTTTTTCTTCATGTTTTCCACTGTCTCTGTGAAACAGCTTCAGTGACTCTATGAGCTAGCTAAGGTGGTGGTGCCTTCTCGGTCCAGTAAAACCCTGGTGGTACGACTTCACTGTGAAGTAGTTTGGGAGTGACTCAAGCTCAGAATCTGGCAGGTAAGGGTTCCTGGGTTCTACAGTTGTTTAATGTTGAGGATTTTGAGTACTTCCTTCACCTTGTCTGTTTTCAGTGAAATTGCATAGGTGGCTTCTAAGCTCCCTTTCCAGCTCTTACAAATAAAATATTTATACTAATAAAAACAAAAACTCAGAAGCTCAAGAGCTTACATGTAAGCCTGACTTGGAAGAATCTTCTTAAGTAATTGTGAAGATTGAACTCTAGACTGGGAGAAAGAGATGCCTTAATGTGAACTCAGATTATGTTTGGAGGTATGTGGAAACCAGTTTAGAGAGATATTGGTGACATAACTGTTACTTCCACGAACTGAAAATTGTGAGAAAGTGCTGTCCATAGGAGAAATGCTGCTTTCTTCCACAGCATTTCTTCTGGCAGAAACTTCTGGAGGCCTCCCTTCCGGCAGAAATTTCTTTTCTGGACTTTTGCAGATTTGGTAGGGTTTTTGGCACTTTGTGGAGCTTACCTGTACTTCGGTGAGAAGAATGTCTTCTGGTGTCAGCTGAAATTATACCTCTGTGCCAAAATGTCTTTATTTTGGGGGGGAGGGGAGGTTGCATGAGACAGGGCAAAAGTCCTTGTGGACACCTGAAGGAGTTGCAAAATAATAATGAAACTTAGGTGAAGGAGAAGTTCCTTCTCTGCTGTTATTGTGGTTTTTTTTTTTTTTTTTTCCATACAGTCTTACAATGAAGATCCCATTTTCTGGCCTTTGGCAGATTGTCAGTGTGCCGGAACACTTCACATTACATAGATCATATTTGTCTGAAATGATAATATCATACCTATAGTCTGCTGCAGGCTGAGAAGTAGCCTATGGTAGCCTCAGGTGCTGTTTTATGCCTTTGCTTTTTTTTTTTTACTACATCCTTGTAAGTCTTCAAAAGGGAAGTGACATTATCCTCTTCAGAAGAAACACCATCCAGAAGAAACTTCAGGTGTTAGGGCCTGAATTCTTGCTGAAACCAAAGGCGGGTATAGAATCATAGAATAGCCTGGATTGGAATGGTCCCATAAGCATCATCAAGTCCAACTCGTGGCACCACATGGGACTACCCAAAAATTCAGAATATGTGACAAAGTGCACAGCCCAATCACTTCTTAAACTCTGACAAAGTTGGTGTAGTGATTGCTTCCCTGGGGAGCCTGTTTCAGTGTGCGACCACCCTCTCAGTGAAGAACCTCTTCCTGATGGCTACCCCAAACCTCCTGTGCCTCAGCTCGACACCATTCCCGCAGGTCCTATCGCTGGTGACTAAAGAGAATTGACGGGTGCCTGCCCCTCCTCTTGCCCTCATGAGGAAGCTGGAGACCGTGATGAGGTCTCCTATCAGCCTCCTCTTTTCCAGGCTGAGCAGGCCAAGTGACCTCAGCTGCTACTCAGACGTCTTCCCCTCTAGGCCCTTCAGCATCTTTGTAGCCCAGGATCTTACTGACTTGAAGAAAGTGGCTTTAATCTATCTTGGTTTGTTTACTAACGAAGCAACACAAAAGAGATGCATGTCCTTGTCTCTGAAGAGGAGGTGAAGGAACAGCTAGTGCAAGGAACACCAAAATCAGTTGTGCCACACTAATACGTGGTTGTATCTGAGCTTGGAGACTGCAACCCTCTTCAGACCTACGCATCCAGAGGAACACTTTGGCTGCAGCCTGAAAGCCACGTGTACATAAGCTACCCCAAGCCAGCCAATCTTCTTCCCAGGACCTGCCAGGAAACAGCAATGTAGGCATGGAACCAAATTAAAGCCCAAACCTTCAGCCCAGTCCTTGACCTGAACAGTGAGTGAGGATCCTGATCCTGGCCTTTGTATGTGAGAGTTTACACGCAGCCAAAGTAAATGGGGTAGTCAGAGGTCAAGGGGCTAGATTTTGAAAAGTCCTGTGTAAAGAAGAGATCTCAGAAAAGCAAATTTACATAACAATCATGTCAAGAAAAGTAATTCTGATTGCTATATTCTTTATCTGCCGGGACCCCTGGCAGAAATTTCTTCTCTGGACTTGCAGATTTGGCAGGGTTTTTGGCACATCATGGAGCTTACCTGTACTTCGGTGAGAAGAATGTCTTCTGGTGTCAACTGAAATTATACCTCTATATCACAGTGTCTTTTTTTTATTTTTTTTTTGGGGGGGGAGGTTGTGTGAGATGGGGCAAAAGTCCTTGTGGACACCTGAAGGAGTTGCAAAATAATTAAATTTAGGTGAAGGAGAAGTTCCTTCTCTGGTGGTTTTGTTTTCTTTTCCATACAGTCTTACAATGAAGATCCCATTTTCTGGCCTTTGGCAGATTGTCAGTGTGCCGGAACACTTCACATTACGTAGATCATATTTGTCTGAAATGATAATATCATACCTATAGTCTGCTGCAGGCTGAGAAGTAGCCTATGCCTCAGGTGCCGTTTTATGCCTTTGCTTTCTTTACTACATCCTTGTAAGTCTTCAAAAGGGAAGTGACATTGTCCTCTTCAGAAGAAACACCATCCAGAAGACACTTCAGGTGTTAGGGACTGAATTCTCACTGAAACCAAAGGCGGGTATAGAATCATAGAGTAGCCTGAGTTGGAACGGTCCCGTAAGAGTCATTGAGTCCAACTCCTGGCACCACACAGGTCTACCCTCTTGTGACTAGGCAGATCAAAGTCTATGATGGTCATTTTGCCTTTAAGCTCTTTTTCTTTTTTATTTTATTTAATTATTTTATTTATTTATTTAACAGGCTCTCTACTAATTTTCCTCACAGGATGACCAACAGAAATATGAGCCTTGTGCACCTTTTGTGGTTAATTCATTAGGTCAACTCTAACCACTAAGCCCCCTGTCAGGTTATTTCTGTGAGTGATAAGGGACAATTGACCTTAAGAGACTGAAGCCAGGTAGAGAATGCCTTAATGTGAACTCAGATTATGTCTGGAGGTAAGTGGAAACAGGTTTGGAGAGATCACAGAATAGTCTAGGTTGGAAGAGACCTCCAAGATCACCCAGTCCAACCTCTGACCTAATGCTAACAAGTCCTCCACTAAACCATATCCCTAAGCCCTACATCTAAACATCTTTTAAAGACCCCCAGCAATCAACCACAATCAACCACTTCCCTGGGCAGCCTATTCCAGGTGAGGGTGCACTCGATCCCCTCATCCAAATCATCGATACAGATGTTAAAGAGAACTAGCCCTGGGGGACTCCACTAGTGACCGGCCTCCAACTGGATTTGACTCCATTCACCACAACTCTCTGGGCCCAGCCATCCATCCAGCTCTTAACCCAGCAAAGCGTATGCCAGTCCAAGCCATGAGCAGCCAGTTTCCTGAGGAGAATGCTGTGGGGAATGGTGTCAAAAGCCTTACTGAAGTCAAGGTAGACCACATCCACAGCCTTTCTCTCATCCACTAAGCGTATCACCTTGTCACAGAAGGAGATCAGGTTCATCAAGCAGGACCTGCCCTTCATAAACCCACGCTGACTGGGCCTGATCGCCTGCTTGCCCTGCAAGTGCTGCATGATGATGCTCAAGATAATCTGCTCCATGAGCTTCCCTGGCACTGAGGTCAAACTAACAGGCCTATAGTTCCTTGGGTCTACCTTCTGGCCCTTCTTGTAGATGGGCGTCACGTTTGCTAGCCACCGGTCGAGTGGAACCTCCCCTGATAGCCAGGACTGCCAATAAATGATGGAAAGCGGCTTGGCCAGCTCTTCTGCCAGTTCTCTCAATACCCTTGGGTGGATCCCATCTGGTCCCATCGACTTGCGTACATCCAAATGCTGTAGCAGGTCACCAACCATTTCCTCGTAGATTGTGGGGGCCACATTCTGCTCCCCATCCCCTTCCACCAGCTCAGGGTACTGGGCATCCAGAGAACAACTGGTTTTGCTGCTATAGACTGAGGCAAAGAGTTAAGCACCTCAGCTTTTTCCTCATCTCTGGTAACTAAGTTTCCCTCCACATCCAGTAAAGGGTGAAGATTCTCCTTAGTCCTCCTTTTTGTACTGATGTATTTATAAAAACATTTTTTTGTTGTCTTTAACAGCAGTAGCCAGATTGAGCTCCAGGTGAGCTTTGGCCTAATTTTGTCCCTGCACAGCCTCGCAACATCCTTATAGTCCTCCTGAGTGGCCCGCCCTCTTTTCCGAAGATTATAAACCTTCTTTTTTCTTCTAAGCTCAAGCAACAACTCTCTGTTCAGCCAGGCTGGTGTTCTTCAGTGTCGGCTCGTCTTTAGGCACGTGGGGACAGACCGTACCTGAGCCATTAAGATTTCTTTCTTGAAGAGTGTCCAGCCTTCCTGGACTCCTCTGCCCTTCAGAACCACCTCCCAAGGGACTCTGCCAATCAGTGACCTGAACAGCTCAAAGTCAGCCCTCCAGAAGTCCAAGAAAGCGGTTTTACTGGTCCCCTTCCTGACTTCGCCAAGTATCAAGAATTCTACCATTTCGTGGTCACTCTGCCCGAGACAGCCCCCGACCGCCACATCTCCCACCAGGCCTTCTCGGTTAGTGAAGAGAAGGTCTAGCGGGGCACCTCCCCTGGTAGGCTCACTAACCAGCTGCATCAGAAAGCTCTCCAGAATCCTCCTAGACTGCTTTCTCTGGGCTGTGTTGTGCTTCCAGGATATGTCTGGGAAGTTGAAGTCCCCCATGAGAACAAGTGCTGACGATTTTGCAACTTCTGCCAGCTGTCTGTAGAACTCCTCATCCATCTCCTCGTCCTGGTTTGGCGGTCTATAACAGACCCCCAGCAGGATGCTTGCCTTGTTGGCCTTCCCACTGATCCTAACCCACAGGGACTCAACCTTATCATTCCCAGCCTCAAGTTCCTCAAGTTCCACAGCATCAAAACACTAATATAGAGAGCCACACCACCACCCCTTCTGTGCTGCCTGTCCCTTCTGAAGAGCCTATAGTCAGTCATTGCAGCACTCCAGTCATGAGAGTGGTCCCATCACATTTCCGTGATGGCAACCAAGTCATAGCCTGCCTGCTGCACAATGGCTTCCAGCTCCTCCTGCTTGTTGCCCATGCTGTGTGCATTAGTGTAGATGCACTTCAGTTGAGCCTTTGCTTTCTCCCCCAGCCTTGCCATTGTTCCCCCTGGCACACCTCCAACAAGCTTTGTTTCATCCCCGTCCCCCTTCTTACCTAGTTTAAAGCCCCCTCAATGAGCCCTGCCAGCTCCTGGGCTAGGATCCATTTTCCCCTTGGAGACGGTTGGGACCTGTCTGCAGCCATCAGGCGGGGTGCCGAGTAAAGCGCCCCATGATCAAAGACTCCCAAATTCCTCTGTTGGCACCAGCCTCTGAGCCACGTGTTTATCAGGTGGGCTTTCTGTGTCCTCTCTGTACCCCTCCCTGCCACTGTAGGGATGGACAAAAACACCGCCTGTACTCCTGCTCCATCCACTAACCGTCCCAGCCTCCTGAAGTCCCATTTGATAGCCTTAAGGCTTCTCTCATCAGTGTTATCACTGCCAGCCTGGACTATCAGTAGTGGGTAGTAATCAGAGGGGCGACCCAGGTTGGGAAGCTTTCTGGCAACATCCCTGACCCTGGCCCCAGGGAGGCAGCAGACTTCCCTGTGGGCCGGGTCAGGCCGACAAAGAGGGCCCTCTGTTCCCCTGAGAAGGGAGTCGCCCCCAGCGATCATCCTTCTTTCTTTCTTGGTGTAGGCAGTCTTGAGGCGTGGAGCAGACTTCCTTGCCCTAGGCTTCCTGGGTAAACTTTCTACCACATCCTCATCCTCCGCTCTCTCAAGCTCCAGGGCCTCAAATCTGTTGCATAAGGGCACCTGGGAAGGTGGGGGGTGGGCGTTTCCTGCAATGTGGAGCAGGAACCTGCCTCCATTCCTCCTCCACTCCTGGGTCCCCTCCCTCTGCCTGACAGTGACCGTCCAGGGGGTCCACCCCCATTTGGGGAGTCTCACTCCGGTGCCTCTCCTTCAGGCCCTGCAGGGAGTTGCTCCACCAGTCTGTCTCCCACTCGTGCTCCCTGATAGCCTTCAACCTCTCCACCTCCTCCTTGAGTTCTGCCACCAGGCAGACCAGGTCATCCACCTGCTCGCACCTCACACACACAGTATCTCTGCCTCCCTCAGATGGCAACAGCGGGCTTTGACACTCCCTGACCCAGAGACCTGCACTGCCGCACTGGGGAGCGGGCAGTCTGTCTGGGTGGCTACAGACTTTCTGGAGACAGCTCTCTGCCTGGCTTGGACCATCGCGGCCTAGCTAGTGGTAGAACGCCCTCAGATGAGTTGTTCTTAGGGGCAGGGCCGATCACCTCGGCATTACTGGTGGCATTATCGTTACTTTCACAAAGTGGAAATTGTGAGAATGTGCTGTCCATAGAAGAAATGCTGTTCTCTTCTGCAGCATTTTTTTTGGCAGAAATTTCTGGTACTGCTCACCTTCAGCCCCCTCTCATCCCTGTTCACCACTGGCACCCTCTGCCTACTTTCTTCCCTGACCCCAGCTTGGTTTTATGGCTGGGATAATTCCACAGAGTAGTACAGATAAGGCTTTCTTCGAAGTTCATTACTCATATCCTAAAAAGCCATAATAATAAAGAAGTAAAACAGAAACCTCTCCAAGTTCTGACTGCTTATATTGAGACACCCCAACTGTCACTGATTCAGAGAACAGCATGCAGACTGGTAAGGGTAAACGTGGAGTCTCCCAGAGCCTGGGCTTTGAGTTAACTCACTGTGGGACAAAACTGAGATCAGAGGCGGGAGTCAGAGGCTCACATCCCCGCTGGAGTTCAAGGGAGTTACATGCAGCATGGAAGCAAGGCTTACAGAACAGTTTCATTTTGAGTAGCATCTTGCACAAACTGCAGTTGAAAAGGTTGTACAGAGGGCAGCAACAATATTCCAAAGCAGAGGAGTGAGGTCAGGAGAGCTCCAAAGAGATGCCTCAAGGCAAAAGCCAGGCAGTGCAGAAAAACTTCCTACCAGCAGGAGGGATTGCATGAAGTACTGCCAGAGGTAGGAATAATAGGAGAACTGTAATCAGGCTTGGGAAATCCCATTAGAATGAGTCAGAGAAGCATGCTGGCAGCCCTGAACAGGCTCCCCAAGTAGCTCTGGGGTCTCGACACCCCTTACCTGCTGTGGAGCTACAAGAACAGTGGTTTAGGAGAGCAGCCAGCCTGCAGGGCTGCTCCCGCAGGTGGGAGTGCTACAAGAGGACGTGCAGTTGGGCTGCCCATGGCATGGGGAGGAGAAGAGTGCTCACCACACAGTAAATACAGGAAGGGAACATGGAAGGCTAAACAGCAGGAGATGGCATGCATACTGTGTGCGCCTACTATGCAAGATTACAGCAGTTCTGTTTTTTTGTGGGTTTTGTTTGTTTTGGTATTTTTTACTGAGCTAGAGCATGCTACAGGTTGCAAGGTATAGAGGTAGAATGACTTCCCTGAGGCCCTACCCAGCCTCTAAATCACAATTCCTTGGGATGAAAAGGAAACACGCACGTGGGTATTCCACTGAGATTCACCACATGCATCTTTGCAAATAAACAACCATCAATACAAGGTACTTAGCCCTGAGCAAGTCTTGACCTACCCTATATGTGGCTTGAGGACACAGCAGAACTTCAGTCCTGTTTTAAACAAATCTCTTCCTGTACATCCTGAATAACCTGGGACCTCAAAATCATCTATACACATCAGTGCTCAGCTCTGCTGGTAGAGTAACACTCCAGATAGTTTTTTAAATTATTATAATTCAAAAAACAGGAAAAAGTCAGAAAGCATTCTACTCCATACTTTCTGCTACCAGGAATAAGATCTTGACATACACACACAAAAAGAGTTAAATTTATCTTCCCCTAAATAAAACCACTACAAAGTGCCCTGAACACACCTTAATCAAATTTGCTATTTTCAAAGAGATCTAGCAAAGCCCAGTTTGGAGAAAATAAATAATAAATTAAAAAAAAAAAAAAAAAAAAAAAAAAAAAAAAAAAAAAACAGACAGCCCTGCCATCCTCTATAGGAGCAGATGAGCACAGGCTGTACACAGCATATACAGGACTGTGATGTGTATCCTGAATCAACTGGCAGTTCTATGAAGCCTTAAGGCAGAATGCTGGAATGGCTTCAGATACACCTACAAAGGTAGCTCACAAAGGGACTCATCATCATGCAAAAAGGGCATTTGATCCAAGTGACCCAAGATACAGAAAGCTAACCCTGTTGATGCCCTGGGAACTGACACAGACAGAAACAGGAGGATTGCTGGAACCCCATTACAGCTTTCTTAATAGAGGGCAAGGTGTTCACAGTACCATGAGGCTAATTTAGATCCACTACAAGTTCTATTAATTGCAGCATCTGATTAATTATAACCATAAGCAGAGAAGAGCACTGATGGAAGACAAAGTGCTTGTGAATACAAGGCAGGTCCTGCAGAGAGAAGGGGAAAAACATCCCTGCAGTGTGACCACCCTCACAAAGAGCTCTGACAGGTGGCTGCTTAAAGGCTGTGATCCCTGAGCAGAGAGTCAAGGCTGACAAATGCTCGTTCTCTTCACTGAAGCTATGGCATGATACACTCCTCTGTGCATCATCCAGCCAGATTCTCATCTTTACCCTTTATCACCAGAACACACTGCTAGGTGAAGATCTCTCTGTATAAGAATTAACTTGTATATTTTTCCCTTGTGTGTCTTACTGCACTGGGAAACCAGGCTGTTCTGCAGTCCCACTCTGTGCCAAAGCTTTAAACATCCAGTTTCAAGTTGTGACAGTTCTCCACCAGATCATTTCTATTTCTCCACCAGGAAGACTCAAACCTTGCTAGAGGAGGACGGGTCTCTGGTGAGAACAGTAAGCCAGCCATCTGCCTCCACCATGGACTGCACCTCCATTGGGTCAATACAGGGGAAAAACATGCTATCATCAGCAGGGCCATGCAGCCCTGTGCAGTGTTTCAGTAGGAAGGACAAGTCCTGCACAGCTCCACAACTCTGGGTCCTCTGGAAGCTCAAATCCAACTCTGGAAGCCTGTCCTCTCCTTGCAACAGCCATACTGCAGGATGCCTGAGCCTCACAATGTCTGTTTTGCAGCGGGGATGTCAGCAGTAACACTGGCAGCTGTACCAAGGTAGGGCTGAGAGTGGTGAATGCAATGATACAAGCTTCAGCCATCAAAAAAATTACTAGTATACCACCGCAGGCTCACCCAGCTCACACAGCTACAGTTTGTCAGTTACTTGGTCCCAAATTAACACATGTATGCCTGCTAAAAATGCCACGGACTGCAGTGTGGAGACAGCACTAGAAGTGTTCAAGCCTAGATGCAGATCTTTCCCTGCACATGTGACTGCTCCTCACGCTTGCATCCAAGTGTGGCAGCTTCACGCTCCCTGTAGCACACACTCCAATCTCTGCAGGATCACGGTTGTTTTCTCCACCGCTCTCACTGCTGTTATCTGTGGCCACTAAGTGATACACACATTTAATGAAAAGCAAAGGGTAGTAAGGTTAACCTGACAGGGCAGCCAGCCAGCACAAAGCAGAGCACGGTGAGTAATAAAGCAGTACACCCGAAGCAAGAGCTGAGAAAATGCCAAGTGCAGCTGAGATTCACAGATCAGCAAGCACAGAGCTTTACAATTTTCAGAGATTCATATACCAAAAGGCACCACCAACCCAATGACTTCCTTAGAAAACATTTTGCTGTCTTTTTTTTTTTTTAAAAAAAATCCCTCATGTAGCTGGCCACACGCCCTGCTTGTGATGAGAGCCAACTCTTCTTGGCTGGAAGTGATACCAGGAGCTCTGTAGAATCTGGACAATAAGAGTATCAGAGAAAGGCCTCCAAATACCTTCACTTCTTCTTCCCAGTAACCTACTGATAATTCAGTTCTTCATGTGCTCCAATACCTGGCTGTGCTTTGCTGCACCTCTTTGAATGCCCCCATCTGATGCAAGTCTGGTGGGATCTTCACTGTTGAGGAAAGTTCAGGAAAGCCGTCTTATCTTTCCTCTCAAACCCACCCCCAGGAAGGCCAGCACTCAGCACTCCATGGCTATTGCTGCTGACCCACGTGTCATTGGCTTGGTGCCTGTGCCACCTGTGAATGTTCAGACAGGCAGATTAGCATGATTTTCCTACCTTTGTGTGAGCTAGTGAACAGGAATGGGAATTGATGGGGTTAGGGTTAAAAGCTACAGTCACAATCCGTGATCTGATTGCTGCCTTGGAGTCTCTGTAACAACAGCCACAAGTCAGATACCAGAAAAGATGGAAGCAAGAGGGAAATGAGGGGAGGGAAAAAAAATAAAACGAGAGGAACAGGCAAAGAAAGAAACCAGTAAAAATCACCCAAGCACGTGTAAGGCAGCCATGCCATGTAGCAAAGCTCCAGTACATGACTCCATCAGAGCTCTCCACAAAGGCAGCACACTGTGCCTAAGCCCAGCTGACTGAGGCACCCATGTTAATGCAGAACACCAGGTTCAGCCCCACTTCAGTAGGTCAAGCACCCGGAGTTGTTTGTTAAACCTGAGAAATAACCAGGTGAGCTCAGCCATTCAGAGGCCACATTTGGGGTGAGGGGTAGTGGGGGCATCTATCATGACTTCCACAGAGTATGACCCCTCAGGGAGAAGGAGCTGCCAATGAAGTTTGTGACTGACTGAGACCTATTACCTCACTCACACACATCCCTCTGGTTCTTATTGCAGTCAGTGCTGGAAGCCTTTAGGGTTATAGAAGTGACACCTATTTTGCTCTGGTCTCAACACCCCCTCTCCAGCAGCAAGATCTTACAACTGTATTTTAGATTTATACAAAAAATGGTAAAAGCATACAATTCATCTGGTGAGAGAAGTGTTTGACAAAGGTAAATTACCTTATTACTACTAGGCATCACATGCACTGCCAAAGGACCTTGATTTCCACAAACATACTTTGAATTAACAGGCAGTGTCACCAGCACTTCTCCCCATGCTCCTCCCTTGTGACCACAGGGCATGCAGAGAATGGTTTGGCCTTAAAAAAAATCTTCTGCTTCGTCACTCTAATTGAAGGATACAGGCAGTTTGGTGTGCATGAAAACAGACAGCTAAGCTGAGCTGGGGTAAAGAGCAAAGTGTCTTCCAGTTAACTCCACTCATGCCAGGATTCCAGAAGAGTCTTCTAGCTCAGACCTGTAGGCCATAAGGCTCACCACTACTGAAATCAACCCAAGTTGACAGCCTCAGAGAAGAAAAAAGCAGGAATTATTCTTAAGTTATAGCAATGGGAAGGACTCCTTTACCCAAACTAGATCAACCATGCAGCCTTTTTTTGTCTACTCTAGAACTTTAAATGCAACAACCACCCAAGGCAGCTTCAGTTCCCTCTACTTATCCTACACTCTGCATTTGTGCTCAGATAGTTTTGTAAAAATAAAACAAAATTAAATTTAAAAGCTTATATTTTGCAATTGAAAATCTACCTTCCTGAGCAGCCAGTTGGAGCAGGGCAGCTTCTTGGACCTTCTGGACTCTCTCCAGATTAGATTGGCTACATTATCTGAAGGAAGGCAGCACTGTCATCTAAAAAGAGCTGACTTGAGCAAGCAGAGAACAGAGCTTATGGAGTTTGGTAGTCATGGTCATTGATGGCTTCATGCACATGGCTCTGCTAACGTCCTAGAAGAGGAGCCCCAGAGCAGTAAGAAGTGTCCCAAGAAACTACCCGTCCCTTCTTTCCCTACAGGGACAACTTCTGAGAATATCCACTGCAGTTCATTCACTAGAGGTCCTCTCCCACATGCAAACAGCTGTATTTATTGCACAGCACACCACAGGGACTTGTTACCCTGAACTCTAGAGCTCACACATGAACTAGCAGCTCTACCTATAGAACTGCACAAAGAGTGAGGAGGCAGGCTGCTCCAGCCCCAGTTTGGGCTTTGCTACTCGGTTTCCTTGTGATCCAAGCAATAAACTCCACTTTGCAGCTGAGGACAGGAAATGAGAGGAACAACCTGCCTCTCTAAGGAGCTGGAAGAATGGTTACCCAGCTCTAAACAAGGGGAAAGCACTGGAGGCCTCAGTGCATTATCAGAGAGAGGCCAGCACAGCATTGCCCCACATCTCTCCTTAGGCAATACCAACATGTGTAAAGCCCTGCAAATTCCCAGAGGACCAGAGCCTACAGAGACTGCATGACATTAAAGCAAGCAAATATAGGCTCCCAGCAGCTGGCAGAGCTGGGATTACAGCCACCTGTCTGAAAATGCCAGCAAGGAGCTTCCCCATAGGCTGGGCAAGTGGTGGGATAAGAAAAAAGACCCACAGCTACCACTGTAATGCAGAAAACGCCAGCCCCATTCCTAGAAGGGAGGGAGGCTGAGGGTTGCCCTGAGCTAAGAGCAGCGGTGCAACAGGGATTGAAGGGGATTTACTCACTGTACGTTGACTTTCCACATTGGCCTTCTGTCTTTGGAGATCAGCCTTAATGAATGCTGGGACAGAGGGAGGAAGAGAAATGTAAAGGCAGTTCAGTTGCCACACAGACCCCAAATCAATATCCCCAGGACTCTAAGGGGCAGCAGAGGCCTCAGAGGAGAATGCATAATGACAAGCAATGGAAACTACTCTCCCGGAGGAGGAAGACAATTCTGAAACAGACAGGGCACAGACTCCTTAATGCAACATGCAGAAGGCACATCTTGGAGACCCCAGCCAGCAGCCAGGGCAGGAAGCCTTGGATCATCTTTTTAACACAGGCCAGATGCATGAAAAAACACAACAGCATTGCTATGGGGCAGCCATGTGGGTCCTGCCCTTTCCTGAAGGAACCACTACACACAATTCACATTCGCCCTTCAATTCACATGCCAAGCCCAAGGGGAAGAGCCACAGCAGAACACCGAGAAATTTAATTACCTGTCATAATGGTCCCCAGGAGCAGGAAGGAACAAAGAAAGAGGTTTCCTGCCTTTGTCCCATAGTGATCCATGATCTGCCCTTGGCTGATGGTGAAGGCAATACCAAAGATCTACAAACAAACACAGGGTCAAGACGTAGTGTTATCATAAAGCAGCCTGAACAGCTTCCCAGCTCTATCTCAGTATCTGTTCATAGAGGCCAGACAAGCTGTAGGCCTGCCTAGGCTGAAGTTTGATTATAAACACATCCAGGGCACCTCCTCACAGCTAATAGACAGACAGGTGACCCTTAATGCTGGAATCTCATTTCTCACTGGAGAGGAGGCAGGCTATTAGGAGCAGTGTTGGAAAAGGCAAGGAGGACTGGTATCCTGACGGACATTCTCCGTAGCAGTAACAGAACAGAGAAATGCCACAAGGACTGTCATTTGAAAAGCCACATCCTGATGCACTTAGACTCGCGGTTCAAGACAATAATCATGAACAAGAAAAAGGGGGGTGAGGGATGCGAACTACAGTTTGATATATCTGCTTCTAAAGAGGCAAGAAAATAAAAAAAATTAAAAAAGAAAAGAACACCTACCTGTGCTGAGACATTAAGGAGCCCTGATGATGTTCCCTCTGATTCTGGGTATGTCAACTCTGCAGCAAACTCAAAGCCCAGGGGAAGGTACCCTGTCATGAAAAATCTGTAAAGGAACACACAGAAAAGAAGGCTCAGTAACTGCTAGGAAGAAGACTGAAGAGGCACAATGTAGCCCAAATGCCTGTTGGGATGCTTGGCTGACTGTACAGGATGTTTCCCCTATTATTGCCACAGCCCATGCAGCTGAGTCCCTCTTCATGGCATAGGTCTCCTTCCTACCCACAAATACTTTTGCCCACAGCTTGGGACACAGGACCTGGCAAAAAAATGAGGCACTAAAAGCAACATCTCCTACAAGCAGCTCTCAAGGGCATCACCCCCAACACAATCCATCAGCCATGCAGGCCCACATGCTTTTCATTCCTCCACCCTGACCATCTATAGTACCCACGTCCCATTCATTTCCCAAATGCTTTGCCTCAATTACCTGGAACATTTAAGGCAGCTGCAGCTGAGCAGACTGTGCTAATGTCCCTGAGTAACAAAACACATATGAGAGCAATGGGAAGCACAGATCTTTGTCCTTATCCCATGGGGGAGCAGGCTATGGCTCTTCCAATCCCTCCAGGACCGTGACTCCTGCCTCCCTGCTGTATCCTATTAGCTTACACGTAGAGGAAAGCAGCCTGTACATGAACTTACCCCAGCATGCCTGCAGTCACAAAGACCACCCAGAGGTGGCCTAGACTCAGAGTGAAGGTGTAGACTATCATTCCCACCAGAGACATGATATAGACCACTAGCGTTGTCTGTCTGCAAGGAAAAGCACAGTCAGGGTTTCATTTAATCAAATCCGACTATTATTTTCACCCACAGATCTTGGTATAGGTTGCAGCACACGGTAACAAAAGAAGAGTTGCATGCTTTCTCACATCGTTACCACAGACAGAGGAACTGGACTGCTACAGAGCCCAGTATGATTTGCACACACAGCAGGAGAAGCAAAAACAGGACCTAGGAGTTCTCATATCCTGACCTCATGGAGGGTTAGCTCTGCGTGGGGTCCAGGCATAACACCTATGAGGCAGCCAAGAAGCTCAGGTCCCCAGTCAGACAGGGGACACCAGTCTGGTCAAAAGTGCGCTGACTGCAAAAGAGGCTCAAGGCAAGAATTACAGCTCATTGTGCTGCACAGACCAAGTCCAAAGCAGGTGTCTCCAAGCCATGCGGGATTCAATGCTAAAATACATGCTCTGCAGCATTGGCCTCCAGCAAGCACCTGTGACCGTACAAAGCTCAGTATCTGCTAGCAGGGACAGTTGGGACATCTGGATAATACTTTACACCCACCCCAACTAGTTTTAGTCTCAGTACAGAGGTCTCAGGTTAGTCCTATGAAATCTCACCCAGTTTCCCAGACTCGTGGCTCAAGTACTGTAAGCAGTTTGTAACTGATTCAGTCTTTGACAGTTGCCCATATTTGCACTTTGTTCTTCATCTCCAGGCAAAGAGGATGAACGAGTTAGTGACCAGATGTGGTCAGGACCGTGTTTCACATTGATGCTGTGTCATTAGTCAAGCTGCAAGAAGGAAGTTCCCAGAATACACAATCCCTCACTAAGAACTAGAGGAGGCTGGCTCAGAGAAGCAAGCAGCTCTTGCAGGTTAAAGCAAGTGGTTTAAAACCAGTGGTGCTTTCCACTGGAGTTGCAGAATTAGGGGGAAAAAATGGAGGAAGCTTTTCCATCTTGTCACAGATACTGCACGTTAGCTGGCTGAAGGAAACAACAAGCTTTCCTCGTTAATCCGTTTCCCCCACTCATTAGGCTTCAGCAGTACAAAAGGAACTGACAAACACTTAGGAAGGAACAAGACCACAGGCTTGCATACTGTGGAAGTCACTCACCAGGAAGGACCCTAAATGTCTACACTGAGCTGGTCCCTGCCTGCCCCAGTCCCTAGATGGGACTTCAGCGGACAGCCCCAGTGCAACTCTTGCTGCAGGAAACAGCCCCAAGCACCCAGGCAGACTTCTGCTAAATCGGAATTCAGCAAGACCACGCTCCCCTGAGTATACGACTGATGACAAAAAAGAAGACTTAGTGCTCGGCAGTCTACACAAGGGCCAAATTTTTGCATACAAACGAAGGGCTTAGCTGAGACATAAGTAGATGGGGCACAGGGAAACAAAGGAATCCCCAGGGGAAGGCACCAACAGAGCGCTTGCTCAGGAAGTGGTCTTGTCACCATATTCACTGGGCAGAGGACAAGGAGAGTGCTCTGTGGCCCTAGGGGCACCAGGGCATGACAGAATGCCTTGTTTTCCTTGATAAGCCTCTTATCATAGCCATAAATATCTTCTGGGAGAGAGAAAAATGTGAGGAAGAAAACAGACTCACGGAAGACACCTGGAAAGCATCCTGGTGTTTTTAGCAATCTGTGCCCATGGTGGCCCTACAGGGACTGAAAATCATCCTTGGCTGGGACAGGTACAGCCAGCCTCCCCTGAAAGGATGTCCGCTGTAGGGAGTGCACAGTGGAAGTTACAAATCCTGCTACATCACCTTAGGACAACCAGGGTTAACCTATCTTTGCCACAGGGTGTGGGAAGGAAGCTCAGGGCACCAACACACAGCACCAGCTGGATTTGCATTTCTGTGGCACAGGGAAATCCATGAAGGAGATGACACACTGATCACTTTGGTGAGCCTAAGCTGCCCTGACACTTACCTGTCCCACAGCCACATTCCCCAGCCTTTTTAAGAGGCGGACTAAAGAGCTTGTACAAGGGACTGTGAGAAAAGAGAGATGCTGGGGAGGAAAGGCAACCAGGATCAGGGCCAGCAGGACACAGAACTGAAATGGGGAGCACCACCTCTGCTGTTCAGCCAACTCCAGAGGAAGCTCTCAAGCAAGGAATAGCCACAGCCCAGCTCAACTATGTCTCACAAGGTCACACAGACAAGGAAAGCCAAAGTAACAGGACCAAATTCACAAGGGATCTGAGCTGCAGAAACACTGGAAGCTTATCAAACAGCACTTGAAAGAACAAATGAACAAGGGGCAGGTGGGCTCACGGATCACCATACAGCTTTAGCTGCTCTCTGGGATGTTTGTGCAGCTCCAGTGCTCTCTGCTGCATGGGCTGGGATGACAGACAGCTTCTGCAGGCTTTACCATGAGGACAGCACATATTCCAGGCTGCACAAGACCCTAAGTAAAGGCTTTGTTCCCATACTCCCAGAAGGATCTCGCTGAGGCATCAGATTCCAGAAATGGAAAGAATTGGAGAGCACTGGCTTGAGTTTTTTTTGCTGTTCTTTTTTTGTTTGTTTTTACCACCTCCTTCAGCATTTAGTTTTATAATACTTGTGACCCTCATATAAGAGAAAGAGGACAGCCTCGGTAAAATATTTATGTATAAGGCGTGATATGGTGAAGGCACATTCACTACACAAGGAATAGCCTGGAGGCCACATGAACACTGCCCTTAAATGGCAAAGAGAAGCTCTCATTAATCCAGTCCCTAAACCCCTGATTCTAAGCCAGGCTCCCCTGCAAATACCAAGGCACCCAAAGCAAACCAGCAGCCTCCAGGTGTCAGAATCCCATCTCCCCTCTTGGCCAGGAACCTGAAGGATGCACGGGAAGCCCTGCTTAACTCAACGTCAGAACGTGTTCTTTTAAAGAGGTGCTCTGCTCTCAGCCAGACATCCCAAAGGCAGCCCGCGCTCTGGGACAGCTCACTCGTGTATTTGCATGGGCCAAATCTGTGCCTGTTAATTCCAAAATAAGAACAGCACAGGGGCTGCTGCAGGGACTTGCCTGCCAAATAAAAGCAAGAATGCAAGGCCATTTGGTGCCTGAGCACAACAGATGGGGGAAGCCTGACTTAGCACAGCCTCACCCTTGCAAGGAACTGCTGATGGGACAGTAAAGATCAAACATCCCTGTAGTGCTCTGCAGTGCCTTGTGTTATTAACCTCCCCCTGCTCCTCTCAATCACAGCTGATCCCATTGATTTGCTCCTCTCTCTCTCTCCCCAGGCTGACTAAAAAAAGGACTTGACATCTTTCCTTATTTTCATGTGCTTACCATTTCATTCCTGACACTATCCGAGCAGCAGAGAAGGGGGAGGGTACCTACCTAGAACATCTGGCATCTTGACAGTTTTTTAAATAGACTTTTAAATGAGGCTAAATAAAGACTCTGTAGTATTCAGAAAAATTTTGTTCATTCCACAGAAATCCCACTTAGTGGCCTACAATGGAGACCAAGTTCTTAGCAGTGTTCTTCCTCACCTAAGGGTAAATCTATCCTCAGATACCCTTACAAGTCTGTAGGATAAAATCCATGGGTGGCAGAGGCCTATTTTTCTGCACTCTCAGACAGCTCTGCCCACCTACGTGGTCCCTCCAAGCAAGCAGGGACATTGGAACAAATCCCAGATTTATTTTTTTTTTCCTCCTGTGCTGCCAAATTGCAAGTCTCATCTCTGCCTCGTAAGCCACAGAGTTCTTCAGCATTCGTGCTACAGCCAAGCTCCATTTAGGGAGTCAGGAAGAGCATCCACCCCAGCAGTGCCAACTGAGGCTACCTTGCCACTAGCCCCGGGCTGGAAAGAGCCAAGTCAGACTGCACAGTTAGCTAGTGCAGCTCACAACATCTGTGTTTCCATTTCCGCAGCCTGTCAAATGAGAAATAATCAATGGTACACAATCTAGAAACAGCAACGAGCAACCTGCTGGTCTCTCTATTAGTCATCTGCTCCTGCCCCCCAGCACCCCCATGAGCCCTCGTGTACCATTCTTCTTGTCACAGGAGCCCAGTTCCTGTCCTCTGTACTTGACAGCGAGGGCCAGTGGCCGCTTCTGAAGCTGCGAGCCCACAGCTTGCCAGATTCACCCAAACTGCAAGCGGCAGGGTACGCTGGCCAGATCTGCTTTCCCAACCCACCAGGAAGCCAATCCAGAATCATCCACCCACAACCCCGGCACCCTTTGCCCCAGCCCTGAATACAGCAGCGCACACTTGCACAATGCCTCTGGGCACTGGATTCAATGCGTCTTTCATTATGCAGGACAAAGATTCACAGAAGCTGGTTTGTAAGGGCAGTGAAATGGTCTGGTACAGTCATTATTCTGCTCGTGCCAAGAACTCTCTCATCCCTGGCAAAGGAGCTGCCAGGCCATCTCATCCTCTCCCTGTGCTTCCCTAGGGAGCATTAGAACCAGACCCTGTATGGCCCAGCACAAACGAACATGCTCCTCTGAACTTCACTTTAGACTAACTGGATTTTCAAGAACCGTGTTTTATTCCTACTAACCTCTCCCAGCGATTCAGTACTTAGACGGCTGAGTTGCAGCTGCACTGGGTTGCTCCCTGCACAGAATGGGAGAAGAGCAGATTCACTAGGGGCACAGAGGCAAACAAGGGACTTACTTGTAGGTTTTGGTTCTGTCCAGCCAGAGGCCAGAGATCAGAGCCCCAGCCATCCCCGCCAGTACAATGGTGAGTCCGATCCTGCCAGCATTCACCTCCTTCCCCTGTGGTAAGACACACACAAATGCAGGAGCCAAGTCACAGCCAACAACAAGCGAGGTGTGGAGAACTCAGACAGGAAGAGACAAAGTCTGTGTCCCACGCACATCACCTCCTGTTAACATGCTAGCCAGAAGCAACGTTTGCAAGAACCCTTTTGGGCCTAGGCACTTCTCTATGAGCCAGCCCAGCGAAAAGGTGAGCACTGGCTAACAGGAACTCTCAAGAGAGTCATCATAAACTCTACAATGCCTGCTGGCATCAGGATCGGGCTGGATCAGCCAGGGGAACCTGCATGGACAAGCTGTATGGCACATTGCTCCAGCAGGAAGCACTGCAGGAGCTCAGTTCACCTGCCGAGGCACTCCACCCTTCTGCCACAGGAGTGTGAGCAGCCTCCAGGTACAGTTGTGCCAGCAGAAATTACTGTCAGGAACAGGGCAGAAGCAACTGATGGGAGAAGAAAACACACCCTCATCATTTAGGATGTAAAGGAGCTGTCTTTGCTGGAGCTCACCTGCTTTTTCACAGGGTGTTGTAAAGAACAGAAAGAATCACTCTCAAGCCAGCCCACCAACCTGTGCCAAAGGCACAAGCAGACGTGCTGTACCATTGCATTTCCCACAGGCTCCTTGGGCAGCTAGCCCAGCTGGACAACAGCAGGCTAGAGAACAGCAAGCATCAGAGGGCCGTGAGAACTGGGTGCACTTACTGGGTAGTGATGGATCACCATGCGGTTCAGCAGAGTGGACAGGGAGTAGAAGCAACCTGTATTCAGACCTGAGAGGGGGATAAAAATGCAGCACATTCAGTTGGCTACTCTCCTGCTGGGTTGTGAAAGGGCAGAAACACAGCAAGACCTTTGGGACAATGTCCTCTAACAAGGCAGCAGAGTATCAGGACAGCCAGCTGGACTGGCTGGACAGAGGTTACTGGCAGAAACGCAGACCAAGGACAACTAGATCTCAGCATGCAGGAGGAAGCACCCTACAGTTTCAGGATGGTTCTTACCTGAAGAACAAGAAAGGCTGTGCATATTTCTAGTATTGAAATGTCACGCAAGTCCTTCATGGGGTCTCAACCCTCCCCTCACAGCCATAGGCACCTTCGGCAGTGGAGTTTTTTCTTCCCCCCCCCCCCAGCCAAAGTAAAATACTGGCAAAGCACCCACCTCAGCATCACACCTCTAGAAAGGATTCAATTAACACCAGTGCCATTGACCAGCAGGGTTTCCTTCCCAAAGGACCACTTGACAGCATTCTCCCTGCTGACAGGCAGTGAAGAACAGCCTCCCAAAGCCAAGAGATACCAGAAGGCAAGTGGGAGCAGAGCTGATGGTGAAGCACAGACAGCACTTCCCCCAAGCACCTGGTGTGTGCGTCTGCATGGGAAAAGGCTTACATTTTTACAAGATATCACTGAAGCCTGAAAAAAAATAAAAAACAACTGTGAAAGTAATTGTCTTTCTGAAAGGGAAGTTAGATTAACTGTTACAGGCGTCAGCCACCTGGTGAAGGTTTCTCAGTATCACCCAAGGTGAGAATGGAAACCGTTGGGGGAGATACTGGTCAAGCCCCGTTCAGACACTCCATTTCAGCATTCAAACAACTTTGAGCTCAATGCCTTCCTGAAGGTCACAGAAAACAAGAGCCCCCCCTTACCCCCCATGGAAATATCCACGTGGAATATCCACACAGGCACTGGAGCAGCAGTACTGCAACGGCTCCACTCTCACCTTGGGTGATACTGAGAAACCTTCCCCAGGTGGATGAGGTCTGTAACAGTCAACTCAACTTTCTTCTCAGAAAGTCATTTACATTTGCAGTTAGTTTCTCTACAAGGCTTCAGTGATCCTGGTAGGGGGAGGGATGGGGACATGTTTCACCACTGCAGCTCACACATCTCTAGGCTCCAGAAGGTGGCAGGGGTTTTAAAATTCTGGCTCAGACATCCGAAATCCTGACAGTCCAGACACATGTCAAGTTCCTACTTCCTGCTTTTCCTCTTTCAACCTCAGCTAAAAGCAGAAACATGGCATTACATGATACAGAAGTGCAGTCTAGCAGGCAGAGCTTTGACATTGGGAACAAAATCCTGAGCTGTAACTCCAGTTCCCTGCCCCAAAGCCCTGAGCAATCGTGCTGTGCCCAGCCCACTCCTCCACTGGGAGGCTGCAAACCCATTGCCCTGCGCAGCTCCTGAAGCAGTCCAAGGAGCCACCAGCTTGACAGCTGGAAGGGAGATCACCCTTCCTTCACACACCCTCCTCGACAACATTAAGCAGAACTAACTCAACAGCTCCATGGGACAGAACAAATGAAGCATCTTAAGTAATCCCGCAAGCCAACTGCCTGTGACAGTGGTCCCTGCTCCAAAAGGATGTCTCAGCGCAGACCAGCACAGTCCCTCTACCCACTACTGCTTCACCTCAAAGCTAGGCATAAACACAGACAAGTCATGTGCGTGCCTCTGCTTGCCACCCAGCCAAGAGGACAGCAACCTGGTGGGGACAGCCAGCGACAGCCAGACTCCGACAGCTGATGCTGTCAGGACGCCAGCTCCACAGAGGCTTGGTGATGTATGTGACTTCCCAGAGAAAGAAGGGCCCCTTCTCCCACGCTGGCTAGAAAGAGATGCAGAGTTGGCAGCAACACTTGGCACCAGAGTCAGACAAAATATTCTAAGAATCGAGACAATGTGCCCAATTTGCATTTGTGAAGGCTGCCAAAAGAAGTATGCATTTTACATGTCACAGTTGCTCAGTGAAGTTTCTCAGCCAGCTGTTTGAATGCCTGTAAAATAGGCGAGGGATGTTTCCAATGGCAGTGCCCAACTGCCCATGCAGACAAGGAAACCAGGTCTAGAAGCTAAGAAAAAGACATCTGAAGATCCAATCCCACCTGATTCATTGATTAGTTACCATGGTTTGCTTGTAATGTGCTGTGTAACAACATTTGAGACATCACAGTGTCTCCTCTATTTTACAGAGGCCAGAAAGGGGAATTTTATTGCCCAAGGCTCCAAAAGGAGCCCTTATTAAGCCCTGGACTAGAACTCAATTCTCCTGTAACTAAGCAGCATAGTGCCTACATGCCAGACTACTGCTCTTCCTCTTCTTCATCTTCGTCATCTTTCAGGACAATGGTTCCTTATGCAGATCTCCTCAGTTGCCCTGCCTTCTCCTTCACTGCCCCATCACCTTTCCAAATACTAATTCTTTGGAGCTGTCTCATCACTCCCGCTTTACAAGCCTTTCCCAGGCTTTCCCACCCTTTTCCTTCCTGCTGTCCATCCGTAGCTACACACAGCTTCAGTGTGAAGTCCAACCCAGTGAACTCAGAGTTCCTTAATGCCCACTCCACGTCATGCCTCAGCTTCACTGAGGCAATGTCAACAGTCTTTGGGAAAAGGCAGTCTGAGGATTCCCGAGAAACGGTTCACCCACACTACCCAGATGCAGTGCCACCGATGTTTCCAGCACTGCAAATCTTCCTGCAGGAAAGGAGTTGGCAGGTGCTGGTCATATCATTTTACCTTAGAGATCTGCAGCCCTGTTCTGACCTGGCATCACGTGAGGGCCCCCAGTCTTCCTACAGCCAGGGGAAATGAACCAGCAGGCCATTTCCCACTCTCTCCCCTAACAAACACTATGTCAACATAAAAGCTACAAGAAGCTGCAGGTATCTTTGTGTTAAACAGGGAAGATGATTCAGTTGCACACACTTAGCTGCAGCTGTCTTAAATCTTGTCCAACACAACTTTTGACTTGAGTAGGAAATACCATCCCCATTTTAAGGCCAGACTAATTAAGGAAAAAAAAAAAAAAAAGTTTCACTGCTTAGTTCCCTCTCTGAGTAACAGTCACCTTGTCTTCACTGCCAGCAGCCTGAAAGTCAAGTTGGAGATTGACATGAAGCTGACATAGGGAGGAGCAGAATAAATGCACAGACAAGTGGAAGACAGACGAGATTATGAGCCACTGAATGCTTTCTACATCATTTGTGACTGCCAGGAGGGAATTATCCCACAGAGATCAGATTCTGAACATGTTCTTCGTACTGGGAATCTGCCTCCCTCCTCCAGGGCCTGATTACCCTTATTAGGGCTAATGCTTTCCCCTTTCTTTTCCCTGAAGCACATGAATGAGCAGATGTCACAATTCAGCTTTTAGCCGGTCTGCCTCTGACAGTTTCTCCTATCTGCATTTTCACAGAGGTCATCAGGTACTAGGGAGGGGGAGTGGGCAGCAGCTGCAGTGCCAACCAGCAGAGCATAAGGGTGGTCTGACAGGGGCATTTCTAGAAGCCTACTGCACTGGGAAGGCAGAAGAGATTTCAACAGGTCCAAAGACCAGTCCTCTCAGAAGGTAGAAAGCCACCATCTCACTCTCTCCTAACTGACTTGTCACTCACAAAGTCCTTGAGGCACAGCTGCTAGAGGAACCATGGAAGTTCAACAACTATTTATCTTCTCCTGAGGAGCTTCCGCAGCAAGCAGGTGGGAAACTGGGACAGACCTCTCTGCAGAGCAGCTACCTAAAGCATATCCTATCCTATCATACAGGTGTAGGCTGCAGTGGCTTCCCTGTCTCTGCTAAAGAGAAGAGTAATTCTTTCTCCATATGACAATTCAGCATCAGGAAGAGATTCAACACAACACACTGCCCTCAGAGAAATACGGCAACATCGCTGAAGGGAAGAAGCAAACCCAATGTGGAAGAACAGATGGCAAGTCTCCAACCCTCCCTTTCATTTGCTTCGTAGGGATTGCCAAAGAGGCTGGTGCAGCCTGCACACCTACATGCTCCATATCACCTCTGCTGGGAGGTCTGCCAGCCATGCGCTTTTCTTGGGAAGCGACTTGCAATCAGTGCAGCAAATTGCACTCAGACACAGCTCCCTGTGGTTCTTAGGTAAGCATTTAGATTAGTCCAAGTTATTAACCAACTAGGAAAAAAAAGAATAAGGAAATCCCCTGAACAGGAAGTGATCAGAGGCTGGGGAAAAAAAATAGTGGGACACATTGTCCTCTGTCCTCTAGGTATTTGCTTGTAACCATTGCTGGAGTGGGCTAGAAGGACCCTGGTCTGTGGCAGCACAGCTGTCATTACATTCCCCTACCACCACTCAGGCCAGTTACTGCCCTGGCACAGCACAGAGAGGGAGGAAGAAGCTAAGCATGTCCAGCAGCGATGGCTGCACAGAGCAGCCAGACCTTACCGTACGTGACCATAAGCAGCACAAAGTTGGTGTTGCGGAGCAGACGGAGGATTGATTGCATGTAGGAATATTCCACTGGCGGTCGTGACTGGATCAAGGCCTGAGCTTGGCTCGGAGGGTATGGGGGCTTCTCCTTGAAGACTGAAACCAGACACAAAGCAGACCTGTTTGTAACTGCGCAACTGGGGAGCCTGAGCACGTGCTGAGGATTAAGATGTTCAAGGGACAGCACAGGGGGTAGTAAAACCAAGCGTATAAAACACACCAGCATCCCTAAGCTTTGATCTCTGTGCACAAAGTTAACCAGGAACAGAAGACAGGGGCTCTCCAGTAACAGCTCCTTCCAGGGGTAAAACACCTTGCCTTCAATTAGCATTTTGTGTAGGCAGTGATTGGCAGCAGAAGAGTTTGCAGGACTAGTAACACCTTCATCTACCAGAAGATGGACAGCCAGCTGCAAAATTGTTGCATGGCCATACAAATGCAGAAATGGAATGGGAAAAGCCAGCCGACCAAGGAGGCCTTGTGTCCTGCAGTGCTCAGGGAGCAATGGCCTGTGCCAGGTTTTACCCCAGGCCTGACCCTTCGCAGTCTGGGCGTGCTGCCTGCTGTCTCTAACCAGCACTAAAGCAGCATCCAGGAATCCCAGCTGCAGGTGATCCACTGCTGTATTAGGGGCAGCACAGTCACTTTTGTACTTTGTCTATTCCCCACCCCTGAATCATTAAAGTCTACATCTGACTCAACTATCAGGCAACACAAACAAGCTGGCAAGCGGAGTCCACAAGGTCTGCTGCCTGTAATGCTTTCTTCACCCCACTCATAACTGGTTACCTATTTTTTTTTCCCTTCCTGGGAACAGCATGTTCCTGTGATGCAAGATAATCTACCTCCTTCTCCATACCCTTAAGATGTAATCAGCCCCAAGCACCCTGTTTGCAGGCAAGAAGGATGAGAACCTTGGAATACTTTTAAGACTGGCTTTTAAAGAACTTATACATGCCAAGAGTTTTATTGTGGGCAATCAAAGGATGAAACAAACAATTTGGCAGGCTCACTCACAACCCCACACAGGCCCCTCACACTCTGGCTGATCTTCTCAGTTCCACTTGGTTTCACGCACACTCTTCCCACCTCCTTACCTATGACGACCAGGATGAAGAGGGCTGTTGCCACGCCGGCTGTCATGAAGAACATGATGCTTATATGGTAGGCCAGCTTCTCCACATCTTCCACATTGGGAACCAGAACAGGAGGGACCAGAAAGCCCAGAGCAATGCCAAGCTGAGCAGGAGAGAAAGGGGACACAGGTGTGACATGGAACCACAACACCACCACTAGCTCAGAGCTCAGCCCTTTGACACAATCCTCCCTCACACAGTAAGACCTCAACTTGGCCAACTCCAGCTTCACCTACAAGGAGAAAATCCCCTTCACCACGTAATAATTGAAAGATAAAAGCCAGGTACCCACAGTAACTAGGCCATGAGAGGTCCCCCCCACTAAACTCACACATGTAAGGATATTCAAGGCAAGGTTTCAAAGCAGAATTTAGTAGAATTAATACCTGCCTCCACCAAAGTGGAGTTCTTGCTTCCCCTGTCCTTCAACACACATCACCCTGCACACACACATCCCGCTCCTTATCTTACATCTACTCTGGTGCTGACCTGATCACCTGCTCATCTGACTTGGCTCAGGAAAAATAGCAGAAAACAACACCATCAAAAAACACCACAACTCTCTACTGGGTTAATGAATTGAACCTATTTATCTTCCGGCCAGACAAGCACAAGGGTTGACGCAATGCAGAACCTGCCCACTCGTGATGAGTGAGATATCAATCTGTCTCAGCCATTTTATGACACTGTTTCTGAGTGAGCTCCCTCCCAAGACAAGGCTCACCCTGCTACCACTCACGCCTTTCCCACTGCACCAGGACAACCTAGAAAAAGACAGACTGAGAGTGAAGGGAGTGCTGACAGCACGTATCCTGAACATTGAGGTTGTGCAATGGGGTTTGGCAACTGCCCAGCTGAAATGCTTGGCTCTGAGAGGCTGCAAGAAGACACCCTGCAGCTGTGGCCTCTGCTGTGCTGAGAGCGCCGCGCGTCCAGCCGAGGAGCTCCTGCCATGACAGCACACGCTTCGGTGAGGACACTGGGGCTCTTCACTCGACAGCTGTTTCTCCAGGAGAGCAACAAGGAGCTGTAGCAGCGTAGGTTTGCCATGATGACAAGCAGCATTAAACGGCACAGACCTTCAGTGCCAGCCCTCAAAAGAGGGGAAATATCTGCTTTGATGCCTGGGAGCACTCTCTTCATAAAGTTGAAGCCAAAGTGCACTCATCACATTTGGAGTACTCCAAAGACAAGAGGAGGCATACAACACACACCGCCCCCTTTCTTCCCTCCTCCTGTGTTTGTTTCCCTTTACAGCCATGTTAGAATCACCATCTAGTTCCCAAGGAGTGTATTTCCCTGGTCCTCTGGCCCTTCTCCGCACTTGCAATCCTCTCAGACATCAGAGCCATACATGAGTTCAGCTCTTGCTTGCTCTCAGAGAGGTTCTGCACACTTAGCCCTGTACAGGGCAAACATATTTTTTGTTTAGTTACACTTTTTTCCCCCCCATTTCCTGGTTTCATCCTATGTTTGCTGTTGTGGACAGTAACAAGGCACACACAAGAGCCTATAACAGGTGTAAGGACTGAGAAGGCACCCAAGAAGAGACAGCAGGTGACCATGCAGCCATCCTCATCCCTGCTTGAAACAAAGATTTCCAATCTCTTTCGCAGGCTGGGAAGTTGAAAAGCACTTTGATTACTGGTAGTGCTAACTGAACCAATACAGGCTGGCAGTATAAAAAATAATCAGGCTACACCAATGCAGCCTATCTACAGCCACTGCCCTCGTCCTCACGCTGAAAGGAGATAAGAATATGCAAAGCACGGAAACAAGGATATATTCAAACTAAGCCCATTGCACGTATCATTTCCTCATGGGAAACACCAGATAGGAAACCATGAGCAAAATCAAGACCTGTTGCCCCACAATAATGCTCCCAACAGAAGGATCCAGTACTCAATGTCTTCAAAGTCCCAGGACAGGGTCATTTCATGTAACTGGTCTTACTTTACACGTAAGAAAAGCAAAGATCAAGAAAAGTGAGGTCTGTGGTGCCCACAAGTCACTGCCAAGCATGGCAGAACACAGAGCGGAATGACCCAGGAGCCCTGTCCCTGGCAAAGGCTCAGACAGGTCTCCTGCCTTGCCCTCCAGCAAAAACTCCTTGCACTTTCTGCATGCTTTTGCCATCATATCTCCATGTTCCTGGGATGATGATGGACTCATTTTGGAAGAGCCACTGCACCGACCAGGATCAAGATCACAGAACAAGTACAGGTGCCACAACTGCTGGCTGGGACAAAAACGGGCTTGTGCTCTATAGCAAACTCTCTACAAGCCGTCCTCCTCCTCCATCCAGCTGGTGGATCTTTGAGCTGGGGAGAATGCTTATAGTTCAAACAGAGTTGCCTGCTAGACTCAGAGACAGCATTCAGCTTAAAGACATGTAACTTTCAACAATGTCTGACCAAACTCTTTCTGTGTCAAACAGTGCCCTCCTTCACTGGGAGGCTGCAATAGCCAAGGTCAGGATTGCAGCAGACATCTGTGCGGAGGTCATTCCCAGCACTGGGGCACCCTAGGACCTGGTGGGAAGAGTCACCAGGAGACTACAGATGTGCCGCATCAGTTCAGGCCATTTTCAGCAGTGAGAACATTCAGGGGTTCATTAGGCACAGTAGAGTGAAACACAACCTGGGATGTCCCCAGACAGTAAGTCAAGAACTGAAGGAGTTAAGAGACAACTTCAAATCCCACCAATAACAAAGGTAAGCCTTCCCAACACCCACACGGCACAGGCAGCCTCTGACGCAGGACTGAACTTGCCAGAGCTCCACTTGGTCCAGACACAGCCTGTCCCCTCGCTGTTACAGCTAGTCAGGTCTGCTCTCCCTGTCTGCCCTGGCTGCTAACACAGGAGCCTCGCTGACCACCTGGGAGCTTGACCAGTTGGCTTAGAGACTTCAAGCCCTGATCTTCATTAAATTGCATGCTTCCCTGTTCTCTGGGCAAGGCCTGTAGCTTCACAGAAAAGGCACTTACACCAAATCCAGAGCACACCCAGAGGGCAGAAGCCTGTTTGTCTCTGCAGCAAGTTTATTTTGGCCAGAGTGCAGTCCTGCTGCTCCAGCATGCCTGCCCAGCCCAGGACGCAGCCATGCTTCAGTATTGCAGCCACACTGGGCTTCTCAGCATTCCCAGAAGTTCAAGCTTCAAGGAAAAGACGCAACTTTGCTCCTTTCCAGTGGAGACTGAAGTCCTCCTAGTCCTCACCCACCAGGTTCCACGTGGGCTTCTCCACCTTCTACCAAATCAGGTCTATAAATCGCTTCCCGGAAACTGCTGCCTTGCCTTACAGCTCTTTCATTCCTGAAAGAACCGGGCTGGATTCCTGTGCTAGCTGCTTCTGCAACATCAGTCACATGATACTCACACGAGTTGTTGAGCCACAACAAAACATGCGCAGGAAAACGGGAGGTTTCTCTGGGACCACAGTCAAGATTCACTCTTTTAAGGTCTCCCTCTACCCTTTCCTATCTGAAAAAGGATATTGAGAATCTGGTCTGCAAATTATTCATAAATCCATTTCTGAGAAGTCCTATAGTCACTGCCTACCAAAAAGGACTTACTCAGCTCTCTTGGATACTTCTGTTGTCTTTTCAGAAGACCTGAACAATTTTTCCTAACCACAAAAGGATGCTTGTCCTCACTCTTCCCCTTCCAGAAAAGGGAACGCTCTTATCCACTGGGAGTTTCTTAAACCTGCAAAAACATAGGTGGTAGAGGAAAAAAAAATCCCAGCATAGCACCAGGAAACATTTTATATTTCAGGGTCACTGACATTATTAATGCTATGAAGATAAGATGCCTTGACTTGGCTAAAACTGAAGATTTCCCAGAGGATACCCTGGATTATTCATTGCACTTTTAGCACCAAAGACAAGCTCTCTACATAAGTACTACACTACACCTACTTTACCTTTCACAAAGAGATTTTCAGTTTGGCTCTCAGCAGGAGTACCCATCTCACCACCAGCCCAACAGACAACAGTGTAACCCACGAGCCAGAAAATTTAAACATTCCTTAGCAGCGGAGAAACATTTTCTCTCCCTTCTCCAGTTTCCACATCAGGCCGGGGAAATCAAAGCAACGTAAAAGCAAAGCTGGTTCTGCGACGCTCTGTGCGACCCCTCTTACAGAGACCACCAGTCACTGGGGCTTATAGTGCAGTCCCTCTCACCAGGGCACAAACTAGCATCTCCAACCTTTGTGCAAGCAGAAAGGTCTCCAAGACCTATACAAATAGGGGCTCACTCCCAAATTTCAGCACTTCCACAACATGAGGGCATCCCCACATCCATAAAACGCACAGCACTGTCCTGATCCTCATGAATCTCCCTGCAGGAACCAGCCTGCTGGCACTTCATTTTAAGAAGGCTTTGGGGTGATTTAAACAGAGTAACAGGGAAGTCAACAGCTACAGCAGAGTCCGCTGTCCAGATGAGTTGTTTTTTTTTTTTTCCTAAAGGCTGATAAACAGTGGAAAGAATCTATTTCCTACCTGAATTTTACCAAGATGCAGTCCCAACACTGATTTCATATTCAAGATTCAGCCATACACAAGAACAGATGATAAAATTGAGAGCAAGTGGCAAGTAAGATGGTATACATGTACCTGAGGTCTTGAAATGGACAATGGGATGTCTAATTTATCTGATTATATATCAAGAGTCCACCGAAGGATGATAATCAGTGCAGTATCAGCATAGAAACTGTAAATGAATGATCGATGGAGGAGTGAGTCTCCACCTTAAAGAAAATTGAGAGTCAGCAACAGGAATACGGAAGCCCAATAAAATCCCCAAGCAAGCAGAAACGTTGACACAAGAGCCCACCACATCAGGAAGGACAATTAAAGTGTTAAAAGGCAGAAAGAGAGAGATGCTGCGAAGGCAAAAAATACAACAGAGAAATTGTGACAATGCCCTTGAAGGCTATGTAAGCGTCATGACAGGGATGATGCAGAGACTGCATTTTTAGATTCCATAAATACCCTCTTCTGAGGGTAACCTCTAAGAAGCAGCACAGTTCATGATTTTGGCCTAGGGCAGCACAGCACGACCACGCTCAATATGAGCAGACGGTTCTGCACTGCACTCACATTCAGCTTCCTTGCAGCAGCAAGCTGGGGGGCGGAAACAGCTCCAAACCACTACGGCAATTGTAACTTGCAAGAGGGAACTGTCTGAAAGGAAAGCTTCTTGAAAGGAAATTCAGAAGACAATGCCACCTGCAAGCAGTTAGTTTCTTTGAGACTACACAGAGACACCACATCAGGGGCTCAGAGTAAGCGTACAGAACATTATCAACACTTTTAGAACAGTAGAAATAAAAGCAACCGTGATTAAAGAGCAAAGAAGGAAAAAGAAAAGCCACCACATACCTCAAAAGCTGTACTTTATCTCCTCAAGCACGAAAAAGAGGAGACAGCAAGCTGGACCAAACTAAAGTAAAACCATAATTAGGCCAAAAAAGACTGAGGAACAGCTTGACAAACTGATTTAAAACTTCATACGCTGCACAATCAGGAAGCCTGCCAGGAAGTCTGGAAGGGCAAAAGATGATCACCATGGAAGGAAAACATTTGAGACAGGGAGAATTAAATGAACTCTTGCATCAGCACTCACTACGTGATTTTTTGGGGAAGTTTCCACCTCGATCGAACCTCTTCATATGGCAAAAAAAATCTGAAGTGCTATCAGTGGAAGACTTTATGCAATTTATTGCAGCCAGTTTGTTCTCTGAGGTGTCAGAACCAGATGGAATTCATCCAAACGTTCAGAAGAACGAGACAACAGAAAACCCACGCTACTGACACAGAAACATACCGAACTGTTAACTCTGGTCCCTTACCAAAACACTCAAATCAGGAATGCGGGAAGGCAAGAGTGATAAAAATTTTTAAAAGGCCCTGCAAGTGCAGGACTCCCAGGAAACTCAAGGGCCAGCAGACTGCCAATTTGGCAGAAACTAACAGTCAGAAACCACAAGTTTACACGTGAATAAATACCAATACAGTGGGCTTCTCAGATGCTGCAATTTCAACACAGCCTCAGCAAGTTCCCAAACCAAGACTTCTTTTTGAGTGAGTGAAAACAGAGCGTATCCTCCTCTCTTTCTTTTCCTTAGCACTTATCAGGGACCACTGACTGCCCCAGGGCTGCCTGACCTAGGCCAGACGCTCCTATGTCCCCATGCACTCGTACCTTTCCAAAGAACTGTTTCATGGGGAAAAAATAATCAAGGGCTTCACCTGCTCTCAGCAAAGAGAGCTTGTTGCCTTTGTCAACACACCACTGGAGCTATTCTACCCTTCTAATCCTCGACATCCACAGCGACCAAGGAGATGAGGAATCCTCTAGAAAACCATGACGAGTATCACGCTTTGGAAGAAAACAAGTGACACTTGAATCGTTTTAAGGAGTCAGGCCTGCCACTCATGCTGATTTACTTGTTTTCTGACAGATACCTTTAAGCACGTAGGGCTTCACATTTTCAAGATGTTCCTCTCCAGACACAACAGTAGAAATACTTTAGATTTTTTTTACTATTATTATTTAATTATAATCCATTCTAATACAAGTGGCTTCATATACCAAGAACTTAAAAGGTGTGAATCTCCCCAGCTGAATGATGAGAACCGACCCGACAATATTGTCACCACAGAAGCAGTGAAAAGCCTACAGTGAGGAGAAAAAAAAAAAAAAAAAAGAAAAAAAAAAAAACACTAGTGAAAAGCCTACAGAGCAAGCCTGTGCACTGCAACCACCACTCTTCTGGAAACCTCCATCTCGAATAGCCACCAGAACTTACCAAGTACCACCTGTTTCTCCGAAACCCTTGCAGAGGGAACACACAAGCCAAGTGCAGCAACGCCTGTGCTGCCCAGTAACAGGTGAGACCAGGTCAGGATGCTGCAATACCCTCATTAGTAGTTTTCTGGCACAAACTAGTGCAGAGGTGCAGAATGTAATGGGTAGTGGCAAAAGGACACGTATATGGCTGGCAAGAGGAGGAGAAAGCAGCACAGTTTGATGGATCCGGACACCACATGTCTGGTCACACCAGGGGAGCCCTTAGGAAAGAAAACAGAAGGGCTTCCCTTCCCGTACATTGCTCTTACACTTATGGGAGTGGGACTTTGACCCCCGCTTGGTACAGACACTGGGCAGTTCTGCCAAGGCAATAAAACGCACCAGACCAGGATCTTCACTCACCCTGGGAAACCCTTGGAAGAGGCCCATGTTCCAAAGTCCTGGGCACCACAGCTTCTTCCATTACTTATGTCCATGTGTCACAGTTCTGCCCTGTGGCATTTCCTCCTTTTTTAACTACAGGTGTCTCCCATGCTATAACCACAATATTTCACCTTTGCGATAAGGGAACTATAGGGTCGTAACCTGCAGAGAGCAGACAGCCACCCCCTTCCACACCCTGTGAGTCCTACTGCACATCAGCTTCCCAGCCCCTTGCCATTAGCACAGGTCCCAGCTGCCTTCCTTCAAAAGACCTACAGTAGAACTGGAGATACTCAGCAAAAGATGTGTGCAAAGCAGAAGCTGCCAGTTCCTACCCAGTAATTTTTATTTGCATTGAATATGCTTCTTCCATGCCACTGACAGAAATACTAAAATCCATAAAGGCCCATTGAAATCCAGGCAGTCGGGAAGTCAATGTACTTAAATGTTTGCACACCACAGTTTAGTCACCTTTTTTGCAGTGTTTTAAGAAGCAGAAAGGACCCAAGTGATGAGAGGAAAAACGTAATCCAGACCTCACGAAGAGAAAAGATAGAGCTTAGGCTTTTTTTTTTTTTTTTAAATCCATTCACACTGATATGAGAGATAAAGCTATTTCTTCAAACTGCTCTTGCACAACCAAAGCTTTTCCGGAAGCAAAGCAAACTCCTTCCTCATCATACTTCTTCTGTGGCATCATCTCCTCATACTGCTTAAGGTGATACAATGCCAGATAACAAAGACCATTTCTCTAGGCAAGTCATTCGGGGCTCTCAGCACTGAACACACCTTCGCCCGGTTTACTGGGCAAGAAATGCAACACAGCAAAACAGCAGCAGCAGATAAGAGACAGTAAAGCAGAAGAGGGGTTTCAGCTCCAAGAGCCACCTCAGCAGCTGCTGAAGTACTCAGCTGGGATGACACTTGGGTCAAGGACCTATTACAGTCACAAAGCAGAGCCAGTCTCCAAGGATCCTGCAGGGCAAGTACTAAGGGTGCCATAGGGCAGCCCCTCCCAGCAAAAACACTGCTGTTGTTCATTTAACACCCGTGTGAGTTAAACTCAGCAAAACCCAAAAGACAGCTGCTTCTGTGAGGGAAAAGGGTGAGCTGCTTTTGGCATGTGGCTGGGGATGGGAGCACCAGACAAAATGAGCAAAGAAAGATAATTTCAGGTTCCTGTGCCCTTTATAGAAGCTCAGGCATTCCTGAGAAAGCCACGTTGCTATTTGGTCAGCACACCCTCCCGCACTGAGCCACATCCAGAATCTCAGAGAGCTGCCCACATAGCGTTCCTTGTGATCCCGATCCACCCTGCCCTTCTTTACAGGAAGAGAAAGGAGCCAGGGCTGGAAAACAGCACCTCTAACTATTGCCTCAGTAAAATCTTCTCTGTCCTAAGAGCTAAAACCCCAGGAGATGCAGGGCCATGACTACCACCTGTCCCTATTTCTAACGGGGATCAGATCTCATCAGAAGAGATGGGGAGCCCCTCAGCAGGGAGGGAAGAGCAAATGAGCTCTAGAAAGAAGTCTGCTTGAAGAGATGAATCCCACCAGACAAGCTTCATTTCCACAACGCTTCTTGGACTTTCAGAGGCTGCCTTACCTGAAGGGCAAACAGCACAGAAGAGGGTTAGTAAGGAGGCAAACAGCACAAAAGCAATGGCCATTCAGATGTTGCAAACCTGATTACTCACAGACACTGACCCCACACCACCCCCTGCAGATTCTTTCCCTCATTTCAAAACAGGTAGGAAAGGACCTACCAGGACAGAACATTTCATTCATGCTTTATCATCCACTTTGCCCACTTCAAAAGCCATCACCTCATTACTGAGGGACTAATGCTCCCAGCAGTATGCAGATAGCACCTAAAATCTCCGCCTCAGGGTGTTTCTTTAACAGAAGTCCTAAAAGACCTAAAATCACAGAGGCATCCCAGCTCCATCTGCACAAGGACAGACCCCACCCGGAGCTCAGTAAGCTGCTGCATCATTTTTCTCCCACAGGCAGAGACAAACATGAAATTGAAGTTTTCTTTCCTCCTAGTCCACCAACAACTTTCATCAACTCCTGCTAAAAAATGAAGCATCAAAATTACAGCAGAAAAATCATCCAGCAGCCTGAATCCCTTACCCCAGAATGGTGAGAGCCAGGAAAAGGGTCGATTTTGATTAAAACAAAACAAAAAAAATCCACTGGTGGCAGGGCAATACAAAGTCACAGACACAAATGTCTTTCGTTGCTCCAGCACGACACAGTTAACACAGTGCTGTTAACGCCAACAGGCCTGAACAAGCATTGCCCAAGCATGGCAGTCCAGCACATGCCACAGAAGCTGATGCAGAGTGCTGAGGAATTCCAGTACCTGACCAGCTGGTTCCAGCTTATAGACCTCAAATAGTCACAAGAATTCACCTCATTACTTAAACATCCCCACCACTGTGGAGATGAGTGCCATCGGGCCACAGCACTGTGTTTCCTCACTCCCAAAAGGCAGCAAAGCAAGTATGTTAAAGAACGGGACGTGGCCTGCTGCTCCAGCTGACCCATGCTCCTGCAAACACTAGCATCTCAGAAGAGTATTTCTTTTCAACTGCAGTCTTGCCACCAGAGAAAATGACAGGACAATCTCCCTCTGAGGTAGAGACCAGAAACCCATCTGCTGGAAGCAGCACAGCCCTGATGCATACCACCCAACTCTTGTGCACAGGACTTTTGCAGATAACCAGCACCGAGTTCCTCCACAGGTGACACTGCTGATGATGTAGAAGACCCACTGTCACTCCTGGCTGCATTTCTGATACATATCAGTCAAATTCCTCACAAATTAAAATACAGCTGAAGGGCATCACTCCCCTGTTTCCTTATCCTGGAACTTCAGCCTGAGGAAAGGTGCCCATGTAGATTTTTCTTGGTCTTTTAAATCAATAAGCTGCTAGTAATATTTTAATAACATTAACAATCTTACCTCACAGTATCCAATTTACAAGTGAATCCCATTCTATACCTACCCACACATGAACTTGCAGGGACAAGGAAAAATAATACAACAACCTGTGCATTTTCCTGTTAAAATAGGAAAAAGTACAATGTAATGTAAACCAGCAGTGGGTAAATAAAGAGACTGTGATAGCCTCTGCAGGTGTCTGTACTCTCCTCTTCAAGTAACTCATCAGCATCCCTTAGAGTGCTCTACCTAATTCTTCTTTGCACTTCAGATGCCACAGCCAACACACCATGACCAGAAAAGCGTGAGGAGAATCTGGTATTATCTAGTAGGACTTTGTTGTTGTTGATGAAGATATTTAACACTCCATCTGGCACTTCAATAATTTACTATTGAGAGCTAAGCTCCAACCTGAAGGTTACTGTCACACAGCAAGCAGTTGCCGTGTCCTGAATGGACATCAGCCCAGCAGTCATGGATGGATGAGCAGAACAGCAGGGCTCCCCTCAGGACAGCACCGCTGAGTGCAGTTTAAGGCAGATGGGACCATAAAGAGCACAGGTGTATCAAACAAAGAGGCAGTCAAACTGCTCTGCTCACCCATGTAGCTGCCGGTACTTCTGCCAGACAGGGATCTTAGTGCTTGGCATTTGGTAAATAACCATGTCAGAGATGTCAGCCTTGAGGATCTTTAACTTGGACTGTAATGAAGTAACATGGCTCTGAAAAGAAAACCATACAGTTGTGAATGAATGAGCAGAGGGAGTAATTTGCCATTCTGGCATACTGAGATTACAAACACACCAAACTATGCCTTCACTGTCACTCCATAAAACACACTCTTTAACTACAGACTCAGGAAAAAAAGGAAGCTTCTATTTCTTCCCCCTGCTCAACCTCACTGCTAAGCAAAAATAGCTACTTTTCACTCACTGTAATTATGCACATCAGGACCCTTGATTAAGGGAATGAAATGAATAGGTCCTTGCTATGTAGTACACCCTGCCTTTAGTCATTGCCATTTCTCGTCTCCCTGGTTCTCTAAAAGGAAAGTTTGGGCTTACAAAGCAAGGGTTATGTACTGACCTGTGGCCTCACTGCAATGTCAGCTCAACCCCCAGAGCAGTGCGGAGAACCAAATGTCTAACCAAAGTTTGCCTTTCACAATTGTTAGACTAACCCACTCCTTTCAGGACGATGAAGCTACTACCTACGCATATAGCACAGGCTGAAAACCTCATTGTTTGGATTTCTTATGCACACTATTGAGTAATTCCACCTGAATAAAAAAAAAAAAAAAAAAAAAAAAAAAGTCTGACAGTGAAATGCTCAGTTACTTATTTACTCCTAAATCAGCAGTGTTCATGCCAAGTTAAATGCCTTCCACTCTAAAGATTTATTTAAAACATTAAAAACAGCCCACTAGCTTGGGTGGTAAGAGTGAAGAGGGAAGCTTAGATTCACTCAGAGAAAGATGAGCATGATTTCTCTTTCCAAAAGCTGTAAGCCAGAGTCTGCCTAACACAGTCTCCCAAATGTCAGTTCCTCAAATGTTATCCCTGAGCATTCACCTCTTTTTGCTACAGCAGTATCTCAATCAGTACAGAAAGCCAGGATCTTGAGGAAAAGAGACCTCAACTCTTGCTGATAATTGTGTGTGCTGTAGGAATAATTGTGTGTACATGGTTCGTGTTTTACAAACTACCCAAACTGTAAAAAAAAAAAGAAACACTAAAATCTGAATAGAGCCCACCCACAGCCCAAACCAGAGTCAGCTGAGGGAAGCGTGCAGTCACGTGGAAAGGATTACATCGTGTGTTGGAAGTTAGAGGCACGGGTCTAGCTAAGCTGCTAATGCCAGACTGTACTTCCCTCTTCTTCATGTCAATGCCACAGAGCTGGCCTCACTTCTCTTATGCCACACTGCATCAGCATTAGTCTATCTGCTTCAAGCAGCAGGGATCAGTGGGTGTCCCAGTACAACTGTCAGCAAGTCATTTCCCTGATCCTTTCAAAACTGTGAAAAAATTATCTCCTCCAAACACGATCTAGCTACCAGAAAAGCATGTTACAGCTTGAGCAAGCGTGAGCCACTGGCCTCCCTGACCTGCCTTTATACAAGAGTGCTCAGGGACCTACCTCCTCCTAGCCTGGTGGAAGATTTGCTTCATTTCAAAACAACTGTTTGTGGAGACTCCATGCCTTACTTTTAAGAGAGAGAAGTTGGTTAAAGGCCTTTTCCCCTGGCCCAGGCACAAGCACTGTCTTCTGGAGACAGCTATTCTCTTTCGTCCCATCTAGTAGCCAGCAGGAGTAGAATATTGCCGTGTCAAATCCCAGTGCAGCCGCAGTTATGAGATTTGCTGGACACTCGGCTGAAAGCATGTTTCTCAGCACCACGCTTCCCTCTCCAGTCCATCCACGGTGTTACCCAACCATGCTGCTGGAGCAGAGACTCACAGAAAGGGGAGCAGGAGGGAAACGGAGAAGACTTCAAGGCCCAACACCGCTTGATGCCAACCCTCGCACCACCTCCAACTTCGTAGACCCAGGTCCCACTCACCTCGGCCACCACACCCACCCCATAGTCAAACCCAAGCCATGTCACTCCCCGTCCAGACTTCTCCCGAGGGGAGCTTTGTCCAAGTGCCTCTTCCCCTGGCTCCATTCCTCCAGGAGGGAGCACGCACAGGCCCCGAGCATCTCTTCCTCAGCTTGCTGCTTGGCACCTCGGCACTCCCTGGTCCCCTCCAGGTGACACCCAGCCCCACCTGCGCAGCAGCCGCCCCGTACCTGGTTCCCAAAGACAGCGATGGAGCAGGCGGTGGAGACCTCGCGCGAGCCGAACCAGACGGAGGCGATGTACGAGGGCATGCCCAGAATGAAGACCTGCGCCAGGGAGCAGATGACCTGCCCCAGCACCGTCACGGGGAAGAGGTGCGGCCGCAGGCTGCCCAGCTTCACCCAGGCGCCCAGGGCGTTGAGGGCCGAGCCGGTGAGGGCGATGAGGCGCAGACCCCTCTTGTCCAGCAGCCAGGCGACGGGGAAGAGCAGCGGGATGTAGGTGAGCATGTAGCTCATGGACAGCCAGTCGATGGCGAAGGCGCTCACGCCGTAGAAGCGCATGAAGACGTTGTTGATGCTGCCGTACTGGATCCACTGGAAGGCGTTGCACAGCGAGTAGCTGCTGAAGAGCAGCAGCACGACCCAGCGCCGCCGGGACACCCGCACCTCGCCGGCGGCCCCCGGCCCGTGCTCGTCCCCGCCGGGCTCCGCCGCCGCCACCCCCGGCGCCTGGAGGCTCTCCTGCCGCACCATTCCGGCCCCGCTCGGCTCCTCGCTGCCAGCCCTGGCCGCAATGCCGAGCACCTCGCCGGGAAACCCAGCCCGGCCACCCCCGCCGCGCTCACTGCCTGCCCCTGCCCCTGCCCCTGCCACCGCCCCCGGCCCGGCCCAGCCTGGCCCTGCCGCCCCGCCCGCCGCACCGCCCCTGCGCGGGGCCGCCTCTGGGCCGCGGGGAGCGCCCTGTGGAGGGGCCGTGTCAGGGCCCCGAGCGCTGCGGGTGCCTTCCGGTAGCCACGGAGGGGTGCCGGCGGTGCTGTTTGATCCCGCCGCGGTGCCGGTGCCCAGAAACCGCAGCACCTTCCCCAGCGCTGTGGCACGCTGCCTCAGAGGCAGGCCGAGCCATCGGGGAAGTGTTCTGCCCTCAGCTGTGGTGTTCAGCCCTCATACCTGGTGTTCAGCCCTCAGCACTGCTCACCTCACAGCGGGGACAAAAGACACCCCCCCTCCCCCCCCAAGCACCAAGGTGCCCCTCTGCAAATCAAAGGCACCAGGCAGTCCATGCCCTCAGTGCACACCATGGGGACACATCCCCACACAAAGCCGGCTGCCCAAGGCCCCTGCCAGAGCCCACGATAAGCACTGGTGGCAGGGACACGATGTTCAAGGGCACAAGCGAGGGTATTGGCGTGCTTTCTAAGGCCTGGTGCAATGGGAGTCACAAAAGGAGTGCGGGTTGGCCCAGAATTGCGGTCAGGGACAACGCTGTAGGTGTGTGTGTAGCTTCTGACCCAGTCTGAAATGCCACTGTGGATATCTGTAGAATGAAACGTTTTTGTTTTTCACTTGAGTTGGCTTTCAGTGAGTTTTTATGATGTGGCACGCTATGAAATGAAAACACGCAGTGAAGTCAGAATTAAAGCATTTCAGTTCGACTGAAGCAAAACAGACAGAAGTGATGTTTGTTTTCATCCTCACAGGGAACTCTCAGTCAGTGAGTCAGCTCATATTTTCCAATTGCTTTAGGAACATGTCACCATGGCAGATTACTGCCTAGAGATCACTTACGATCTGTAGTTCTTTCAATTAACATCGTTATCTGAATTGTATAAAGATTGCTCAGCATAAGCGTTAAAACATGGACTTGATTGCACGCTAGTGTTGTTCGTCTCTCTTCCAGCATTAAACGAGAAGCTCAAAGTTCACTTGAAAATATGTGAGTGATGACCTGTCTTTAGGACGTCATAAACAAAATCTGAAACAAAATCTTAGGTCAGAGATGAAAAAGTGATGTTTCTTTGGCTTGTATTTGCTTTGTGGACCACTATCAGAAGTTACTGGCGCCATCCTCCCACCTTATCCACCTGACTGCTGCCAGGATCTAAGGCAGATGCTCAGCTTTGGTGCCTTTTTATTGTTATTTGCTGTGCAATCAAAAGAAAAGAAGCTTTGGACAAACTAATTCCAAGGAGAGCAAAAGTCACCTTAAGTGGCTCTTGTTGTGTATCCTCGCAAAGGTCATGTCTTGTCACCTATGGGTTTTCTTACGGGAGAGGCCAGGAAGCACAGCTGGAAGCAAGTAAAGCCAGTGCAACCCCCTCTGTATAGTCTGCTGAAAGCACCTCAGGCCAGAGCTGCAAACCATCCTGTTCTGCTCCTCCAGGACATCTGCCCATGGCTCTGCCAGTGAGCCTCCAGCCTCACCTTGGGCGCTCATGATATTGGCACAACATACAATAATATTGTCCTTTTAAATAATAACCAAGAAAGGCAAATTTAGAAGCAAGAGCCAGAAAAGAGGTTTTCAGTTCCATTTATTGTTAGGTTAGGCACCCAGGTTTACTCCAAGCTCTGAACTGAGAAAACAGGAAGGACAGAGGAATTTGTTCTCCTGATAAATAAATCCATAAATTTATCAGAAGTGCGATGAGTGATAGTGGTGCAGAGAGCACAGAGGTGAAATGGAAAAGAACTGTCATGGCCCAATAGCTGTTTAGTCTGAGAACTGTTAGGATAAAATAGTACAGAAATTTACCTTTTAGGTTCATCAGATCTTAAAAGATCTCTGCAAGATTCCCCACAATATTACAAAGGAATCAAAATTACCCAGAGGTTATGAATATCATCAGCTAAAGAGTGGTCGAAAAAGAAAGATCAAGAACAGAAATAAACAGACAATTTTAGCATGACAAACTGCATTTGCTCAGAGGAGTGTCATTTGTTAATAATCCTGAAAGCAGAGGAGGGAGCAAAATTTGCAGATGACAAGACATTATTTTTTTGTTGTTCAAGGCCAATTTAATTGTCACCTACATTTTGTATGTAGGTCATACAGCTTCAGGACTGTAGCTTTAGCTGTCCAGAACTGAAAGTGTTATCACAGTCCTTGGCATCTTTAATTTGTAAACCAGGAATAACCCAGAATAATGGAGTTGTGTCCCAGATGGAAATCTGCAGACAAAGAGCTCTTGGCAACAGAAAGGAAGAAATCAGTGACCATCCGCGACTGAGCATTGTTTGCAGGCTTGGGTCACAGAAAAAAGAGTGAAAAAGAAAAAGTAAAAAGAGTGTAATTAAAAAAAAAAAAAAAAAAAAGTTTTGATACTGGCATTAGGAAAACATTAAGGGCAGATATATTTCTTCACATGATTAAAGGAAGAAAAAGGGCACATGCAGAAAAATCTTTAGATATATGAGGGGAATAAGAAATACACTTAATACACTATGGTCCTCTTCCTCCTGCCAGCCGTATTCCAAGGTACAGTCAGAAACAGTCTGTCATCCTGAGTTGCCTCCTAGTCCCACCTTCAGCTCCTACATTTCTCCCTAAAACTCCTCAGTTTTACCAATCACCACCAAAAAGTTCATAGCAGAGCAGAGCTGCCAAGTAGGAAGCCTTCTGCTCACAGTAAACCGCTGTCGTAGTCCAAACAGCAAATTCAAAGAGTAAATTGAGAATGACTAAAACACAGCCCCAGCTGAAAATAACAGCTGAAAGCAGAAGCATGAAGGCCGCGCTCAGATCCTGGTGACCGGAGCCTGTCAAGCCCAGCAGCCCTGAATCCCCCCCAGTCAATTCAGTCGAGTATCATTCATATACATAGGCCCACACTTCCCAGAACTCCTCTCCTCTGGTTTCAGGGCTGCTTGGTTTTGTTTCTGGCTTTATGAACTCTTCAGTCACCCCTTTATATCATTCGCCAATTTCTGGACAAAAATAAAACTCCTATGCTTTGCATTTCTTCCCCTCTTCATTGCCACATCTGTTTCTACTCAGATAAACCTCTCTCTCTTCTAGAAGCAGCACAGCAGCTGCCTTTGGATTTCCCCAATCACAGCCTCTTTATATAAAAATTTCTTAGCCATGAAGATTTATTTATATTTCAGGACAACCCCTTGAAGTGGATTTTAAAGCTAGAGGGAAATCTCCTGTGTAGCGAGGTTGGCACAAGTACTAACAGAGGTTGCAGAATTCTGTAGCCAAAACCATCTATGAAGGTTGGAAGGCACTAAACCAGAGGCAGAAGCAGGTCCCAGATTAAATGTAACTTAGATAGAGCCATCAGATAGAGCCTAACATCTCTGGCTTCCTTACTGACCTCAGGAAGAGCCAGCTTCTGACACTCTGGGAAAACATTCTGCCTTCGTGACCAGTGAGGATATGCAGCTTACGTTCTGGAAGGGGTGAAGAATATGCCTTGGAATGAGCTTGGTTTTCTCAAAGCTCGTCCGAAAGGTGTAAGTCTAGGGATGATGTTAGCTGTGATAACACAGCTTTCTGATTTCTGGTGGATGAGAACAGGCCTCAGTGACAGGCAAGGGTGTACAATGGGTGATGGGAATTGGCTTGGAAAGTGTGAGGAAGGCACATTAGAAACTTATCCAGAAGAGTGATTCCTTGATGCCTTTTCCCTCCCACATTGGATCGGAGGCCCAAGGAGTAGGTGGCCAAAAGTTGGAGGTTGCCAGGGGAAAAGTGGCTGCTCGGGGATCTGCTGGATCTTCCAGCCATGCAGATCCTGCAGAGACTTCAAAGGAAGCTTGGGTTTCTTCTGAATGGGAAGTGTGCGCACTCACAGGATCAGAGGATGTCCCTTGTTCTCAAATTCAAAGCAGTGATTTGTGCCTCTTAAGTCTTATCATTGCACTCGAAAGATTTAGTTAGCACAGCTCTTAGGTGGCCTTATCTGTTTTTTAACTGATGGGATTAAGGTCTAGAAACAATGTCAGAAGACCTCCCCTTTCACAACAGGGAAGATTGCAAGGTCTGTGTCAGGGGAGGCTGCCACAGGTAAGTTAGACATTAAAACTCAGTGTCTTTATCAGAAAAAAGGAAAGAGGGAGAAAGCTGGGCCACATATGGGTTTAGGCTGATAAGGACAATGGCTGGGGAAAGATTTTGAAGGCGTTTTAGGTCCTGACCTCAGAAATTGCAGATAGAGGGGCATGTGTTTGTAACCACCGTGCTGCAGCAGTCCCACCAGGAGGTACAACACTTCCACTGGGTCCAGCGCCCCGACTGCTTCAGCAGCGGTCGTCAGAAGCCACCGCTCGTGCCTCCAGCCCCTGCAGCAGGATCCGAGCCCGACCCTTGTCCCAGGACAGAGCAGGGAAGGCTGCGAGCCCTCTGCTGGCACCTGTGGCTGTCTGCATCCCACCAGCCTGCAGACAGCGGGAGCCAGCGCGTAGTTTACACGCCCGGCGGGTTGGTGTGTTACCGTGCGTTAAACAGCCGATTACTTTGATACCCTAAGCCTTTATGAGTCTATCCTCTTATATTTCTCGTGTAGAGATCTGGGAACACAGTGACAAAGGGCTATATTCACAACTGCAGTGCGCAGGCCCTGCAACATTCAAAATTATGCAAAAATTCCCCCTACACAAAGCACAATGGCTCGGGTGCACAACCTGGAATCTCACCTAGGGAGACTGCAGGCCTCAGAACCACCGGAGCAGGTCAGGGAATGACTCTGAGCACCCAAGCTCAGGTGTTCAGGTCCCGCTCAGGTGTGTACGGAGGAATCGCACAGGCTTGAGCTGCAGAGTAGATGGCACTGCACAACTGGCAGGCTAATATTCGCGTCTGCCTTCTTGCAGCGAGCAAAAGGCAAAAGAGGAGTGTAGCGGATGGAAGAGCACTTAGATGGTTCCTCAGATGTGCCGGTTGTTGGTTAGCGCACACCCGTCCAGACACAGGGCGGTTACGGTACCTCTGCATGGCCTTCTGCAGACAGATATCATTTTGTCTGCCCCATGCTCAGATCTGGCCAGATGAGAACCAGCTCTCATCCACAAGTGTGTGGCTGTGGTTAGTGTGCTGTGCTGCTTCAGCTTCTAAGCCCGGCTCTCAACTTTTTCCTGCGAAAGGCCATGGAGACAGCCATGCATGGTCTCTGTTGGCTCTGTCATTGCAGCAAAACCACCTCCCTTCTCTGCTGTGCACCAGGCACGCACATGGAGCATGAACACCTCTCTGCTCAGTGCAGAATAAAAGAAGTGAAAAAAGAGCCAGCTAGACTCAAAACTCAGCCACAGTCTAGATTTACATCCCCAGTCCAGATCAGGGTCACAGATTAACCCCAAATGCCAAATTCTTGAAGTATATAAACCCTTCTTACTCAGCATCCTCCAGCCTCGATCTCAGTGAGTCATACCAGTTCATGCCAATGACACAAAAAAAGGTTTTCATCTCCTAATGCTTGCAGCTGGCATTAATGAATTCATAATTAAAGAGTGCTGGAAATGTACGTGGCTCAGTACCGAACTCCGGCATGTTCCTCTTCTCCCTCCCACTCTCTCTTCAGCAAAAAGGAGAAACCCAGGACAAGTACTGGGCACCAGGGTACCATCATTGGGTCTCAGGAGAGAGGAAAGAATTGGTGCAGGAGCTGGGAGGAACACCCCTTGTCTCTGCGTGGATGTCTCTGAAGTGGTAAGAGCCTCAGCAGCTGGCATTTGCAATATCAGCTTCAAGAAAAATGATGTATGTAGGAACCTTAACACACTGGTTCTGACCCTGCTCTGGCAGGAAATGAATATACATTCCCTACAGCTTAGTTTAGTATGGTTTTGATTAACCTCATAAAACTTTTGATTAACCTGATTTTGATACAGCCTCATGTATACAAATGTCGCTGCCTCCCTGCTCAGATCCCATCCAGAGTATTAATAAACAAGGTGGCAACAACATCACAGAGCAAGAATGCAGACCACACAAGCACCATGCTGTTTTCTAGGAGAAAGTCCCACTATTTCATACCACATTTGTTTTCTCCTCTCCTTGCCAGCTTTTGATTTGTTTCTCATCAGTGATTCCTGATTTTCCTTGAACTCTGAAGCATTAGCACCCAGCCAGTATTCTTGTCCAACCAGTGCTGCTTTGGGCACTATGCTCATTCTAAGAGACAGAGGGAGGGTCTCTTTTTGGGCTGTTGCTTCAGTTCAGTATGCAGGAGCTGATCCTCTTGCTGATGCAGGCTGGCATGGCCAGCAGAAATGGCTTTTGAGACAGGCTTTGCAAAAGGAGTGTATAAATACTCTGGAGCCACAGCAAAGCGGGCAGCAGAGCTGCCTGGTCTGTCTTTTGCCAAATTAAGACATATGCCTTGACTTATCTTCTGTCTTCTTGCACACTGTGCTTGGGTATTACTCCTTTTTCTCCCCTTGAGAGAGAAAACTGAATAAATTGAACTGAATAAATCTGGAGGGAGGGCATCACATAATGACAGCTGGGACCGTAACAGCCCCATAGAGTAGGAGGAACGTACTTTCCCCTGGGCTGGCTCTATTACTCCCCACCTTGACACCAAGTGCATCAGGAACCTGCAGCTGAGCTGAGGAGAATGAAGCAGAAAGGGAATACCAGGCATAAATAGTGTCCTGGGCTTCCCATGCGGGGAGGTACGTTAAGCTTACGTCAGCACCGGGTGTCATATCTTTATTTATCTTACTGTAGAAGCAGCCCTGAAATGCTGAGCCTGAATCCTTGTGAAGTGCTGAGTACATGCTTTTCAGGGGGATGGAAAGGAAGAAAATAATTGCACCTTCTGTATTTCTTGACTTGCTGCCCTTCTGCGGAGTCTTCTGAGTGCCTTGGTGTGTGGGAGGTGCCGAGGCTCTGTGAAGGACATGAGGGAAAACAGAGCTCTCGCGTCCTCCCGCTCCCCTCTCCAGCCTCTGTGGCAGCAGCTCTCTGACTCTGTTCATCCTGCTGCAGAGAAGACACCAGGCAGTCTGTAAATTTGGAGACAACTTTTGCTAAGGCTTGAAGGGCATCCACAGTGGCTGCCACCCGGTGCCACCTCCTCCCTGCCCTCCCTGCTCTCTAAACCCCGAGATGTCAGGCTTTCAGCAGGCCTTGTCCAGGATATATCCCCAGCAGAGCCCAGGCACTTTACAAAAGCTTTCTTGGGTATCTCAGTGCTGAACTCCACGTTTCTCATCTCCTGCGTGACAGAGGATCAGCGAAGTTATCACATTTCCGCTCAGGACCTGACCGTCCCTCAGCAGCAGCCTTCACACACGTTAACCTCGATCCTCCCCATTTTTTTCCACGGGGTCTGGTGCCAGCCAAGCTAAACTCGAAGGCACTGTGCCATACGGGGGAGCAACCAGAAAGGTTTCTGGGCTGTGAGGCGAGCAGAGCTCAGCCGGCGCCCAGCAGAGGCCAGCACAAACGCAGCGTTTCGGCAGCCTGTGACAGCAAGGAAGAGCAATCTTTCCACTTGGCCTTCCTCCGCTCAAAAAGAGCCTCTCTGCCTGCTGCAAGCCCTCACCACTGCTTTGAGAGAGCTCTTGCTTAAATGAAGGTCTACGAGGTGCAGCAGAAAGGCACCGACCATGGCCGCAGCCTGCCTGGAAGGAAACAGGCCCAGCGGCACCCCGTTTCTGTGCCCAGACACATCCCCTTCCCGGGAGCAGCTCCCTGCCCCTGGAGGCCAGGCACGGCCACGAAGTGCTCACAAGGCCCTTTAGAAGTGCAAGATGCCACTGAAATGAAATCCAAGCAGAATTACAATCAAAGCAGTGGAAGGTGACTGCCCTGCCTGGCCACCACCCTGTCCTTCGCTCCTCGTTTCAGCTTGTTAACAGCCCATTTGGTGACAACAGTGAGGCCATGCCGGAGGACAGGGATCAAAACTATTCAGGTGAGGGGCCCAGGAGCCTGGGAAGGAGAAGCAAGGAGCAGCAGAGGTACAGCAGGGACAGTTCTCCTCACCTGGCCTGAACAAGCAGCTTGTGCAGCGTGGCCTCGGGACAACACCTTTTTATCAGCTACTGCTTGAAAGCACGGTGGCCCTGAGCAGATGTGCTGTCCCCATTGTTTGGGTGCTCTGGTCTGTCTCCTAGGGGAACCACTCCTCACAACGTAGCAAGACAACCTCTGAGACACCAAAGAATAACCAGCAAAAGCGGAGAGGTCAAAAGCCGCTTGAACCATGTAAATCATCTTCTCTGACTGAGACTGGGGCAAGGACAAGTCAGATTGGAAGTTGCTTGGCCTAGCACCAACGCCGAGTGTTTGGCCAAAGCGGCCAAGCACAGGGCTGCCTGGAGGCCTTCCAGCTCGCGGCTGGCCATGCAGAGGAAGGGCACCCTGGCTGATGATGCCAAGACTATTGTTTAGGTTCTGGAGAGGATGTTGTTGCAAACCCGTCTCCCAGTCTCACCACTTACCACTTATTTTCGTTCTGAGTTGCAGTAATAAGTCTGAGACGTTACCAGTGAGTAGTCTAGCAATTCTGTGGGCATTTCAGAGAACCCCACCCAGCCTGCAGGATCTCAGACCTTGACAGCTCTGCAACAAAAATAGTGCCTTTGCGTCCGTGTGGTACATGTGCATCAGCCTAGGACCGTCTCTGTCTGCAGCTAAAACCAAGCTTCGCCTCTAATACCCACGGAAAACACAACGGCTGGCAGCAGGGATGGCGGTTTCACATTGTTGTCAGTGATACTGCATTGTCAGTCAGTGCAGGCTTTGCTGGCGCTGTGCTGCATCCTCCAGTGAGGAGAGAGAGCCTATAGTGCCCTGCACAGCAACCCCAGCGAGGCAGCAGTAACTCTTTTCTCTGGTTCTGCATCACCCAGCAAGCACAAGTGCATCAGAGCAAGTGAAAAATCCAGGAGCAAACCCACTGGAAGCTGAAGGAGCAGAAGTGGAGCCTTGTAAACCCCTGTGGAGCTCAGGATGGTCATCACCGCCAGGCTTAAAGGTCCAAATCCCTGAGAAAGGCAGTTTGGGAAGGGTCTTTGTAGCCTGGGTGGCTCCCAACAAGGCCTGTGCAGGGGACCAGCAGCTCTGGCTGCTGCGTGAATAGATGGTGTGAAGCCTCCTGCTGTGAGATCTAGCAGAGAGAGGAGGTGCAAGACGCTGAAACTGCTCCTGGGGCTTTGTTTCTTTTCAAACATGGAGCCTGTAGGTATGTTCTGGGTGTCTCATACCCCAGCCGCCACCATCCTCTCCTGTGTGTGAGCATCTCAGCGTGATCTCCCCTGTGCCAGCACTGCTTCTATAGGGTGCTGGCAGCCGGGCTGATGAGCTGACACCCACCCAGGTGTCCCCAGCCACAGTGCTTCCCATGCTGGCTCTCCAGCTGGAGGCAGGAGGTTCTCAAACCTCTTCAGAGGCCACGGCAGGAGAAATCACTGTGCTTCCCACACCTCTCCTGAGGATGGCTCCCTCAGGCACGACATCATTTTTTTATCACCCCACTGGTGAAAATGGGCACAGCACAGCATACTACAGGCTTTTCCTAACTGCTCTCAGGGGCTATGCTGATGGGTCTAAACCCCTCTGGAAATACGCCCCTTCTCCTTGCCTGAAAGCAGGGTATGTAGAAACTGACACATTTAGCTCAGTTCCTCAGTTAGAAGCCTGCCTGTGGTACCCTATCCTGAAAAAATGGCAGCTGATGCTCCTCAGCGAGGCCAGCAGTCCTGAGCCAACCTCAGCAACAGGACCAGTGCTGGCAGGGGGGCTCCAGCCTTGTGCAGGGGCTGGGGCTGCTGGCCAGGCTGTTGGCTGGTGGGGGAGTGAGGGTCAGAGCCCCTCTGTACAGACCACTGGTGTTCCCACGAGGTCTTTCCCAGCAGAGGCTCGCTGCTTTGCAATGCAGGAGGTAGCCCAGCATCCTTCTGGGGAGGAGAAGCTGTGGCAAGGCAGGGGAAACAGCGCAGGCTGCAGCCGTGTGCCCCTTGGAGCAGGGCTCCTGCCAGGCCCTGCTTCCCCATCCACTCCAGCACAGCGTCACTGCCCCCCTCCGTACTGCCGTGCTCCTTCCCGGCTGCGCTGCTTGTGCAGCCCACAGGCCACCCACAGGCCCCTGCTCCTCAGAAATGAGACGGATGAGACGTGGCAGACGTGGGGCTGTTCCCTGAACTCCACACTATCCCCTGCCACTGCCCCAATCCCACCATGCCACGCAGGCCCTTCGGAGCAGCTCATCCTCTTTTGAAAAATAAAGCGCAAAGCATTTTCATTCTTTATTTTACAAAAATAAACCAGTTTTGCCCTGGTACTCTATGGCCCCCAACCTTCCCCTCCTCCCCTGCTTCCATTCCTCTGCCCGCCGCCGCACGCCGCAGCCAGCCGCTCGCATGGGGGCTGCCCGTGCCCACGCTCCCACAGGGTCCCCAAGCAAGCCGGGGAAGGGGTTGGTGCCCTTTTGCGAATGCTCCTCTTCCCAGGATCCAAGCTGGAAACTGCCCGAAGATGCCTCCTGGTGGCCCTGCCATTTCTGCATGGGGAACAAGTCTTGGACAAAGTCACTCAGAGTACACACTGTGAGAAGGGCCGTCTGTCTCTCTGTCCCTCTCCGGATGGAAAAGCGAGCCCCACGAGGTTGCTTCTTGGCCGCCCCACCGGCTGGCTCAGTGCTGGAAGCGCGGGGAGCTGATGTGGGGCTGGTGGAAGGAGTGTGTGGCGTAGAGCACCTCTGGGGGCGGCGGCGGAGGTGATGCCAGGATGGAGCAGAGCGGTTCGTGGGAGCTCAGCACCGAGGTGAAGTGCTTCATCTCCTCCGTCAGCTGCCGGATCTCCCGGCGCAGGGCTGCGTTCTGCCTCTCCAGGTCTTCGCTCTCCTGGGGAGACAAAAATGTGGGGGCTTCCTCAGCTGAAGGTGTGAATGGGGAGGCCCTGGGGTGCAGTGCGGTACCTGGATATTGTGCATGGGGTTGGTAGGAGCTGCCCCACATCAGGACACACCACAGCATCACGAGCCGCAGCCCTCCCTGACCCCCCATCTCCTTGCTGGAGGCACCTTGCTGGGAGCAGGAGGAGGAGGTGGCCGTGCTGGGGCTGGGGTCCCGTACCCGCACCTCTCGGCCCAGCAGTTTCCAAAACGACAAGTTTCCGGCAAATTCTGCCCCGAGCGGCGGCTGGGCAAACCCCCCTCCTCCAGCCGGCCGGGTGCGGGCACGATTCTGGCGGCTCCACCGCGCTCCCCGGCCCCGGCTTACGAGAAGTGACTGGGGTGTGCGCCCGCCCAGGCTTTCTCGCTCCCTCTCACGCACATGCACGCCATCGTCCGCTTCCCGGGCCACCCGGCCGGGGGGAGGGCGCGCTGAATAACCGCCGTCTTTAACCAGAAAACCACCTGCCACAGGAAACCTGTCATTGCCCTGGAAAGAAAAGACTCACTGCTTCCTGCTAGCAGCCGGGGAAACCAGCGGCACGGCGGGGAGGAGGGGGAGACGCTTGAGTCAGAAGAAAAGAGAAACTGAGGCCTGAGAAGAACCGAAGTATTGGTGCTGTTAATGAGGATAACAACAAAGGCCTGATGGTGATGCTCAGCCCTGCCTCGAGGAGTAAATCACAGCCTTCGCTACACAGAGGCTGCCAGCTCCAGGCCGGAGCATTCCAGGCACTGGGCAGGACCCAAGGACACAGGGAGGACTCAGTGTTGGGCTCCATGAATTCAACCGAAAGCAGGACCCAGGGCTCCAAGACCTTGGAGAGCTGCACCAGGTCCCTGGCAAAGCAAAGCCTCGTGCTGATTTTTGGAGGTGCCTGCTCTCTGTGCACAGGGTAAAATGCGGCTACAGCACCAAACGAGCATCTCTGGGATGTGACAAAATGCTCTGGAAATCAGGACTGACGTCAAACGCAGAAGCTGACGGGAATCACCCGGGGGCCAGGAGCCCCAGGCTCCCGCTGACTCATTCCCCTCAAAACACAAGCTGGGAGCCCTGGGCAGGTGGAGATGCTGGCTCCTGTGGAACCACCACAACCCAGGCTCTTCTGGGCAGAGCTGCACCGGAGAGGTCCACAGTGCTTCTGCAGTTGTGTCCCTGTCTCCTGCCCTTGGGAAAGGAAGGAGTCTGCGTTACTGATGGCATCTGAGCACCACTTAGCTCATAACAAAGTGGTTTGCTGTCTGCCCTGAAAAGAGCAGCTCAGTTATTGGTACACAGCAAGTCAGGATTTTCCTGAGGGAAGACAAGAGCCCATATCCACCTCTAGGATGGTCTTGAACCCAGCACCAGCCCCGAGGAAAGGGTCTCCCTCCATCCCTCTCAGGCACGGTCTCCCAGAGCCATGACTGCTGGCAGACCTAACAGTCAGCCCAGAGCCGTGCCTGCTCTAGCAGGACCAGCACCTGCTCAGGAAAGAGTGAAATCTCCGTTGTAAGCCCACCTGCGAGCATGGGCTGAGGGCGTAAAGAAAAGGGAAAGGCTCAGGACCAGCTTCCCAAGAATCCATCCCAAGAATGGGGATTTGGGGAATACAAAGACTGGAGTCAAAGGATGTTTTTCTGAAGACCAGCCTGACTGTCACATTTCAAGGGGGAGCCAAGCCCTGTGCAGGGACACAGGTCTCTCTGCCCACTGCAGGCTGCACGTTCTGCATCCTGCTCACCAACGGCCCAAAACGCACGGGATTGCACCTAGCAAAATGCAAAGCACCCACCCCTGTGCTCTGGCACTGCCCCCACACACACAGCAAGAAGCGGCCATCCCTCCTCTAAAAACAGCCTCCTAATCCTTCACACTGTGAAGAGCCACCATGGTGCCACAGGAGAACAGGACAGTGGGGGTGAAACCAAAGCAGGCAAAATCCATGCCGTGCAAGAGGAGCAGCCCCCAGGTACTGCACAGTGCTCAGAGGTAGGAAGGGATGCAGGTCCTGCCACAGGGACATTTTAAATATTATAAAATGATTAATATGTATTTATCTACACCATGTGGTGCCTCAGAAAACAGATCAGGGGCAATGCCTGTTCAGCTCGGCACTGCACCATCCTGCATGCCAAGGGACACAAAGTGCCACTGCCTCAGAAAGGCGTCCCAGTGCATCGTGGCATTGCTGTGAGTGATGGCGTGAAGCACAAACCCAGGGAGCACCAGCCCGGGTGAGCCCACGCAATTGAAGAGCTTCTGGCTGTGCCAGTCAGGAGAGGTTTGGAGAGGAAATTGGTAACGTCAGACTGAGAGATCAGTCTTGTTATTGATACCAAACCGTCTACTAAACTGAGGGCTTCGGCGGCAATCCCCCTTTCTGATGGGTGGTGACGACAGGACCTGCCAGGCATGAATCCTGGCAGCAGACCTGTGTCCGCCAGAGGGCACCCATGGGGATGGGGGGAATGGTACCGGTGACACAGGACGAGTCACTGTGACATTTGGTGGATGAACAGGAGGATTTCACTCTGGACCTGCTGAAGGAGGACTGTGCCTGGGCATCTGGATAGAGAAAACCTGCCCACGCTGGAGCTGTGTGCTCTCAGCGATGGCGCTGCCGCCAACATCCTGCCCTGGCCCCCCTGTTCCCGTCCTGCCTGCACTGAGCACTTCTCCAAGTCCCCAGGGTGCAAGCACGTTGCTTCTGGTGTGAGCCCTCAGCACTGGGGACGGGGAAGGACGGGAGCGCTCACCAAGTGCAGCGTGTCTGCTTTCTGGGTCTGCCGCAGGCGGCTCTTCTGGGCAGCAATGCGGTTCTTCTCCCTCCTCTGGACTTTCCTCATGTCATCAGAAGAGTCCTAGGGAAACACGAGGAATGGAAATGAGCGCGATGCTCTCTCCCCACTCCTGCTGGGCAGGAGGTGGGGAAGGGGACACGGAAGATAACATTGTTGAAGCACGAGACATGGGACGCATCCCTCCAGGACCAAGCTAAAGCCCTGCCCCAAGAACATGTGATGCTCTTGGCATCCCAGATGCCAGGAGGGGTAAATCTGATCCCCAAACCATCCTGGCACAGCTGTTTAATGACCACTGTCCCTTCACCAAGACACTGGCCTGGGACGTGGCATGAGGGACCAGGGCAAGGACCTCTCTCCAGAGAAGAGACAATTTGAATTCCTTGCCCAGAAACCCCCTTTTTATTATTTTTTTTCCCACCTCCCTGCAGGGATATGGCACTGCAGTCATTCCAGCTCCTTGGCTAAAGCACCTTTCCAGAGGTTCAGCCTGTGCATTTCTCCTTCCATCCCTGCAGGTCCCAACCCCTCTCCATAACCCTTCTCCCTCAGCCTTTACTTTAAGGGTTTTGCAGACTCTTACAGCGTGGTGCGGCTCCCTAAGACACTGCATGTTTAACTAGGCAGGATCCAAGCTTTTGCCTTTTCCCCAGCTCTCCTTTGCTCCAGCTCTCCTGTCTCGGTGCTTGCTCTTTTCTGCAAGCCTTGGCAGCAACTTCTGCAGCGTCTCCCAAGCCCTTTGGGCAGAGGGGAGCTGGGTTTCCCGGCGCCAGGTCACGAGCTCCGTGCAGCAGCCCTTCTCTGCTCAGATCTGGTCCTGCTGCTGCCTTCTGACAGTTAAAACCGTCATACAGACTCTTTCATCTTCTATTTTCATATGGTACAGCCTCTTTTGTGGACTCTAACATTCACATCACTGCTCCCCCACAGGACTACGAAACTCAGCCACAAAAGTTATCTTCCCAGCCCATCAGTCTGTCCACATCCTCTCCCCCCTCCACCCCGCCCAAGATCTTTTCTCTTCTTTGAACTTAACCGTTTTATCCTTGCCTTCATTGCCCTGCCAGCTCCTCAGATGCAGCAGCTCCCAAGTCCTGCACCGAGCCCGGTCCTTAGCCCCTAGCAGCCTCTGTGCTCCGTCCCCTTCTCCACCAGGAGGCATCCCCATCATGGGCTGCAAGCCCCAGCGCACCTGCTCTCATCATCCCTGAGATTCCTGAGCAAAGTCTTGGGAAGGTGCTGGTGGTGTCAGCCCTAGGCAGGTGGCAAATGGTCGCTATAACAAAGCTGAGCCAGAAAGGTGATGGAATTTCTGTTAGCAGCAGGGCTTTTCCCGGTCCCTGAGCGCTGTGCGGGGCAAGGGGGAAGCAGGCAGGTCTCCAGTGCCATCTGCTTCAGCGAGGCTCGACTCACCAGAGCGCCAGCACCCTGCTCACCGCCTCCCACCCAGCACAGGGCCCACAGTGCCCAGGGGTCCCAGCAGCCCCTCGTCTTGTCCTTGGCCCAGCCCCAGCTCTCGGGGCTCCCTCTCCGCTCGACGGGCGCTGCTCCCAGCTCAGCCCCGCATCCCGCTCTCCCCACTGCCATTCCTAGAAAGCCCCACCGCCACTCACGGTGCAGAAGCTGGGCTGGTACACTTCCTCCCGGCCACCCAGGGCCACCTGTCCTCCCCGGAGGCCAGCAGGGGAGAGCTGGGGAAGGGTCCCTGCTTACCTGCTTGCTGGGAGGGGGAGACTGGCTGGAGCTGCTGGAGTCACTGCTGTCAGAGCTGTGGGGCATGGCTCCCGTCTCTGGCTCCCAGGGCCTCTTCAGCTTCCTTTGCGCTCACGGTGTGCCTGGCTCCGCTCTTTCTCCCTTTGCTTTGTCCCCTGTCCTCCTCTGCCTGCCCTGGGATGCTCGCTGGCCTCCCTGCGCGTGCCCGTCCCGGAGGCACGCTGTCCTCCTGCCCCGCGCTCTGCTACTTTCTCTGCTCTCCGCTCAGAGCTCTGCACCTTCCCTTTAGGTCTCAGGCCTCCTGTGGTTTCTCAGAACCTAGGGGATGTAAGCTGAAAGTCACGTGGCCGGAAACTTTAAGGCGAAGAAGAAAAGTTACAGAAGAAGAAAAAAAAAAAGGCAGAAAAAAAAAAGCACATCTGGGAAAAACGAGCTTCAAAATAGCCTGAAAAACCCCCGAAAAACACCTTCAAGCGGTAGAAAAACAGCGAGATGGGTTTTCTCTGAGACAAACAGCAGAGATGTAAAGGGAAGAAAAGCCCCGGCCTGGGCTGGGAAATTGGGACCCTCAAAAGAGGGCAGCGCGGAGGTGGTGGTACCGGGAGCCCCAGAAACTCCAGGGGCAGGAGGAGCGGTGCGCCCTGGCTGGTCCAGCGCCACCCCGGCCCCTTCGGGAAGTCCCTGGGCAGCCTTCCCCGTCCTGCAGCCCACCCCCTCCATCCCACTACCCCCAGCAGGTCCCAGGAGGAGACCAGCACCCTCAGCACACACCAGTGGCTTGTGTATGCGCAGTGATCAAGGCCCACCTAAGAATAAAGACTTGGGACGGAAGAACCTTTGGACCGTTTTTGGTAGGAGTGTAATGGCCCTTACGGGGCCAGCAGCTAAGCCTGGGACATAATTCTCACTCCACACCTCAGTATGAGTGTGCCCCTATTCCACGAGCCTGTCGTGTATAGGTCTGGCTCCCCCCTGCTCTCCTCTACCCCCTCTATCACAGCTGGCAGTAGAAGACAGACAGGACTATGGGGAGATGGAAACGCGCTGCGGGAACTCAGCCTGGGGCATGGCCCCTTGTTTCTCCCCTGGTCTGTAACGGCGGTAACTCACCTTTGTGGAAAGCAGCGATTCCCAGTTCCCACTTACTGGTGGTTCGGTTGAGTTCCTTCTGCTTTCTGATCGGGAATTCTACACCCCCAAACTGCTGCCCAGCCTGGTGCCGTACCTCCAGCCCCAGCAGCCCACGCTTTAGAAGCACAGAACAGTTTGGGTTGGAAGGGACCTTAAAGCCCACCCAGTTCCACCCCCCTGCCATGGGCAGGGACACCTCCCACCAGACCAGGCTGCCCAAAGCCCCATCCAGCCTGGCCTTGAGCACCTCCAGGGATGGGGCATCCACAGCTTCTCTGGGCAGCCTGTGCCAGGGCCTCACAGCCCCATGCGAGTGCCCCTCACATGGTGAGCACGTGTCCGCAGGGACATCAGCGAGGGCACATGAGATGCATTTGTCATCAGGGCAAAGTGTTGGGAGCTCCTAGGCTGGCAACCTCAAGGCAGCACTGAGCACACTCACGCAGAGGAGAGCATCCTTAGCATGTAGCACTGACTTGTGTGGGCACCTCTTCGAGCCCTGGCACTCAGGGAGACAACACAGGGACATGGGGCTGGCTACCGGCTTGGTGGCTCGGGGAAGCCACCTGGCCTAGCTTCTGTGGCACAGCCGCTCATCCTTAGCTACGCCCATGTCCCTCTTCAGAATACCCTGTGGCACTGATGCCCTACCCTTGGCCCTATTACCTGTACATCTCACAGTGCTGAAAGGAGGTTTTCTCTCGGTGTGCTGCAGGGAAATGGGCTCCCCCCCAGGTGCAGAGGCACAGCCGCTGCTTGCAGACGTGGGGTTTGCTTGCCCAGCAGGACCCCGCTCCGTGCCGTGCTGCCTCTCTGCAGTTCCCAGAGCTCCTCAGAGCCCCAGGAATGGGGCAAGGCAGGGCGCTGGTGAGAAGAGGGGTGAATTCAGTGAATTCAGGACTACCAAGCTGCTGGCTGGCAGCTGAACCATTGAACCATCCATCTGCTTGCTGCATTGCTACACTTCCTCTGAACCCTGCAACCCCACACGGCGCTTCCTTTCCAGGAAGCAGACCGTTGGATTCCCGCTGTCCTGAGGAAACCCATGCTCTTCCCACGCCGAGCAGACCTCACGGACTGCCTCAGCACCCAGCCACCACTGCTTGGGCATCAGCGGCTCCTTCGAGCCCTCCTCAAGGGCTCTACAAGCTGTTATTGCTCAGGGCAGGATGGAGAGAGCTCCTTCCTTGAGGAGAAATGTCCTTGCCCCATTGTTAGGCAAATAGGCTGAATGCCCTCCTTTGGCATCTAGCAGCCCCAGCGGCTGAGAGGTAACAGCAGGCAGTGGGAGCACCTGCAGGACATGGTACTGGGAAGCTGGGTGTCCAGGCAGTCTGCACAAAGCCGGCCCCAAATTTCTGCAGGAAAAGTCTGTTTGATCTGCAGGAGGAAGGTCTGGAGCTGTGCCACAGCCTGCCCTTTGCTGGGCTTTTATGGACAGCCCGGAGCTGATAGAGGAATCCCAGCTGATAGCCTGCTGTCCCAGCCCAGGCTCTGCCCTGCTGGTGGGGGCAGCTCAGGAGCCAGATTCCCGATCCCTGAGCCTCGTTTAGGTGACTAAATGTACTCTGTGAACAGCATCCCCTGACTTTCTCTCTGGGATCATTGAGGTTTCCTGATTGTAATCACAGCTGCTGTGAAATCGTTATCAGCAGCACTGGAAACGCTTACAAGGGTCAGGTTACTGCCATGCCAGCAGATCTACAGAGCAGGGATAATCCTCAGAGGAGTTTAGGGGAAGGAAGGGGCATCGGTCCCTTGTGAACAGCAGCGGACCCTGCCAAAGGGATCCCAATATCTCAGGGCGTGCAGGCGATGCGAGGCCAGAGTGCATGACCTTGAATGCCGGAGAAATGGTTTGGCAGCAGCAAGGTGCAGTTCAGCAAGAACAAATGCAAATGCAAAGCAACACGAGGTATATGTAGAAGAACTGGGGAATAACCAGCTAGGCAGCAGAATGGCAGGGAAATATCCAGGGGCCGCAGAGCATCACAGATCACATCTGGGGGTGCAGGATGTGAGGGGTGACGGCCCCTCCCAAGCCCAGGAGCAGAAAAGCCCAGAGAAAAACAATACAAGGGGTGAACGCACCGAAATCCTGTGCTAAGAGGAAGGAGTGAAGATGCTGGGTCTGTTTAGCCTAGAAAAGAGAAGTCTTGGGGGGGGGCGGGGGGGGGGGGAGGAAGGAGCCGTCTTTGATATGTTGTAATGGAAAGAGTGGTCAGCTGTTTTCTGTGCAACCACACCGGGCTTCAACAGCGGCGAGGAAGATTCAGGTCAGAGGTTGGAAACAGGTTAGGGTTAGGAAGGCCTTGGAATGGGCTGTTCAGGAAAGTTATTCTGTCCCCTTCACGTGAAGCAGCAAGGAACAAACCTCTGTCAGAAATGGTCTGGGTTTAATCCTCTATACGATGGGCTAGAGAGACATTTCCAGGGTTTAAATAAGGAGACCTATTAAAAATAATAATAATAAAGCTAGTAAGAGAGCAGAGTCAGCCCTTAACTGTAGCCAGTCCCTGCATCCTGCCTGTGCACACAGGAGAGAAAGCTGCAGCTGCAGCTTCCCCATAAACCTACCGCTCCAGCCCTCCCACCTGCTGCAGGCTTCAACAGCAGCGTTCAAACTGCATCTCACCTCATCTCTCTCGCTCACCTTTTTTGCATGAACATTTAGTGAATAGTGCTATTTAAAAATCCAGCCTAAAGAAGCTGTCATCTTCAGCCTCCTGTAAACCACCGAGGTTGCTTCTGCTTCGTGTGTAACATTTTATGCAAATACTTTCTCACAATATTTGGACAATTGCAACAATTTGCATATAATTCCCCGTACAGGTTCAAAGACTCTTGTGTGGGATACAGTGCTGATAAGAGATGAAGAATGAATGGTGGTACTGAATAAAGTCCTCACTCCCTACCAGACAAGATCCCGCTGCATCCCCTTCTGGTAGCATACGTTGGTCCTCTCTGCACCATGGGTGGCTTCCCCAGCTGGCAGGAGAGCTTGTCTCCGTTCCCAGGGCTATTTATATCATTCTGGGCTCCACAACTGTATGATCTACAAAGGTTCCTTCCCTGGCATTGCTACATTACCTTTATCACTGTCCTGGGGTCAGATCCTGCTTCAACATCCTGCTTTTCCATTTCTTCACGGGCCCTTTCTAGGGTCCATCACTCCAGCATCTGAGCACTTCAGCACTGTGAATGAAGTTGTTTTCTCAGCCACCTTTCCAGGTGAGGGGATAGAGTTATCCCTGTTTCACCACTGTGAAACACAAGACAGAGAGGGATTTAGGTCATTAGTACTCTTTAATTTTAGACAAACTAGAATCTAATTATTAGAATCTAAATTAACAAACTAGAATCTAATTCTTCAGTGTTTTTAGCTTTATACAGTAATTCATTTAACCAACCCCCAGCTCCCAATGTCTGTGACTGCAGGTGCAACCTTTTAGCTCTTCTGTAACCCAGACCTGGCAAATGAGGAACAAGTGGCTGCTCCTGTGAAAGGCTTGCTTCTGCAGCTCACCGAGTCACTTTGAGGCAGATGCGGCTCTCCAGGGAGGCAGTAAGGGCCTGCCCAGGAAACCTCCTTTCTTCCCGCAGGCCCTTGCTTTCTTGCCTGGTAGCAGTTTCCCAGCCCTGGTAAGAAAGGAGGCAGCCCAGGGGGCCAGCTCTTCGTTCCCTCTGGCCGTGGTCCAGACTGGGAGATGAAGAGGTGGCCATCCAGGGCAGAAAGCAAGGGGTGATTGTATGTGCAAGATATCTGACACTAGGTTGCCCAGGCAAAGCCATTTCTGGCAATTTCTAGCTCTTCAGTACTCATCTATGCCACTTTCATGATTATTATTTTTTTAAATGTCATTAGTACTCTTCTGGTGCGTCACTGTCGATGTGTTAAAAGGAGCAAACTACAGAAAGTAAACTCTGAATGTGTTCCCCAGCGGAGGGGGGGGCGCTGCTAGCAGAGCCTCAGGCTCAAGATGCAGATAATTGGTGTTCGCCCCAGGCTGCTGAAGGGGTTGGCCACTGTCTCCATCTGCCATCCTGTACATATCACCAGGTTGGGTAATTAATCGAGCAACCTCTAATCAGTTCCTGGCAAGGACTTAGCGGCTCAGGAGCAAGCTCAGGTGTACGCATCCCTGGCTTTCCAGGCCAGCAGATCCCCAAGCCTGGCAGAGTACTGAGAAAACAAGGCTGAAAATTCTCTCGTGGCTCCGTCACAGGCCCTGGTCCATTTCTGGCCAGGAACAGACGCGACTGCCCAGGCTGGCTGGATGAGCGTGCCCCGGGGGGTCCGACAGGCCTCGCGTGCAGACGCCGCTGGTAGCGCAGGGCTTCTCTGCTTCCGCCGCGCGGGGCCGAGCCCACCGGCAGAACTATCCAAGCGCATGGACGCGGCGTGCAGGGCCGCAGATGTTGTCTGACGGTTTGACTCATCTCGGTGGCAGTCTCGTTTGGCGATGATGGGGAAGGCCCAAAGAGGAAGGGCAGTGACCCGTTTAACCAGAATGGCTGATCCACCCAGGGGCACGCTTACCGGTGCTGGCAGGGGGCCGCAGCCCCAGCTTCCTTCGTGTGTTTCCAGGCCATGTGAGGCCAGCAGGCCTTCCCCACCGGCCTTCCCCACCGCCGTGGCAGCAGGACCTCGACTTGGACCTGTGCTTGTCCTACAGCATGTCCAGCCACAGCGACCAAACAGCCAATGTTTTGCTCCTGTGGGATGGCCGCAGCCTGAGGGGTATCTGATGCTCACTGGGCACTGCTGCCATGCCCTGTGGTGTGAGGGTCAAGGGGCGAACGCATTGCTCATTTCCCAAATTAATGCACGGCTCTTGAGTGTATTACTTGGCTGCTGCATGAGTCTATTTAGAGAAAAGCATTTATCAATGCCACCCATCACCACAAGATATGTCCAGCCCTCCCAGGGACTGGGCATAGCTTCCTTAGGGCATGTCCCTGCGGATAGACTCAAGCCACTCCTCTCAGCGGGGGATGGCTGCAAAGAGCACAACTGCTGATAGCATACTCCTGTCCCAAGAGCAGCCGCTTCGCGTTTGGCTTAGGGGGGCAGATACAGCATTTCCTTCTGCCCCCATTTCTCAGGGCCTCATCCCCAGCAGTGCTTGGGAGGTGGGACAAGGGAGAGGGGCTGCAGCCTCAGCCCTGCCCACAGCAGTGCCATGAGGCCCTGGCACGAGGGGCCCTTGATGCCCCCAGCGGCCCCAACAATGGCTTCAAAGAGGGAACAGGAAAAGGCAGAACATATTTCCCCTGAATCTCAAAGCAGGCGTCCAAGAGACATGCTATTTTCTACTTTTTTAGCTAAAGCCTTTGACCTAAGCTGTGAGCATCCTTGTTTTCCATGAGCACCTCATCCTTCGTGAGCCCTCTGCAATGGCTGGCCGGCAGGCACCTTGTCCACCTGTGCAAAGCAGTTCGTTGCTCTGTAAGAAGTGTGTCAGTTTGCCAGCTTGAAATGAGTTGTCTTTCCATTTCTTTGAACATCTTGTGAGGGGGTGAGCAGAGGAACAGACTTATCTCTAAGCCAGGCATTGCTCTGTACATCTCTATCACACGGCATTTCACTAGTTTCCACTCTAAACTGCTGGGACTTTTAGTCTCCGCATAGGGAAATTTCCCTACACCCCTGATTTAGGTCAGCACCCATCTTTGGAGGTCTCCCGTTTTCACAGTGGAGCAACCAGAAGCAAACATGACACCTGAGGCAAGGTGTCTCACAGCCATCTACACTGGCATTATAAAATGGCAGATGTGCTCTTCCATCCCATTCTTCAGGTACCTTTCCTCTTTCCCCACTGCTGTGCAGCTGGGTGGGCATCCACTGAATTTGGAACACAGCCTGGCATCCTTTCATGCTATCACTGAGCTACAAGCCACCAGTGCCACCAGTGCCCAGCCACCGAGCAGCTCCAGCACGTGGAGGCCATCAAGCAGACAGATGTGCCCATGGTGCATCCCAGGTGGCCAGGCCCAGCATGGTGGTACCCAGTGCTGCTCCTAAAGCCCCATGCACATCAGCCAGCGAGCTGGCAGTGTGGCATGAAGCCACATTTAAGCCACCTCACTGCTGCATAAATTGGAAACCTTGGCTCATTCAGACATGTGCAACAGCTGTGGGCTAGAAGTGATGCATGCATTGGGTCACTTCGGTAACAGCAAAGGCCTCCACCGAAGGAGAGGGATGCCTCACTCAGCAGGTGACTACGCAGTCATGTCAGTGACTCTGCCTGGCACCCACAGGGATTGCCTGTGTTGCAGAACCCATCATCCACACACTGCAAGGCACCACACTGATGCCCACATACTCACTCCAGCACAAGCTCGCTGGCCTACAGCGTTCAGCAGCACCTCACAGCGAGATGTCGGCAGCAACCAGGCAGCTGGCATTAGCCTGCCCAGAGGCTCCACCAGCTCTGGGAGCCCACGGGCCTGTATCAAAACCTTGCTGCCCCTGGTCTCACCTGCTCCAGCAGATTTCCAATGGATCTGCCTGGCCTGGAGGTGCTGCTGGAATTGGGGTGCTGGCGGAGCAGCCACAGGAACTGCAGCGTCAGGAGTCAGGACTTCCCCTGACAGCGCCACAGATGACAACTCAGCAAGTTCATTCTGCAGAAACCAGATAACATCAGCGCAAGGTGGTGGTTACTGGCAAAGGATCCGTTCCTGAAGCTTCATCTGAGACGTGACAGGCGGCAGCGAAACCTCGCTGTCACACAGACCCAAAGTGTGCTTTTGCTTCGAGCCATGCAGGCTTCTGGAAGCAGCGCCTGGCTGGTACATCACAGATGCTTCCTCTCACAGGGCTGGGACTGTCCCCTTGCTCCTGGAGGAGCCAGAGCTGGAGAAGCAAACAAACATCCAAAGGCAGTGAAAAGCCAGGCAGTATTTTCAGGCCTGGGGAAGCAGCAGGAGGGTTTTCTCGTTGCTCTGCAGCCATCCTGGAGGCGCTTGAGACTTTCCCGTCTGCCGGCCCTGCTGCCAGCCATGGGCCGTGCTGGTGCCACTCAGAGCACGCTGGCACCCCTGATCATGAAAGCAGTTTCCGTAACTCTTGGTAAATATCAAGGCTGGGGATTTTTAGGGGTTGTTTTCCAGCAAGATGAATAGAAGAGCCAATAGAGAGAAAGATAAGTGAATACCTGCTGGCCTTGGCTCATAATGAAACAAGAGCGGCAGGTCACTGGCAAAGGTCAGCTGATAACATGTACCGCATGTCACGGAATCACCCTCCGGTCCTGCCAAGGTGGGCAGAGGAGGTGAGTTTTTCAAACACAGGATGAGAGCAGTGCTATCAAAAACCGCACAGTAATGGCCTGCGAGCCTGGTCTGCCCAAGGAGCGGTGAGGGAGGGGTGGACGCCCTTGGTGGGAGAGAGCCCTGCAGGCAGGGGTGCCAGGGCAGGGGATGGGGAGGGGGTGAGAGGAGGAGGAAGGGAAGGGAGCCATGAGCAAGCTTTGGGCTGCTCGACTGTCCTGGGATGGTTGCAAGAGACAGGGGTGAGGAGCTGGTGAGCTTGCAGGACTGGGGAAACTGGGGTTCTGCTGCCAAGGAGAAGAAGGGAGCCAGGCAGAGGCTGCGAAGCACTCACACCAGCCCGTCACCCCAGCACTGCCTCAGACCTGACGTGCTGGGTCAGAGCAGCATTCACTTTCCCCTTTAGGCAGGGGGAAGAGGCAGGAGAAGCTTTGTTGTAGGGCAGCAGGGAGAAGGAGGCAGGAAACATGGTCGGGCTCATCCGCCTGGGCGTCAGACAAAACCTGGGGTCGTGCCCTAGGGACAGCTCCTGCTCGCACTGGGCAAGGTGTGCCCACTGGCAGCCTGCCGAGGCCCCCCAGGAGCAGGAGGTGTGCCGGTGCCGTGGCCATGCAGCTCCTCCTGCTGGTGGCAGCGCCCGAGAGGCCACCGGGAGGGAGGCCCACGGCCTCCGGCAGCGCTGGCACAGGGACCTGGGTGCCATCCACCCCGCAAGTGGGTGGGTGGGTGGCCTTTGAGACACGGCCTTTGTGTTTTCTAAGTAAGCCCCCCATCATCAGCCCTTGTGCAAAGAGTGCCTTGGGACACAGGTGAGAGGATGTCACCATCATTGCGTGTTGGGTTCGGGAGTGCCATGCTGGCACAGTCACTGGCAAGTGCTGGGCTCCTCCCAGGTGCAGTCTCAGATGGGGCTGCGTGCACATCCCTGGTGGTCTCTGCTCCCAGCGAGGGAAAGGTGACAAGAAAAAACGTAAATAATTCAAGCTGTGCCCCCCAAAGAGCTGATGCAGGACTGCAAAGCCCCATGCAGCAGCCATTCATCTCACCTCCTTGTAGTGTGGCGGGGATTCTGCCCAAATTTGACTCCATTCAGTCCCCTAGCTGTCGGCAGCCTCTACAGCCCCTCTGGGGATGGCTTCTCCCAGCCCTCCCGGGCATGGCCGAGCCATCGCAGCATCCAGAGAGCCCCACCGCCAGCTCCAGGATCCACCACTACACTACCGCTGCCTTCGCTGACTGCTTTTGGTGTGCTTGGTTTCAAAGGGCATCTTATATTTCTCTTTGAAGCCGGCTGTTTTCATAGCAGGAAGTTTTACTGCAGCATGGCTGTCTGCCAGAGATGGGCCATTGCCTGCACCCATGGCACTGCCAGGGCAGCCAAAGGTGTGTGGCGGGTGGGTGGGAGTCACAGCAGGTCTCCACGTGAGGATGAGCACATGGGCTGTCCAGGCGAGCAGAAAGCATGAGGTGCCTGTGGCCAGCCCATCCGATGTCCCACTGACCAGCAAAGAGGAAACTGATATTTGCAGGGGTCTGGAAATCCCTTACCTTGTACACTCTGCAGGGGGAAATAAAGTCCCAAAGAGAGAAGCAGGCCCAGGAAGTGCTCTGCATCCTTTCAGCAGAGCTCGATAAGAAGCATCACATTCCTCAGAATTATCCAGACTGGCTCCAGACAGCAGCAAGGACTGGGTCAGGTCGGAGCCACCGCGGCAGGACAGCAGGAAGCACGGGAGGAAAGCTGTCCAGCTGTCGAGGGCTGCACAGCAGGCGGCGGGAGCCAGGCCACACACTGCTTTTCTTCACCAGCTTTGTTTCAGATCCCTTCCCGACACATCCCTCTAGCACACCTCAGCCAACAAATCCTCCTGTGGCAATAATTTGGCTGTGACAGATCCAACATACTTCACACTAAATAAGGCAGCTGGCAGCATTTTGGGAGGTTCCAAAGACAGAAGTTTTAGAAGGGGAAGGGAAACCTAGGAAAAAAGTATGGGACAGAGGAAGGACCAACGTCAGGTATCACTGGATAGGGGGTAGAAGAGGAGCCTGCAGAGATAACCACGCATTTGAGAAGCAGTCATGCTCAGGGAAGACCTCCTCCCATGCTATTGCCACATTTAGGGCAAATTCATCCTGTCCCCACCACCACATCAGTGCTACTGGCTGGAATGCGCATCTGTACCAGACACTGAAAGCTTCTTTCACTCACAGTTTGCAGCAGTCACTTCATCCACACTGGGTTGGATGACACCAGGCTGGGAGATGACTGGGTTCACCACTGCTCCACGAGACACGTGGGACACCACCGCCCAGCGGTGTCCCATGTGTGAGACGGGGCCTGCCCTGTCCACACGGAGGTACCTTCCCGCTGCCTGTGGATGTAAGGCTCAGAAACACACCAGTGTAGTGACAGGACCTGGTTATACATAGGAGGATGTCCTTTCAGTCCCAGCAGACCATTTAGTCCTAGCACCTCAACAATGCCTGGCTGAGTATCTGCTGGATGTGCACATCCCTGTGCCGGCCGGCCCTGGCTGATGCCCAGTGCAGGGGTTGGCTATCCCAGAACATCAGTCAGGAGCAGGGCTGGGACCCAGAGGAGGCCCAGAAGGTCTTCTACCTCCTTCCATGAAAGGGATCACCACCACCACAACCTACCTTCTGTCTTCCCTGCAACGAGTTCAAGCTGCTGCACCTATGCTGAATCCAGAAGGAAAAGGCAAGGTGGTCTCCCATGTCTCACAACTCCACACCTCCAGCCAGCGAGTCGTGCCCTGCCTGCCCTGTTAGGTGCAGCTCTGAGCTGCTTCTGGATGGACAACACTCAGAGCCACCTCCGAGGTTCTCAGCTTCCCCAGGATGAACTCCTCTATTAACACAGAGGGGCACCAAGACGGTTCTGGGGTCAGCTTCCCTATCCTGGTCAGCCAGGGGACACCCAGCACAGCCAGAAAGCCAGCAGCTGTTGCCACAATGCAGAGCCCACACAGCCTGGCCCAGACAAAGCACAGGAGGACAGCGTATGTAAAGGTAACATTTACTGAGAGATACAGAACTGAGTATTATGAAGGACATACATGGATGGAGACGGCAGCGACGCCCCTGCGGAGGGCTGCTGGACCCCCTTCCCAGCATGCTGGGGGAAGGAGCCGGACGCCGCCGGACAAGTTAACACAATGGAGATAACTGTGGCATATGCATTTGTAACAAACAGACCATCATAACATACATTTCTATGGGATCACATCTAGTGATTATATAAATCCATATAGAGATCGCTGTATAAAAAACTTTGTAAAAAATATCTTAAAAAAGTGTAAAAATGTGCATTCAAAAGCACGGCCGACGCGGACAGCTGGGCTGTAAACATTATTCTGAGAGTGTGCTTGTGGGGGGCGCCTGCGCCACCGAGCCCCGACAGGCCTGCCCACCAGACGGGGCCGCGTCAAGTGTTTGCGGTTCTTCGGTTGGGGTTTCCATGCGGAGTGTGCGCCAGGAGCGGCGGCGGCCTCCGGGGACAGCTCTGGCACACGGCGGGGCAGGGGTGCTGCAGGCACCGCTCCGCCGCCCCACCGCCGTCCCTCCCGCCTGCAGGCCCCGCTCCCCACCAGCACGCTGAGGGGCTGTGGGGAAGAGAGAGGGTGAAGCAGGAGCTCCTCCCGTTCCTCCTCCTCTCCTCCTCCTCCTCGCAGGACGTGCTGCTGTGCCGTAGGTCCCCGGGGCCACGAGCAGGCCGAAGGGCCGCGATGAGGTATCACAGAGAGGTTGCCCTCGCCCGCGCCGCTAGCCCTGCTCCCGGGTTCAGCCTCAGAGTAGACGGTTGACAGGTTCCCAATCTTCTCTGCCCCCAAATTTGTTTGGTCCATAGTTCCCAAGGAAGCCCACTGGGTCCTGGATGCACCAGGCCTCGGTGCACAGTTCTTCATACAGTACATACATTAGAGACCCTGGAAGACCCTGCGGCACTGTCTCCTCCTCCTGGCCCAGTGCCACCTTCACTTCTTCTCTAGCTGCTCCAGCAGCGGGTTGGCTTCGCTCTCGGGCGTCTTGATGCTGTCTGTCCGCACGATGCAGGTCGGACGGTGCCGGTTCAGCATCAGGATCAGCTGCTGCCTCTCTTGTTTCAGCTCTTCTATCTGGGCCTTCAGCTCCGCGTTCATGAGCTCCAGACGCTCAGACTCCTAACAGGGCAGAAACACAACGGCATGTGACTGCTCCAGTGGAACAGATGCAAGAAGTATTTGGCCAACGAGCCACCTCCGTACAGGAGCAGCCTGAGGACATGGCAAGACACCAGGTTCCTCCAGGCAGTTCCTACCCAACCCCGTTACCTTGCATCAGGGCAAGGAAACACACAGCCAGCTCCTAGGGCAGGACTCTGCTGCACCACAGCGAACACCCTGCCTGGCTGCTTTCCCTGGCATGGAAGGACACCAGGAAATGAACCTGCATTTTTAAATTTTGAAAGGTTCATCCTGCTGTCAGCAAGTTGCTGCCGCTGTGAAATGGCTCCTTGTCCCAGCTGTGTCATTTGCCTGCATCCCACCAGCCCTTAGAAAAAAAAAAGTAAGGTAGTGGGAGTGTTTTTCTGCCTTGGGGTCACAGCCAGAGGGAACCTGGCTTCTGAATTGGGAAATCTCCAGGAGTGTGGGCAGAAGGCCCCTGTCCTGGGCCACATGCCCAAGGGTGCTCCTGCTCCAGCACAGCATACTATCAGAGCCCTCTTTCCCCCAGGCCCAGAGCCCACCTGCAGGTCAGGGCACCCACCCGCTGCAGGAACTCTGTCCTCTCCTTCTTCTTGTTACGACATCGCGCTGCTGCTACTTTGTTTTTCTCCCGGCGCCTTTTCCTCCTCTCCTCTTCCTCATCAAGCTGCAACAAGACGGAGAAGCCCAGGTCAGAGCCATCAAGTGGAGGAGGTTGGGAGCCCCTGGCAGCCCCGCTGCCGCCCTCACCAGTGGTCACCGGTGACGTGGTCTAACCCTTACAAGGAACCAAAGGTGTCACTGCCACAGCCTCTAACTCCCCTCTGGGGAGGCATGGGAAGGAGAGCAGAGTGTGACCCACAGCTGCAGTGAGTGGTTGTCACAGCTGGATGACAGGTGAGACCACCTCTCTGCAGGATGGCTCCCTCCCTACGAGAAGGCAGAAACAAGGGGGAACAGAGCCCCATCCACCTGGGTACCCCAAAGGCAGGCACAGTTTGTCACACCGACAAACGCATCACTCTAGGCACCCCTCTGAGCGTTCAAAGCACCAAACAACTAAGGGCAAGATGCACAGAAACCTGGAAGAGCCCCCAGCTGGGCCTGCTTGCTCCCCACTGACAGTGCACTCGCCTGTCTGATGTGCCTTCAGCGCCAAGCCACCAGGCCACCCCAGGAAGGTGGGACAGGTGCTGCACCCCCGACAGACACGGGACACAGCAGTGCCGGTGCTGTAGGCCGTGACTCAGTCGCTCTCTGCTATCTGACTCAAACCGCACAGACCAGGCTAATAAGCCCTATGGGCTGGAAACCCATAATCAAAGTACTTAGGGATATTTACTACAAAGCCTGGGTAAGTGGCCTGTGGCACGCTTACAGCCGAGAACCCAAACCAGTTCCTTCTCCAGAGAACTGCGAGTGCTAGAAAGCCCTGCGAGCTCAGTACCCAGGTGACACCTTGCAGCACAGCTGTGGGAGAAAAGACCCCAGGGGCCTTTCAGACCCACAAACAGTAACCGTGAGCATTTGGCCTGGGACTCTGAAGTCTGAGATGTCAGACCGAACTGCCTTGTTCCTGTCAGTTGACAGCTGACAGCGTACATCTTTTCAAATACAGTGCCAGCCACATTTACTTTATGATCACTTCCACAGTCCACTTCTACCTTCTTCAAGGGCAACTCCAGCCTGCCAAGGCAGCCACATCCTTTCCTTCATACTTCCCCAAGCCAGCGTGATTGAGGAACGTATCTCCCAGACAAGCCTTCCACGCCATCCGAACAGCCTCACTGCTCTCACACCTGGGCTTAGGGACCTCGTAAGAGCCAAGAGGTCTCCAACACCACATGCACGAAGTGGTGGTGGGCATGGGGATTTTGATTTACAGAATCAAAATTCCTCTAATCAGAACATCTCAATGTGATGTGCCAGGACAGAATGAAACGTTAACCAGGCAGAGTTAAGTAAGCTGCGTATCTAATATCTAGAGGACAATGTCCAAGTTTTATAGCACTAACAGCTTTTGCATCTTCTCTGTCATTTCCCACCAAATTTGCCATTTTAGATGGGAGTAAAATATCAAGCAAAGGCAGCACACACTACACACAGACTTCCCACAGTGCCAGGCTGCAGCCATCCCTCTGCCACAGCAGTGCTACGCTTAGGAGAACCAGGATGGGATCTGTGCTGATGCCCCCATGTCCCGTCAGAAGCTGCCAGCTCTCACTGCACGCACACAACGCAGATGTGGTGGGCATTTGCAGAAGCATCCAGGAAGGCTCTAACTCCGTGCTCTGCTGCCTTTTCCTCGAAGAACGGTGAGAGCACCAGCCGCACTGTCTCCCTGAGAACTGCCTGACACACTTCCATGCCTAGTTGCTCTGCTCAGTAGGGGTCAAAGAATAAGTGTCCCTTCCCTGTCCCCTTCACCTTCCCCTATACCCACCGGGGCCAGTGAAGGGCCATGTCCAATAGATGGGGCTTACAGGTGCTCAGGGAGAGTGGCTCAGCACAGATAGCAGCAGCCTGAACTCTTGGCTCTGCTTTTTGTTGTCCTACAGCTCCTGCCACTTCAAGAAAGCAGCTTATCTCCTTTCTGCCTCTGTTTCAGTTCAGAAAGGTGACATGGCCCCCTGGTGCTGGGGGTTAGGACTCAGCTCTGCCACAGACACGAGGGCTGGTAACAGTGCATAATACGTGGGCTTTGTGTGCACTGCCATGAACAAACATCCCTGTGCCAGGGCAAAAAGCTGCCTGTTCCCCAGCTCTGCACAGAGCATGGCATGCCAGTGCCCAGCCTCGCCGGGCTCCATCTCCCTGCAAGAGGAAAGCAGCTGCAGGCTGCACTGCAAAATTACACGTGGGTTGCTTCTTGGCTACTCATGGAATAAGCAGCTACTGCTTCAGCTCTCCCAGGCTTTTGCTGCAAAGCCCATGCCAGGGGCAGCTCCATTTCCCATCCTCAACTCCTTAGCTCCACGGGCCATGCAGGGGAGGAAGAGGCTGCAAGGGAGGCAGCCATCTGGGGGCTGCTGGTGGGGTTCCCCTCATCTTTCCTCCACATTTCCCTGGAATCTGCAGATCAACCTGCTACAGAAGTAGCAGACTAGGAGCTTGGGGCCGCATTTGGCTTTAGATACCAACTCATAACTGCTTTGCCCATGGAGGGACTGATGCCTTCAGCACCTCCCAGGTCTCCTGCTGGCCTCCCGCAGCACCCCATCCCCAGCTCCATCATTACAGAGCTGCCAAGCCCCTTCCCAGGTGGCCTCCAGCCGGCTCCCAGCCTGGTGTGAGCTGCAGGACACCGCTGGGCACAGCGCTCCACTGAAAGGTGACCGATGGGCTTGATTGCAGCGGATCTCCCAGCAGGAGTCCACAACAAGGGGTGGGTGCAAAGGATCAGGAACCCTCCTGGTGAGCTCACAGCTCTCCACAGACCACCTCTCATACACTTAGCACCTCTGCACATCCCTGACAATGCACAACGCCCCATCCTCCCGCAGCACTGTCTGTAGTATTCTCCAGCAGGAGCAAGAGGACGGTTCAATAGTGCTGCCTACCGAACAGTCCTTCTGACAGAAGTCACCACTCTCACCGCCTTGGGGCCTCACAGTGACGGACTCACAGCTCCAGTCGCTGGCACTGGTTGACGCAAGCAGCACCAGCACAGCGAGGTTCAAGGAGCCAGCCAAAACACAAGGCAAACACACAAGGACAATGCTGTGCAAGTGTCTCCCAAGCCCCTGTCACGCAACTGTGACGTGACAGCCTGTGGGACCGAGCAGCAGCCGCCCACCATCCCCTCCCCAGGAGCCCCGAGGCAAAGCCAAGGCCCTGAGCAGCAGCTGTGCCAGACCCAGCTCCTCAAACGGGGCTTGAGTTTAGCCGGCTGCCAAAAGCTGCGAGGGACCCGTCACGCCTGGAACACCACGGCTGGGACAGGGAAGAGGCAGCCAGCAGTGCATGCCACCGAGCAGGCAGCGTGACACGCTGGTTAACCACGCTGCCGGCCTCGCTGGCAGGACGCCCGGGCACAGAGCGACCCGGGCAGCGGTGGGCACCCCTGGGGAACAGCCCCTGTGCCACCTGCGGGGCCGCCTGCAGCCAGCAGCCCCCAGACTCACCTCACTTTTCACGGGCTGGGGCCTCTTCCCAAGCTTCACCTCCAGGAAGTGGAGCGGCGAGATCATGGCCCCGATGTTGCGGATGTCGGCGTACTTCAGCTCCTCGGCGGTCAGGGCGGTGCCAGGCAGTCCCGTCAAGGGGCCGAGCCCAGGCAGCGCGCCGGCCGTCAGCGACGGGTCGGGGATCTGCCCTGGCATCATAGCAGGGGACACGGCTCCGCAGGCTGCAGAGAGAGAGACACGGCCCGTTACCGCCCCGCTCGCAACGCGGCACAAACCCAGCTGACACCACAGGCCTGGGGAAAGCTGCTGCTCTTCCCAAGGGCTGGCAAAGGCGAGGACTGAGCAGAAGTTGGGTGACAGAAACCAGAATATACAAATCCTGCTAGGAAGGACACCCTACTGGCCTGTAGGTCAGGAAGAAGGAGAGAGCTGGGAGGCACAGCACCAGAGAAACAGGAGCTTGGTGCAGTGACTTACAGGATCAACAGTGATGTGGTCCCATGGGCTGTTGGTCTTGGCACACCTTTCTCTGGAGTGTCGCAGATCAAGGGTTGCTCTTACTGCGTTTTGATTAATGTAGGTATTAGGACGAGAAGAAAACAGCTTTGTGAGGAGCGCACCATGCCCCAGGCTGGCTGCCTGCTGGGCAGGCTGAGCCTGCTGACCGGGGTCGGGGCACAGCACGCGGGGACTGAGGACAGAACAATGAAAAGCTGCGGAGGGAGAAACCTGCCACTGAACAAACATCTCCCAGCACAAACACGAGGAAACAAAGGCTGGAGGGGAGGGGAAGCGGAGCAACGTACAAAAGGCTGCTTCTATCAGGAGAGAAAAAAAAATGGAGCTTGAGAGAGAATAGGACTGGGACAAGCTTTGGCAAGTCACACATAGGCAGAAGAAAGGGAGTTACCAGGAAATGAGCAGAACAACTGGCTAAGAGATACAGAAATAAAATTAGACCTAAACTGAGAAGCCTGTAGAGCTGGAGCCGTCCTATCAGCCAAAAAGCAGAGGGAGCAGGTGGCTGTTGGCTACCACACAAGCATGTCTCTGCTTGCATAACAGGCCTGGGACACTCTCTAGTGACCCAGTTACAACACGCAGTGTCACCTTCTGTCCATGCAGCCACCACTCCCCCGCCCCGAACACAACCACACGTCGCTGCGCCGCTCTCCCGGCTCTGCCCAGCCGGACTGGTCCCAGCGCACACGTGGAGCCTGGGGGCGGCCACCCCATCCCAACCCGTGTCAGGAGGCACCCCAAAGGGGGAGAGGGGCTGCAAGCTGGCAGCACCCACTGCCGGAGCCAAGAGATGCGTAAGGGTGGGGGTAACATGCGCTCACCCTGCTCCTTCCCAAGCATCCACTCTCAGATGCTGAGACACCAGCCAAGGGGTGATGCAGACTCTTGGTCCAGGCGGTACGGCTGTGCTAAGTGCAGGCACGCACATGTTAACAAGCCAGCTGCCACAGCTGCCCAGTGGTAGCCATCCCAGGTGACAGATCTGTCACCACCAGACTGTGGACGTGCGCAGAGCCGAGTGTGGGATAGGAGTGACGGATCACTGAGTCGCACAGGGACCTCTAGAGGTCACCTAGTCCAACCCCCTGCTCATGCAGTTCAGCAAGTGCAAGCTGAAGTCTTAACCATGACAAGCAGAGAAGGTAAGGACTCCTTAGCACTGGCATGTCTCTCTGCCCAGGAGATTATTTGATGTACTAGTTAATGTCAGGGAACAAGAGATGAGCAGTGAGCGGGAAGGAAAGCCAATCATACAGGTTAGTCCAGACCAGAGAGGCAAACAAAAGCTCCACAGCTCCCAGCACGAGAGCTGTGCAAGCCGTCCTGGTGTGACAGACCAAGGGATTTGTATCAGAGAGCACCTACGAACTGCAGTATGCTGTGAGCTGTCACACACTGTAACCTGCCACCGAGACCCAGATGTCAGCGCGAGCTGTCCCAAGGCAGAGTGTGCTCAGCAGACAGCAGTGGTAACCAACAGGACCTGGGAAAGAGGGTGGAAAGCAAATGCAGCACCACCATGACCGTACAGAGGCAGTGACACGCTGTGAGCAGGAAGCAAGCCCTCTGCTGCAGTCATCTTTCAGGAGGAGAGACGAGAAAGGGGAGGGCAAGCCAGCGCTCACAGTGCTGGTATGCAGGGGGAGGATGCTGGGCTGGGGGGAGATGATCTGCACAAGGACACAGCAGCCTGAAAAGGAGCAGATGGAAGGGAGAGGAGAGATGAGTAACTTCTGAATGCAAGTGATGCTACCTGATGAAACGGACTCCTGCCCATTTGACAACAAAAAATTTGGTAGTGACACTTGACCTGAAGATACCGCATGTCAACTCACTGAGACTGCAGAGCCCTGAAACAATTATTCCTCCAGAGCACTCCCCAGAGCGGACAGCTGTAACTCCGCGTTGCAGAGGTTGCGTTGCGCGGTGCCAGCAGTGCTCTGAAGTTGCAGCCACCTCCCTTCCCTGCCATCCAGGCCTCACGCAGCAAAGATGCCCAGAAACCAAGCACTGTCCTGCCCTAGGCTGCGCTCCAGTTCGGAAAACGCAAGCAGGTATTGCCTAAATCCCTCCCATCTTCCTCAGAAACTGCCCCTCTCCACAGGGCAGCGCCTGGTCAGTGAGGTGGCACAGCAAAGGGGAGGGGACCTTCCCCCGACACGCTGCCCCGATATCCTATATAGCAGCGGAGTTACCTCACACTGCCATGTGGGGTAACTGCAGGCACTGCGTCACGAGCCCATTCCCAGCCACCATCAGTGAGGTGACACACGGTGGCACTGGGAAGAGGCCCGCCAACAGCAGCACCGCCGGGGCCAGCTCCTGCACACCCCCAGCTGCAATCCCATGGGCGTCCACCTCCAGCTTGAACAGCTGGGGCATAATGAAAAGCTAGAACACCATGGCAGGGTATACGAACACCCTGAAGGCTCCTTCCTGCAAACGCTGTGAGCTGCACCGGCACACACTAATCTGGGGCCTTGGCCCACCCTTTGATACGGTTCAGGCTGGGACCTGACTTGAGCTGGATGCTTGAATTCGTTCTCAACTTGGGGAACACTGTTTTAATTAATTGTTTTACATCATGACAGCAAGAGTATCTACATGCCAGGCTGGACAGTCCAGGTCTTCAGCTGCAGAGAATTCGTGGTCAATATAATTTATGAAATAAGGAGGGAGAAGATTTTTTTTTCCAGGCTATGGGACTACCTGACCACTGAGCGCCATCCTGCACTCCTGCTCTGAGCAGCTCCCCAGGGAAAGCTTGCTAAGGATTTGAGGAAACGTTGTGCCTTATCTGGTCCACTTTTTCCCTCTGCATCTTTGGGCTGGTGGCCTAATGTGCCTCGAAGTAGCCTGAGTGAAGGAGCTGGCCCAGTACCTATTTTGCTCTAAAAACCTGAGCCCAGTTACTGCACAGGTAAAGCCCACAACATGCATGCATCAGCTTAAACTACATCTAAAGCAGTTCAAGCCAAAGCACAAGGAGCCACCTGGAAGAAGGTGAGCCTGCACATTAGGACGAGCTGAGAAGGAGGCGGGCAGGAAGGCTCCTCCAAGCGAGATCTCACTCAGAGGTCAGGAAGCTCAGGAGCACGCCAAGAACTGCCAAGAGTCAAGTTGTGTTAGACCTTGGAGAGGAATGTAAACCATTTCCAGCAGAGCTGTAACCGCAAAAATGAGGGAATGAGGAGAGATGCCACCCTCTCAGAGCAGGGTGCAGTGAGAATTAATCCAGCCCAGCCCCTGAAGCACCACAGCTGGGGACTCTCACGTCCAACTACTTCTGTTCCCAGGTACCCAAGTCCCAAATACTTTCACCTACTTTCCTGCATAACACTATGGGTAAGAAGTTGTACTTTGATCACATTAAAAATGCCAAAGGATGTAATTTTATTTAATATTTGGCCTTATTCCTGTGGCTGTTACTCTGGAAGACACCAACATGCCTGCCTAGAGCTCCAGCATATTTCTACCACATTTGCATGTTAGGGCAGAAATAACTTAGAAGTGCAAGATCTGGGTTTGACCTTTAAGTTGCAGCTTTTCAATAGCCAGACCTTGCTGGAAGTGGCAAATGCAGCTGGTGCATTGCCAATTTGTAATTCCTCCCTGGATATTCCCTTGCAGTGTTTGTTATTTCTAAGGAATGTGAAACAACTCACCTCTGATTCCTTTGCTTTCTAACACCATGCTTTAGCTGGGATTCTTATTAGATTTGTTCTTTTCATAACTGGTTATTAACACAAACTTTTTTTCCCCCTCAGTGCCAGGCAGTCTTTCAATGACTCCTTACATGAGCTGAAACAAGTTGCATCTTCAGTAAAACCTAGCTTTCTGGTGTCCTACTGCAGAACCACACAATTCCTGCATTGTGTCAGCTATGCTTCTTCACATAATGAAGCCAACAGCAAAGCAAAGCAGCGAGGGGAAAGAGAATGTGTAGTCTTCCATCTGACACTGGTATCTGCATGACGCCAGCTGCTCCAGTTTACATTCCCTGTAGCTGTGCGTTCTGCACTGATGCTATTCATCATTTTGTGCCACAACATCTCAGGATGCTCCACAGTGAATTATGAGACAGAGGAGGCTTTCTTAAAACTTCAGCTCAGCGATGCACAGCCTGTGTCATTCAATGCTCTTTAGCAACTAACCTTACAGCAAAAATCTGGTCAACACGTGATTTCATGGGTCAAAACTCAGTTTTTACTTCTTCAGCTTTGCTCCTACCCTCCCCTTGTTCTGGGTAAGCGCTGGAACACGAGACTTGACCTTTTGCCAATACGTCTGTAAACCCTCCTAATTATTGCAGTCACTTTTGCATCCTCGCTTTGGAACTGCGGGTCTCAGACCTGCAGTCTGCTGGCAAGCTCAGTTATTTTATCTGCAGTCTCATCTCCAAAAAGCTGACAACAGTGCAGCTTCCTTTTCTCACCTTTTTGCTGCATCTTTCACAGCAGTGATGAGTCGTTCTGTCCTTTGTCCCCCAACCACGTCTTTATGGTCAACTGTCTGTGACACTGGCTCACTTAATGTTTTATTAAAGGCAGCACGGAGTACTCATTGTTTTTCTCCTGTTGCTGGGGTCTGTTCTTTTCTGGAGCCAGCTGCCTAGTGGGAAGAAGCTTTACTGAGCTGTTACTGACCCACACATTTGCTCAGCTTCGCTGTCCCTGCATATGCTCCTGTTCTTTTTCTTACACTTTAAGTCTTTATTTCCTTGTGGTCCTGTTGCTGTTGTTGTTTTGTTTTCCATACTGACTGCTGTTGCTTTTTCTGGGGACTCTGAGTTGTTTTTTTTTCTTTTTCTGAGGTAGCTGATGTTTGCGCAGCAGTTACTGCATAAGTCTAACGTGCGTAGGCATAATCCACGTAGCCCAGGGTCCCTGGGGGCTTGTATTCTGGTTGCTAGCCTATATTCATGCCCCTCCTGCCACCTCTTCAGTGCTATTCTTACCCGCAGACTAAAACCAGCACAGGAATGCCTACCTGTGCTGAAGTCACACATTCATTTCCCCGTGCAGAAGCTGCCTTAGTCTGTACCTGCTATTCCCCCAGGAGCACCCTGTGCATCCTCATTTAGCCAAGTGCACCGTTTGCTTCTTTATAAGCCAGGATGCAGTTGCTGCTTTGTCAACAGCACCATCCTACAGCAAAGACCACACCATCTCCAAGCAGGTTCTGACAGACACCCTTCACTTCACCTTAAATTGCCATTGCTGCCTTATCTGTGCTGTCAGCTTCCTTGGTGACAGTGGGAGCTGTTTACAGCCTTATTTTCGGGTTCTGGTTCAAGTGCTGGCTATAAATCACGGTTTCTTCCAGCACAAGCTCTAGCACACGCTCTGACATCTGCAGTGGTTGACCCCAGCACCCTTCCGATGCTCAGAGAGCCAGCCTGGCACCTATTGCCAGCCAGGGGGGGTTGCCACTGTGAATATCAGCCCGTTTCTCTTTTTCCCAGGCCAGCAAGCAGTGCCATGAGGCAGTCTGTCCCAGCGGCCCTTCTCCACGCTGCCTGCAGAACCGAGGCCCTGCCTGCCTGTTGTTCTGCCATGCCAGGCCCGAGCTGGGTGCCTGCCATTACTTGTCAGCTGCCATGCACAGGAGCGCTGCCAAAGCCTGCAACCTACCATACGAGCTATCTTTGATCTCTTCATCAGTACGTTAGCACTTAGCATACTGTTGCCATTTGTTTGTGCAGTCCTGGAGCCCTGGGCTCTAAGTCAGACCTTCATCTCTTCATGGCCAACAAGCAGGAATTCTGCTTTGGAGATCAAAGTAACACTGCCATCCTTGGGAAGCAACTTTGGGTCCCTTGGAATTTATCATTTCTTTACCATCCTTTTTTACTTTTGCTTTTAGCTCCTGGCTATCAAGTTTGCTCAGCCTGTGTGCTCCACACCGCATCTTTCCAGTTCCTTCTCATTGGCAGAAGGATGATTTATATGAAAGCCCTTTCCTGACATGCCCGACTTCTCATGCCGCAAGAATGTAACTTTCTAAACAAAGACAGGGCAATTGGCTATCACTTGTTTTCTGAAGCACAGAGCCACTTGCTTTTTCCCCATCTGGACTTTTCTGGCTGGGGGGCTGCAGGGGGCTGAGGGTCAGTGGAGCCCACAAACACTTCTCCATGTCAAGGTTCAGCAGCCAGCGAACGCCGTGTTAACACCACCACGCTGACGGCAGAACGCCACACCTCATATGCCCAGTGCCAAAGTACCTGAACATGCAATTACTTTTTTTTTCCCCATTTTCTAAAATGTGGTATGCTCCCATTCCCAGGCAGCAGCCTCCAGCTCTGAATGCCAGATGCACCTACTTGGAAGTAGCTCCTTACAGCAGGTCACCCTGTGACCTAACTTCTGCTCTGCATTTTTAAAAGCAGTTACTTCCAGTGCCAAAGGCCACACCGATCAGTATCAAAGTTATTTGCCAACCATCAAAACACAGCAACAGCCAAGCCCTTTGGTTGTAACCTGTCCTTCAGATACCCGTGCGGCAGCGCTGGCAAACATGGACTTTAACAGGCGCTGTGCATTTATTCATTCATCTGCTGAACCCGTGGGTGCACGGCCCAACACCCGCGGCGCGCTGAAGCGCTGCAGTGACACCCACTGGGATTACACTGTGCATGCCCGCCCTTCAGCAAGGACGTAGTACTGCTCAGTGAGTGCTGCATGGCATTTCGGGAGGTTGCCCCTTGTCTGAAGACCAGTTTGAGGTCTCACAGCCGAGCTGCAGCGCGACACCTCGGTATGGCAGACACCACGGGGCCTCACTCCACCTCCATCCCAAGAGGGTTGCAGCCAGCTCCTGCAGCCAAGGCCAAAGAACCCTTCCCACAGACACCCCCAGCTGCCCCTCCTGTTCTTTCCTGCGGGTGACCTGGTGGACAAAGAGCTGCAGGGTTTGCAAGCACCCTTCCATGTGATGTTCCAACCCAGATTCCTGAGCTCCAAGTGGGCTGCAGGGCCATGATGCTGAAGAGAGGAAGGAGCTTTGGAGGAGGAGATCCTCAGGAGATGGAAAACTAGGCTGATTTCTTGAGTGGGAGCAGCCTGGCTCAGCCCTGGATGTCTGGTTTCACACAGATGGCAGGAAGAACGCCCGAGCCACTCACAGTGAGAAGGCTGCGAGGAGCATTGAGAGCAAGAACACGGAGAGCCCTGCTGCTTCCCTCCTCTCCTCCAGCAGGGAGGCACCCAAGGGGCAGCCTAGAGCCGGCAGCCTCCCCGGGGCACATGTGCCGCCCCCACCAGCTGAGTGTCACCTCCACACACCACCCTGTCTGCTGCTTTGGCTTCTTATTCCCATTATGAGAAGGCAAGAAATCAGTCCTCAACTTTAGAAATAACCCCTCTTTGCCATCAGCAAAGCTGTCAGCTCGCAGTCTTCCTCCTTCCCCCAGCATTTTCCTCCAAACCTTTGCAGGGCAGTAAAGAGCTCTAGTTTAGCACCACAGTACCCCTACCACTGCAATGCAGCACCTTCAAGCAACCTGTAACAGCAGGGGTTTGTACAGCACCCAGCAGAGCCAAGGCTCCTCGCAGCTACTGCATTAAGAGATTGCCATTAATTATGGCTTTGGCATTGAGCGTGGCAGACATTTAATAACGCTGCTCCACTCACCGGACGGCAGCACAGAACAAGAAGGTAGAAGCGACCCCATTCCTGCCCACAGCCGTTCAGATGGACTTGGGAGGAGGGAATGTGCTGATCTGAGCTAGGCTGCAGCTCAGGCAGTGAGGTTAACAACTGACTTGTTAAAATCCCCCAGGACCTTCCACAGCCGCATGTGGTCAGGACTGGAATCTTCTTCAAGAAGACAGCCCTCCCCTGGCACAGAGCTCCAACCTCAGGGGCAAGGGTGGCCTCGGAGATGAGAGGGCCCCCTACAAACTCCTAAGAATTGTGCCCTGAATGCCAGGGTCATCCACAAAGATCTAAGCCATATAAAGACCAGCTCTGGCTAGCTTGCAACAGCCCCGCGCAGCTGGGGGGCCCATACAGACCTTCGGCTCCCGGGCTGCATGCTAAAGAGCCTGCAGGGTTTGGACTGACGCTCTGGGCAGCCCATGCGATGGAGAAACCCATGCATGCTGCCAAAGGCAGATGACACCACGCTTGCCATGCTCGCTCCTTGCCACATGGGCACTGCAGGACACACGCAGGCTGCCACACACCACGGCTTGGCCTTGGGGGAGCTGGGGCCAGGTCAACAGGGCACAGCCCGCCACAGCCAAAAGAGCTTCTGGGCAGCTTCAGGCTCTCAGGACGCTGCGTGCTACCAGCTACCTGGCCCAGGCAGAGCAGCTGAAGTAGCAAACACCAGCACAGGGAAGGAGAGCTCAAGGCGGACGCTGGGCACTGCCCACTCTTGGACTGCCCAGCTGGGCACATGGCTGAGGTGGAGGGGATATCCACTCCTCCTCGGCCAGGGCCACAGCAGAGACCTTGGCATCCTGTAACGAGGAGGGAGACACAGCTGCGGTGGGCAGAGGGAGCAGCAACCTGCCGTGAGCTCCCGGCCACCCCAGGAAATCACAGAGACCCGAGGAGCATGGCAGCCAATCCTCGTCTGACACAGGGACGGCTTGGACGGCGGCTCCTGCACCCACCCACTCGTCCCCCAGATGGGCAGGTTTTTCTCTTCCCTTTTTTAATCACCAGGAGTCATACTAAGGATGTGAACTCCAACAATTGGCATTCCCAGATGTCCCCGTGAAAGCGGTAACCACCAAATTCCCAGCGCAGACTCTGGCAGCGGCCTCCAGATAGAGTTTTTCATGCGAGTTCTCCTGCAACCAGCTAAAAAATCCTGCTCCGAGCTGCTGAAGCATTTGTTTCTGCTGAGCTCTCGGAGTCCAAACACACGCGCACACACACACAGTTTGGCAGTGGTTGTGTTCCAGGGCTGGTAATACAAGCCATGAAGCAGGCTGCCAAGACAAGCAACAGAACGAGCCAGGCCCCGTTTCATTGGCCACCATACGCTGCATATGGCCCTGGAAGCAGCCAGCGCAGTGTTCTCACCCTCCTTGAAGGCATAGGAGACCCTGTGTTTTCAAATACACCTCCACAGGGCCTTCATTAAAGGAAAATGGAAACATAATGTGGCTCTTGCTCTCTTGGTATTTCTCCCTTTCCCCCAATTTGCTCTCAAACCTATTTCCCTACCATGGAAAAAAAAAAAAAAAAAAAAAAAAAATAAAAAAAAAAAAAAAAAAAAAACCAAAGTGCCTCCCGGAGCAGCCCGTGCAGAAGAATGCAACTTCCACTCAGCCCCAGCGGGCTCGGGACGGGGCGGCGGGGGGTACCGGGGGGCCCTCTCCTCCCCGGCACCCCGCACACAGCCCAGACCCCGGCACCGCGGGCGGGGAGCCGGAGGCCCCGCAGCCCCCACCCGCACACCCCGCGGACAGGTGGAGCGCAGCCCGGCCACCCCTCCCCGCACCCCCC
>CM021735.1:32083894-32228392 GCA_011075105.1 Heteronetta atricapilla
CCGCCGCCCGGCTCGGCTCGGCTCCGCTGCCCCGGCCCCCGGCCGCCGCTGTCGGTCCCCGCCGGGCCGCCTCGGCCCCCCGCCGCCCCGGTGCGCGCCTCCCGCGGGCTGTGGCGGGCGGCGGGGTGGGTTGCATCAGCCCCGGTTATATAGCGGCCCCTGGGCTGCGGGGAGGGGTCGGGAATGCGGAACCGGCCGGGCTGCCAGCGCCACACGTCAGGGAGGGCGGGCGAGCGGGGCCGCGGGGCGGGGAGCGCCGAGATGGGGTGGCACCGGCACCGGCACCGGCACCGGCACCGGCACCCCCCCCCCGGCACCTCCCCGGGACTCCTTAGCGCCCGGCCGGGGAGGCGAAGGACAGCAAGGGCGGCCCCGGCGGCCCCCCACCGGCCTCTCCCCCCTCCCCGGTCACAGCGGTGAAGCCGAGGGCTGTCGGCCCCACAGCCACCAGCCCCTCACCGGGGTGCAGCTGGGGGAGAGGAAACTGAGGGGTCCGGGGAGCCCCCGCCCGGCTGCCTCGGGCTCCTTCCCTTCCTGTCACTGGGATGCCCCACGGGGACATTGCCCGAGGCACCTCCCCGGCCTCGTGCCCGAGCACTGAGATGGCAGGTGAAGACCGGGCTTCCTGATAACTTATTTGCATGGATTTGAATCGTTTCCTTCCTCTTTAGCATCGGCCCTTTCCCACCTGCCAAAGTGTTGTGGAAGCGCAGCTCTGCAGGGCCACGCAGGACCTGCTGCGGGTACTGGATGCCGCCAAAGCAGCTCCGCTGCAGGACAAAACCCCTTTGCCTCTGGGAAGGAGGAACAGGGCAGCAGCTGGCAAAGCTGCCCCACATGAGTTCGTGCACAAAGTCAGGGGGGAAAGAGATGGGAGGTGTCCCCCGGAGGGGGTGAACCACAGCGAGCAAATTGCTCTGAACCTCTCGCGTGTCTGTGCGCCCCGTGGGCAGGTCGCTGCAGACCGAGGGGTCTGTTATGGAGCTGGGCACCGCTGCCAGCTCCTTGCCCTGTCCTTCCCACCACCCACCCCACCTCGTTTTCCTCCTCCCGGCTCGTCAGCCATTGCTTCTTTTCAGCGCTCACAAAGTCCGTTTCTTTTCACCGCTGGCAGGGCATGCTGTTCATCACCGTGCAGCCCCGCTCTCCCCACCTCCGAGCAGGAGCAGGGCACCAGAGCCACCACGTTCCCCGTGGGATGTTCCTTGCCCGAGCTGTCCTACAGGACACAGCCTGGATCTGCAGGACACTGCACGTGTGTCTCCATTCCCACTCGCCTGGTGCTGGTAGCCTTTTATTTTTTTGTTTCCAGAGGCCAACACTTTCCGCACACCTTTGCATCCAGCCCCAACGTCTCATTAATCTTGGCACCTCATCCCAGGGGGAAGGGCGACGTGCACGCAGGAATGTATTTTTCCCATACACATTCTTTCCCCTTCCTATATCAGATAGGACGGATTTTTGCAGTGCCTTGAGCTGGAAGGAGCCCGGTGTGGTTGACAACCAATATCTCTCCAGCAATTCACACACAGCTGCCTTCAGGGCACCGCGGCAGCTCCCCTGCAACGGCTGCATCCCGAGGGGAAGGAGAGGGAAAAGCACGGGGATTTCAGAGGAGGCTGATGGCCTGGCTGGGCCCCCCAGGGCAGCGCGGTTCCTGCTGCTCCTGGGGATGGTGGGAAACTGCCATGTTCCCTCCTCGGTCTGGGGCTGGAGGACGGCTCTGCCCATTCTTTCTTCCACATTTTCCCACCCTGTTTTTTTCCATTTTTCTAGTGGGCAGAGCTCAGACATCGCACCGCAGCACAGATATCTATGGCCCCAGCCTCGCGTGCTGACCTCTTCATTGCTCCTCTTTCCCCCAAGCCAGCCCTGATTCCCTGGTTCCCCTCCGTAGGTCCTGGTGGCAGCTGAGCCTCCACCATGATGCCAATTTGAGCAATTCCCGGGATTTTTTTACTCTTAACTATTTAAGGGCTAGTTCCAGGGAAGCATCCTTGTCCAGGACAGCGCTTACGCACATGCTTAGAGGGACAAACTTGCATCATTCTTTCTCGAGTTGGGAACTCTCGTCTCACAGGGGAATTTTCCTCGTTCTTGCAGCCACTTGTGCTTGAACTGTTCCTTTCCCAAAGTGGGTTTTGCCTCATGTAAACACAAAACATGTTTACTTTTCAGATACGGTTTCACTTGGGCTAGAAAAGGCATAGGAATTCATTGAGAATTTGTGGCTTCAGTGGGTAAAAGTGAACAGCAAAGTCTCCGGCAAACAGAGCGCTTGCCGAAGGATGCAGAGCGCTCGGGTAAACACGGCCGTCCTACCGGGGCTGGTCAGTCTTGCCACTGCTGTGGAAACATGTGCTGACAAAGACAAATTAACCGAGCGGGAGCGGCAGCATCTGCAACAGAGGCAGTAGGGGCTGGGGGGAAAAAAGCACAAGTTCCACCGCACGAAATGTAAAAAGCTGTCAAGCACGTCGCCGCTTGGAAGGCGGCTTTCTGCTCACACGGAAGGGGCGATGTGCATACTTCTGTTCAAAATAAAGTGTGCAGAAGGTGAAGGCTCGTGGATGTGGAAACACAGCCCAGCAGCACAACACGGGGGCCAAAAAGTTATCAGGAACAGAGCGAACTCTAGAGCACAGCAGAGCTGCACCAGCGCGGGTTGGGGATTGCAAAGGAGTCGCCCTCAGCCCTTGGGGAAATCTTTGCGTTTTGCCCGTGCCATTTTTGCCTCTCTCTTCCTCACTGCCTGGCGGCTGTCTCGCAGCAGGACTCGAAGCTCTCCAGGTTGGGACCATGTCCTCCGAAGCTGGGCAGGGGAGGCAGAGTCGGTACTTGCCATTTTGGCAAGTTTCTCAGCATAACTCTGCTTGTTACAGCTCCGTCTGCCGCACAACGATGAGAGCACTGAGGAGGCTCCTGATGGTCCGACATTTAACATGTCGTGTCCTCCAAGAGCACTGAAAGCACATGTAAGACCCCAACGATAACAGCCCTTTCACACCCTCCTGACACCACCATCGATGGAGATGATCTAGCAAGAGCCTCGCTGGGACACGCGTGTCCTGGTCACATCCCCGAGCAGAGTTTTACACACTTGGTGTTAATTCTGGACCTTGATCTGATCAGGACTCTAGCCGCTTGAATTCATCCCCTTTCCGTGACCTCTGCAGGGCTGACAAGTGTAACCACACACACATGGGACATGCCTGGACAGACACAAGCACACGCTGGCCTCCTGCTTGTAAAATTCCCTTGGCATGGCCTCTCCGTGCAGGGCTGGTGGGGTTACGTGGCTCAGAGAGCCATGCTGTGGCTCTGTTTAACCCGGATTCCTCGGACAGGCTCCTTGCTCCCACACCGGCCATCTAACATTTGCTACACGAAGCGGTGCTTTTCATCCGTCACCCATCTCCTAAATCACCCAGATCCTCGTAAACTTGCTTCCCGTGCTCCCAGCTCCTTGCTTTGCCTTCCGCGTTAGGATCATCTGCTAGCCTGATGGACAGCACCACGAACCATCTGCCGAGCGACGGGTCCGGGGACGTCCTGCAGCCTTTCCTGGCTGCCCTTCAGCCACCTCTGGCTGCGCATTGCACCGTCCCCACCGGCCACAGTTCATGTTCCCTTCACCCAACCCCATCTAATGTCTCATCTGATTTATTTTTTTTTTAATTTTTTAAAGTTACTCCCGGTCCCTTTGCAGAATGGGCTGGGGATCAGGACAAACCACACAAGCAGTAGGAGCGAGAGGATGGCACACTGTCCCCAGGTCACCGCGGGGAAGTTTTGGGGGAACGTGGCCGGGTCTGGGCGGGCGACGGCCGGTGCTGAGCCCACGGGGGTCAGGCAGCGCCCTGAGGGACACGGGCTGACAGGCTGATGGATCCCCAGGCTGCTTGTTTATAAGAACAGGGCTGATTAGATACCAGGGCTGGCAAATGTTGTCTAAGAGCCTGCCTCTGGCAGGGCTGGATCCTTCAGTTAAATAATCTTTGTTGGACAGTTGTGGAATAACCTCTCCAGAGAGGAATTTCCTTCTTATCTTTGTCAGCTAGGCATTGGCTTAGACTTTGAAGTATATAGCCTCTCCTAAAAAAGTTACAGTCCCATCCAACTCATATCCTATTACCATTTATCTTCTCTGTAAACTCAAATGCTGTGTTTCTTGCAACCTCTGCTCGCATGGAAGTGTTTTCATCCTCCTAATAGCTTTCGTTATCTGCCTGTATCTCCCCTATTTTTCCCAGCACGGGTGATGAGAAGCATACAGAGAATTATCCCCAGCGAAGGTGCATCCCAGGCTCCTCGAGTGCCTCTACAGTAACATCTGGATTAGTTTCCATCCGACTATAAAACCGTCCCTGCACGGTTCCCAGGCACGAGCTGCTCTGAGCCTTCAGGGCCCTTGGCTTCTCCTCCTTTGAAGTATTCCAGCAGTGCCCGCACAGATCACCTCGTGGCCACTTAGCCTCGTCGAGAAGCTCCTTTGAAGGACCCTGCTCACAGCCCTTTTTGAAACCCGTGCTCTGCTGTACTTCCTACGGCAGGAAACGCTGCACAGCTTCCAGCAGCTCCGGGAGCCCCGCTCTCCTTAGCGGAGGGCAGCGAGCTGCAGGTTGCTCTTGCTGTGTAGCAGGGCAGTTGTGCGCCGAGGGGACAGGCGGACCCTGAATGACCGATGTACCTGGCACCGAAATAAGACCTGCGTCCGCAATTCCTTGGCTCACCCTGCCCTCCCCTATTTCTGTGCACAGCTGCTGGTCCCCATCAGTCACTCTGTTCCCGAGGTGCTGGTGCCTGATCCCAGGGACTGCTGTTTTCTAATACAGCAACATTTCCTTTTATAAGCTCTCCTGCCCGAGGGTGCCTCATCTGTATCCTGAACTGCACTGTTATGGGGGTTGTGTTTTTTTCTTGTGGGTATAGGAATGATTTGGCTTCTCCGCAGTGTCCTTACTTTCCTTAGCTGCTCCACTTTCTTCCCTGTTCCCAGAAAGTCTGACAGACCTCTCCCAGGCTTCTCACTTCCAACAGATTTAGACAAGGTCCTACGTACTTTTTTTCTGGGTCTCTGTGCTTCACGTTCTCTCCTTACCCACCAACTTCCCATCCTGCATTTTCCCTGCTGCAGTCTGTGCTCCCGCTGGCTGCTCTGCGCTTGGACGTTCGTTTTCTGAAGGGTGACTCTTTGCCTTGAATAACCTCTCCTGCCTCCAGTCCTAGGCAGACGGGGGGTTCCTTGCCTTCCTCGGGAGATTGCTGTCTGCTGCAGCAGCGTTATTAATCAAAGAAGCAATCAAAATCCTCTCCCAGATATTTCCCCCAAACTCCCTCTTCGCACAAGGCCCCCTGTCCTCCTTCCCCACCGCATTCCTCCCCCATGCCTTCCTCACCCCGCTCCCCTGCACGCTTTGCCTTCTGGCTTTCCTGGCTTCCTCCGTCCCTCCCCCCGTGCTCCCTCCTTCTCTCTCTGCCTCCCTTCTTCCCTCCCTTCCTTGGCTCAGCTCGAGGTCCCTGCCCATAGCGACTGAGGGAAAAACAACAACACAACACTGGGGAGGCCGGGGCACGGGATTCCTTCCCAGAAAACTCCGAAACCAGGGAAAAGAGGGAAAGCAAACAGTGCGACCGGGAAGAGGGCTGAAGAGCGCAAAGGGTATTTCGAGGGGGAGGGATGAGCTGGTATCTCAGGGAAACCTGGTGGGGTCTGAGCAAAACACAACGCAGCAGAGGCAGCCCTGCTTTCTGGGCAGGGAGCGGTGTCAGGGAGCCCAGCTCCCGCAGGAGCCCCAGCACACAGCTGGCCAAAGGACAGAGAGAGCTGCACCGACGGGGAGGGAAGGAGAAGCGGGGACCCGCTCGAGGCAGCGCCCTGGGCCGCAAACAGAGGAGGTCTCTGCGGCTGCAGGAGGGCCGGTTTCCCCAGGAAAGCCAGGTGGGGAATTTGCCATGTGAAGGAAGCATTTGGAGGGTTAATACCCCACAGGAGGGCCCTGGGGAATCCACTGTAAATAGGTGTGGTTTTCGGTGCAGCTCCAAGAGGCATTTTCTCTCTGTACCAGTCTGGACAGGTGAGAAATCGGAAGAAGTTGGAGCCTGTGCTTCCCGCTAGCACAAAGCAGGGCTGTTAGCACAGGTCTCGCTGTTTGTTTGCACACTCACAGCCTGGCTGCTTAACTCCGTGGCACCCGGTGCCAGGAACCTCTGGCAGTCAGCATGGTGGTCCCCCGGGTACAAGCACCTGCCTGTTAATGGAAAGCCACAGATTAATGGTGCAGCACAAGGAGCCTTAGTCAGCTGCCCGCTGCAGACGGGATAAATTCGGCGATAAGCAGAAGAGCCAGATGCAGCGTGCACGAGAAAGGCAGCCCTCTCCCTTCTCCTCCTGCCAGCCGCATCTCGTGGACCTGTGCCCCCCGCCACCCCCTACCCCAGCACTGCCCCTGGCCCTCCTTCCTTGCCCCCTCGCTCAAGATCGCCCTCCGCAGGGCCCTGGTTGCCCTCCCGCTGCCACATCTCCTCCCCAAACCGCGGGATTTCTGTTCCTTTCCACAAGTCAGCCTCCTCGCTTGCCCTGGCTCTGCAGATCACCTGCCTCTAGTCGAGGATAATCGAGGACCAAACTTTTCAGTAGTCTCTGCTCTGTTTTCCACTTCTAATTCAGAGCATTTGAACCTTGAGGGCAATTTTACCATCTCCAAATGAATTTTAAACATAGCCAGCCCCAGGAAGGTAAGGCTGGGAGAGATGTGAGATCACTGAACCCAGCCACAAGGTCTAACGCCGTCACCTACTTAATCCTTGTCATAAACTAACCAGGCTCAGTCCTGAAACCAATTTGGGTTTTGCTCTCACTGTTCCCAGTAGAGAGCTTCTCAAGGATCGTACTGCTATGAAAGGAAGAAACATTCTGCTAATCTCCAGCCTAAATTTATTCATTCCCACTTGCTCTGGCAATGAAAGACAGCACCCGGGCAGCAAAGCGCTGGGTAGGACATAAGCCTCAGAGCAGAATTCAAACAAATCAGGCTGAATCACAACAAGTAAAGGCAACGAATGAAAACAAAACTGTTTGCAAAGCAATTAATCTCAGCCTTGGAAGTGTTCATTCCCCCAGCCATTTCAGATCCCCTGGGCTCCTCAGCCCTACAGTCCCCACAACTCTGCCTCCCCAAGTGCTTATTAGATCCACGACCCCACTGTGCCCCAGTACCAACACTTCTTCTGAAAACTGCTTCCAGGAAAACACATGTGCATGAAGGCATCTCCCCCACCCAGCTCCCCAAGTCCTACCTCGCACAGCCACCGCCAGCAGCTGAGCTCCAGCCCAGGATGGCTGCAGGTGAGGAAACGCAGTGTCTGCAGGGAGTACAGGGGTACGGCGTCCAAAGTGCGACATACGAAATAATAAAATGCACTTGCAGAGGCCTGAAAGCTGCAGAAGAGAAACTACAAAGTCCTGGGAAACAGAAACTGCAGGTGCCAAACTTTCTTTCTGCGCTTCACTCACGGACACCACTGAAGTCAGCAAGAAAAGTTGTTTATTTTAGGGTTTTAGTCGAGTTCCGCTTACAAGAAGCCAAAATGGTGATGCTAGACCCAAAGGCATGTCACATCCCAGCAGAAACATGGCTCCCCAGCTCACACTGGTAGCTATAGCTGGGCCACGGATACTTGCGCTGAATCACAGATTCCTGTCATCCAACTGCGGACGAGGACAGTGGGAAATAAGACAGAGGAGATGGGGGAAACCATCTGCTCCTCTTGCGGGACGGCGCTGCGAATCTGTAGGCTCTGTTTGGGATAAAACAGCACTCATTTCCAAGGCAACAAATTGCAGTGTCATAAACAACGGAGGTCCAGGAGATGCCTGCAGGTTGGAAGCTAAGCGAAGGAACATCGGTCACGGAGGCACAGGCGGAGAGAGCGAAGACGAGGCAGGCCCCACGTCACTGACCAGAGCACTCGTTTTGCCAGTTTCACCATTAAAGACCTCTTCCCTGCTCCTCCCACTTACAAGGCACCTACAGGGACACAAAACACATATTCTGCTGTGCCTGCATGTGGTAAATGCCCACACCCAAGCAGAGGCCCAAAGAGCTGGCCTCGAGAGGAGCCTGATGTGAAGAAAACAGAGCTGGAAAGCTAAGACTGAGGCCCAGAGAGGCATAAGGTCAGTCAAACATGGTGCATCGTCATGACCTGCTGTAGGACTGCCCAGTGTGGCAAGTCCCAGACTGCCAGAGGACAGTGGAAGACAAAATGCAGCTGGACCTCGAAGGTGGATAAAAGCTGGAGGCACAAAACTGCAGCATAAATAGAAGCCTTCTTTAGGGAAGGAATGAGGCTGAGCAGGAGGAACAGGAGTGATAGGCGTAAGTGACACTGATTCAGGTAACCCACTGAGAGCCTGGGAGAGAACGAACGCCCTGCAGAGGAGCACAGACGATTCAGGAGAAAGAGATAAAGGGCTAAGGGATGGAGGACGTCCTCTCCACGTGGACCTGCAGAAGCACACACAGATTCACTTCATGGCACTAACATGTGGGGTACAGTAAAGGCAGGGGAAGTCAGCGGGTGAGGAGAGGGAAGCCATAGCAGGAAGAGGAGGCAGGAGTGAGGCTCCAATAACAGTAGAAGCTGTAATCACAGGAAATGTGAGCTGCATGGATTCTGACAGCTTAGGTGTCTGTTTAAAATGTAGACTTGGGATCCAAAAAATTTAGTGAATTGGTCTCTGCATCTTCACCTGTAAAACAGGGATCTCCTAAACGCCAGGCGTCTTGAGGACCAGCGTGCATCTCTCAGGCAGCACCACTGCCGCAGCTCCTGGGACGCTTGCCCCACGCCTTCCAGTGCTCCTGGGACCATCAACGCTAACGTACAGCACAGGCGTGCCCAAGGAGCAGTGAGCTGTGCTCCGGCAAGGCAGAGAGCAGGCCGCTCGGCACAGAGCTGCGGACAGGCATCCTGTGCTGAAGTGAAGAAACTGGGGTGAGGGAGGGACACACGTCTGAATGGGCAGGGGAGGAATTCCCAGAAGTGCCAGAGTGTGACGGAGAAGGGTAAGGAGCAAAGGCTCCAGAGCTGACCTGACAAGACTGTAATAACAAAGAGAGTAAAGTGAAGGAATGGTGGGATGAGAGAGGAAAGTGCAGGGCTTGCTACTGCCCATGGAGAAGGGAAAATAGCTGGCCAGGGAGAAGGTGGGACTTTACTGCAGGCTTCTCTGAGAGAAACTCTGGTAGCAGAGCCTCCGAGTGAGAACAGCTAATGAGTTACAGGAGAGACCCTGAGGCAGAATCGGGATGGGGGGAACAAAAGATCCCAGTGTGAGCATTCAGTGGGGCAACCTACAACTCCCCGATGAGTCCGACAGTGGAACAAGGGGCAGAGGAGAGAAGCAGAGAGGCATCCCTTGAGACCCTTCAGTGATCTGTGTGCTCCGGAGCCAACGGGCTGCCAGTAGGGCCTGCGCGAGCCAGCGCTGTTGTACGAGCTGGACTGGATGTTCCAGGAACCGAAGAAAACCACAAAACGCCTTTGTGACGTGGACGAAGTGTGTGCGGAGTGGCCTAGTGCACACAAATGTCCTGGCTTGTTCCAGCCGACTGGCATCAATCAGTTCCCTCGAAGTCTGCTCCACGTAAAGCTGGGTTCTCCAGTGCCACAAAGGAATCACAAAGCCAGTTTGAGCCCATGGCAGCAAAAAGGATGACGTGACCCCTTGCAGGCTTGTCCCCTGAGAGAAGTGGTACCTCCATTTTACAGTGGAACAGGTTTCTGCCCTTCGCTGCTCAGTTCTCCTGCACAAGCACCTTCCTCTGTGCACTCCGTGACTCCATCAGGGCTTCCTAGTACCAGGCACTGAAAAAAAAGGAAGTCTTCCTTTTGTGCACAGTCAGCCCTATGTCACTGCAGCCCTGAGGAAATCCAGCCCGGGATGGGGCTGGCTGCTGTACAGCGGGATAACACAGCCCTGAGAGCACAAAGCTTGCCCTCAGGTGTGTGAGGGGTTAAGTCCACCAAGAAAATGTTTCTGCTGCTTAAACCAAAACGACTCTTTTTCTTCTCTCTCTTTTTCTTTTTTTTTTTTTTTTGGTAAATTAATTAAAAAGAAAAAAAAAAAAAAAAAAAAAAAAAAAAAAGCTATTTGTTTTGCCCCTGCTGGAGCCATGAAGGGAGCTCTGCAGCGCGGACAGTGCAGTCACTGTGGCATCGCAGCAGTGAGGGAGCTGAACCGGGAGCTGCGAGGTGAAGGTCCCTGTTTAACAGCTTTCCGTTTGTTTACCGAAAAAATATTGTTCCATCATAAAAATTCCCAAAATAGTTCGCGTCTTGACAGACTGACTGGCAGCTGCCCAGCTCTGCAGGATCCTGCTAAATGAAAGGAAATAAAAAAGAGCTAATCTGGTACCCACGGCCCAGCGCTTGCAGCTCGGGAACGTGCAGGGTGCTGGGGCTCAGCTGCCCCACGAGGTGCAGGGTAGGGAGGGGAGCCCCGAGGCTGAGGGGCCAGCTTTACAGATGGCAAAAGCTTTTCCGTGGGTGCTGCGCAGGCTGATGAGGAAGCCAGCGCTTGCCTTGCCATAAATGGCCAGCTTCTGCTTTATTTTTAAACCAGTTTTCTTCTTTTTTTTTTTTTTTTCCTCCACCCAGCTCTGTAAGGCTTTACCTTGACAAGGCAGGCTGCCCCACACTAGTGGCTCCTAGCTCTGTAATTCCTGAGAGCTGTCAGTGGCTCCTTTGGGAGCACTGTGCATGCTGGCCTCATCCGGGACCAGCGCGGGCCCTGGCAGGCTCACGTATGGCTTGTTGCTCAGAAGGTCTTAGGATGACGATCTACTGCTGCTCCGGATCGTGGTGATCTTACCAGGCAGAAATGGAAAAGCGTCAAAGAGTTCATGGCACCCAAGTCAAGGAGAGTTGTCCTCTAGGAAGAGCAAAAGGCCACCGCAAAGCCCCGCAGCCCACCGCAGCGACCGAAGGACCATGCACGCCGTGAGTCACAGTGCAGAGGATCAGCGAGCCCGGATTAGGTCATGCAGAAATAGCAGGCTCTGTGGAAGGAACCTCTCTCTGCCAGATCACAGATGTCTCCCCAGCTGCAGGGCTAACTTCTCCATGGCCCTCATGGTGCTCGGGGCAGGTCTGCTTTAGGGAGGGGCGAGGGGAAATTTGCACTCCGGATCAATCCCAGCCTCGGCCCCATGGGACTCTCCCTTCGTCCTTTGGAGATTTTGGGACTGGGTCCCCAAAACAGGCCAGGCTCGAGCAGAGGAGCTGGGGGAGGCTTGGAGGGGCGCCCCGTCCCCTTTGCCTGCCCCGGGTAGGAGCCCGCACAGCCAGGCTGGTTGGTGCTGCAGGAAGGGCCAGGGTGGACACGCGGGGACATGGTGCTTCCTCTTCTGGGGGCGAGGTTGGTTTGGTGTCCCACTGGGGGACATTCCTGAGCAGTGTCACACCAGTTCAGCAGCCAGCCGTGGGAGATGTTTCGGTACGGGTGCGCCCAGGACTACCCACATTTGCTTCGTTTAGGCACCCTGTCACAAAAGGGAGGTGTGCTGCAGCACCGCTGGGGCTCGTTGAGATGGGACGGCTGGTCAGCTATCAGCCAGGTCATCCACAAGCAGCATAAAAGTGACAGGGGACACTGCCAATGGTTTTCACGTGACTCTGCGGTTCCTTTTGTAGTGCACGTGGTGTGTGTGCTGCTGACTGGAGCTCTTTCACCCATCTATAGCACCTGGGAGGAAAGCTGACTGCCACTTTCCCCCTGGATGTACACTGCCACTGCAGGCGGGCCCAGTCCCATGTCAACCCGCCCTTCTTTGCGCTCATTATTGTGGTCTGTGACCCATACCCACGTACTGTGCCGTCTGAGGCAGCCGTGTGGATCCTCATCATGGGAAACTCAAGGGCATTTGGTACTACTTCTATCTTTCAGCCTTAAGGACATGGGGAGCTGAACCCTCCACAGCACAAAGAAGCAGCGAGTCCTTACCTGAGGAAGAGGAGGTAAGGTCTGCACACCAGGGCAAGGTGGAAGCATCCTTAGAAGCCCCTGCACGTGGCACAGATGTTGCAGCCACCCCATGCACACCAGGCCAGGCTGTGCTGGGATGAGCATGGAGGAGCAGGGAGCCTCCAGAAGAGCTTCCAGCTGCATCTCCCGCACTCTGCCAAGCAGGTGTGCCGGGACCCTCCTGCCCAGGCTGGCCACCCCATCCAGCCCAGCACCAGTTCTTCATTCTTTCTCCTCTGTGCTCAGCTCCCCCAGGCTGTGCGCAGCAGTTTAACAAGTGCATGCCAGGAGCGTGCTGGGGGTCTGGTTGTTGTGTGAGGGCAGGGTGACTAGGGGAAAAAAATCCCTTATTCAGGATCCCTGTGTACAACGATCTTCCTCATCTGGCTGTTGAAGTGTGTACTCGGACAAACCTGCTCCAGGACAAACAGTGACTTCAGCCACCAGCCCCTTTCCTTGTCTGCCTTCCTCGTATCTCACTTCTGCATGGTCAAGTGCCCTTTGGTTTGACATTTCCACGAGGTGGCTTCCTGTAAGGCAGGACTGGGAACTCATCTCCCCCGGCCTTCCCAGAGCTGGCTGGGGGCAGAGGCTGACCCCTGATGGGCCACGTTTCACCCCGCTCAGCTGGAGCCCTGTAGGGCAGCTGCCCTCCGTCCTGCCCTGCTGCCCTCCCAGCCCTGACTCACCCGTTTCCTCTGTCACTGGCGGGGCAGGTGATGTGCAGGGCTGCCTCAGCTCTCCCAGCACCCTCACAGTCACATTTTCCCTCTTATCTTATGACTACCGGTTAGGAGATAATCATCAACAGACCAAGTGGTCAAGGGCACAAGCAGAGGGTGTTCCCCTTTCACATTTTAACCCTCCAGAACGGGCACTGCAGCCCATGCTAAACGAAACCAAGGTTTCAGGTTTGCAAAGAAGACAAAATGCTGCCACCTTGCTCCAGCGTCACCAAATTAAACCAAGGACTCATCACTGACCAAGCCAAAGCCCCAAAACACTGAAGAGCCCTGGCCTTAGCCCCATCTTTTTGAGGGGTGTATTAATAGGACATTGTTACTAGTCTCTTTCCAAGAAGAGGAGCCCTCACACTCGGCCCTGTAATTTGGTGTCTGGGGATCACTTGGGCCCTCAGATCCAGCTGCTCACCTCACCCACAGCTCTGCCTGCTCTGTGGTCAGGGCTCCCTTTGGCCAGGGCATTCAGGGTCTTGGCCACATCTCAGCAGAACCCCTTCTCATGCACTCCTGGGTCTGACTGTCCACTGAGTCCCTACTCCAGCCCCTGGCTCGTATCACAGAACAACTCCTCTAAAACATAAACTTTCTTTTCTGGTCTCTCTGCTGGGACATCTTCTCCCTCCAAACAGCATGAGAGTGACATAAAGCTGTGCAGGGGTCCCTGGGATCCCGCTGCCAGCAAATAAAGCACAAACTGAATGTTGCTGTGCCACACTCCTCCTCCTTTGAATAATAACAATAAATAAATAAAAATATAAAAATATCTCAGAGAAGGGGCCTGGGAATTGAATTCACCTCCGATCCAAAGTATTGAGTGAAGAAAAGCCTAAATACAAGCTTTATGGCTCAAGGAAGTCACCAGAACTGCCAGGCACACGCTGCCAGCATCAGAAGCCACCCAGGTCCCACCCTGCTCATGCCCCCAGGCTCTGCACTTAGTTATCACCATGTTATTATCTAGTTCTTATCAAGACTCGTTCTGCATTATTTGTTATCATTACATGGCAAGGAATTAGATTTGTCATTACTTATTGCCGTTCCCATCTTGCCAGCTATGGGACCCCCACCCCCTCCCTGGGGAGACACAGTTCGCTTCTAGGAAGCACTTTACTGTCTAAATTTTCTCCTTTGTTAATGCAATCTCCATCTCCTCACAGATGTTTGGAGTCAACAATCCTTCCCCCACCTTAGTCATCTTTTGGCTAAACTGGCTAGCATTATACTCCATCTATCTTCCCAGTCTGTCAACAGCTCCAACTACCTCAAATTCAGCTTACAATATTTGGTGAGCTGTTTGGAGAAAGGCTCTCACTCTCCTCCTTGGAGAGGAAAATTGCAGGGGTCTATCCTGCAGCCATCACACGACAAAGACTCCCTCCCTGGCTTGCTCCCCACTGCTGTCCTCTGGGCTGTGCTCCAGAAAGCAGCAGAAGATACTGGGAAATCAGCTCTGCCTCTTACCTTTCTGGTTCCTTAGGAGTAGCACCATGCCTGCTACCAAACTGATGCTCACAAGCTTAAATGAATCATCACAGCCCTGTTCAGTCAGTCTGCCAAGCGTCCTTGCTGGAGTAGGTGAGTCCGGGACGTTAGGTTTTTATGACAGCTGCAGGGAAGCGCTGTTACCTGCCTTACCCTTTCCTCAAACTGCACACGAAGTTGGCTCTGTCATGAGCAGCAAGGCAGCAGCCCCACACTGATCGTATCCACCACAGGTGGCAGGGGAAGAGCAGCCCACGCACCTGAGAAGCCCACGTTACCACGCTGGAGAAGGGGGAAAGCAAGAAGACTGTGCACTGGCATTGGCAAGTGGCTAAAAGAGAAAGCTCCGCCTGCCGAAGCAGATAACCAGGCCCTGCTTTCACTTCTCTCGGCGTGACACAACAGCCCCGATAGCCTGCAGGTCTTGCTGCATGAAACGATAGAGGGAAATATTTCACATACGTTCTCCCCAGTTTGGTTTGAGAACAGTCACAAAGATAATTGCTCGCTGAGGCAGTCACTGCTTGACATCACTCCTCGCACTCCCCGGGCTATGCAGGACATCGCTCGCTTAATTCACATCAACTGGCTCCAGCCTCGAGCTCCTCCTTCCCTCCCTCCCAGTGACACTGCGGGCGGGTGGGTCACGCTAAAAAAGCAGATTTGAGAGCAGCTGGGCATTCCCTGCGTGGTCTCGCTCCCCACCTCCAGAAAGAGAGGCTTTCTGAAGCAGGAGGGCTGTGCTGTGCAGGCCACAGACAAAACATACAGGGAAGTCATGCAGTCAGGCAGGACCTGGTGCAGGACCTGGTGCAGGACCTGGTGCAGGACCTGTACCTGCCTCAGACAGCAGCTGGGTCTATGTAGGAACGTAGGGGGCACGGGGAGCTGCAGAGAGAGAGCAGCCACCTGGAGGTAGCATGGGAGGGCTCCCGCAGAATTCACCTCTCGGTGATGTTCCTGCAGAACTTCACCTCTGTGGCAGCAAGGAAAGCACCACTGCTTGTTTACCTCTTCGGGAAGTGGATTAAGCGAGATTGCAGGACGGTATGCAGAGTTCAGTGTGCAGGGAGCTAGTACAGAAGAGCCATTGCTCTCACACCCTCAGCACTCCCTGCCACATGCGGCAGAGAGATGGCAGCGGCAAGGAGAGGAAAAAAGAGAAAGAGCCATCTCTTTTGGTGCCTGGTCATGAATGAAAGCCATTTCCAAGCGGTGTGGTATGTATGGGAAGAAGGAGCATTAATTCCTCTCCTTACAGATTTGGAAAGGACTTGTGAACGTTTCCTTTCCTGTGCTCTGCCGCTCACAGTTCTGCAGGGTGATATCATCGGGGCCTTTTCCAAACTCAGACCGTCTCAGACATTACAACACCAGGTTTTGGCTGCCTGTTCATATCACCAGCTACACCCACTCCAGCCCCCTCCCTGCAACACCCCGAGGGACCAGCGAACCTCCCACTGCCAGACTCTGAGCTCTGCTCAGCATCTCGGCAGCCACGAGCTGCTCAGACACCATCCCCAGACACTGTACCTACACCTCCTCAACTGCTCGCACAAACAGCTCGGCTAAAAATAGAGCCTGGCTCCTCCAAAGGGCCCAGCGCTCTGAGCCCCGTTGTTTTGAAGGCTGAAAGAGCAAGTGGCTCGTGGTGCTAGGTACCGGGACGCCAACGAGAGGATTTGGGATAGAAGAGAGGAAAAAAGAAGAGTGGGTGCCTCTGAAGAGCTTCTCCAAGCGGGCCGTGGGCGACGCGGAGGGGTATTTCCCTGGTGCTGTAGATGACGTACTGGGGAAGTCAGCAGCCCCCATTGGGAGCTGGCTCTTGACAAAGCCACTCGCGTGGCAGCGGAAGGCCGGCTGCTCTCCGCTCCCCAGCAGCCGTGCACTCGTCTTCTGCATTCCTGCAAGTTCACCTCTGCTGCGCAGACCCCGCGAGCCGCAGCGGGGGAGAGGCGAGGCTCTCCGCTCCGCATGGCGGGGCTCACGTCCAAACCAGCTCTGTGCCAGCGGACAGAGGAACTATCCCCACCGATGTTAATGAAATTACTCCGGAGCGTCACGTTAGGCCGAGTGAGAGCAGAAGCAGCATACTTTGATACATTGGAGATTTGCAGCTACAGAGCGGCCTATCAGCACAACAGACAAAAAGCAGTGCTGCAGGGGAGAAATTTTAGTTTCAATTTGTCCAAGAATCACAATGAAGCAGTTATTTAAAAAATGCCTGAGCTCGGCTCCTCAAAACAGTGGGAGTTTCGTTTAGTGCTTACCCGAGCGGTGCGTTAGCAACGCGCTCAGGCCTTCTTCTGCGAAGAGCAAAAGCGCCAAAGGCCTAAGGAAAATAAACAAACCAAATGCCTGGGCTGCTCCACTGGCCAGCCCAGATGTCAGATTTGCTGCTAATAACGCCGATGGTTTGAGCTGCCTCGCCGGCTGCGGTCCTGTCCAGGAAGGTGTGAGGAGCCCCCGGAGGTGCAGACGGCATGTGCTCCAAGCCTGAGATGTCCCCCCCCGTGGCTGCACACAGCAGGCTGGCAGCTCTCCGCCACAGATGTGCTCTGTCAGGATAAAACCTCCCAGGGCTCTCAGCCTGCTCCCATCAGCCTCATCCACTCCCCCTTGTGCTTAAAGATCACGGAGCTGCAAGGCTTTCTTCTGTTTACTGTAAGGAGATGTTGCCTGGATCCTTTTTGGATGGAAACTCTCAGCGACTTTGCTCTCTAGCAACCTTGGTCGAGGTTCCCCAGAGCTTTTTCCAGCCCACCGGGTGGTTTAGTTGCTCCAAAACAGAACGGGCTTGGTTCAAGTCCAGCGTTTGATCCAATGGCTCAGCCACATTCCTGCTGGGCTGCTGCCCTCAGTGTCGCCACTTGGCTTGTGTAGCGAGCGGCCCGCTGATGAGAAGGACAAGCACATACCGGTGGTTACTGGGCTCACCAAAGCAAACTAACCACCAAGGTCCAGAGCTGGCAGCCTCTAGTCAGGAAGATATCTGCTCCTCTGCTCTGCCTTTGTGCTGGTAGCTCTCTGCTGCTGTTGTTTCCCCTCTCTGAGGTTTATTTTGGTACTGGCAGGGCCACTGCAAGGACCTTTCTTTCCTTTCTCCCCGCCAGAGTTTTTTCTTCCTCTCCCACCCTCTGTGTAGATAGCAGAGCCCATTTCCCTGTAGCGATTAACTCCTTTTGGCCCTCAATGTGCACCTTGCATCATACAGAGTGTCTCCGAGCACTTTCCTTCAGAAGGTGGGTTAAAATCCAGCCTTACAGTGGGCACTCAGAGGAGGACCTGGTGGGCAGGGTCAATGGAAGATACTTGATGCCAACGTACAGCTATGGTAAAAGCATTACTTCCCTGCTCTAAAAGGGTTGTTGGCCACTGGGGAAGGGAGTGGGGAGAGAGACCCCAGTGGCCAGCAGCTGCTCCGTCTGCCCCATAGGGAGTTCAACCTGCTTGGCCCCTCAGACAGAAGAAAGTGCCTTTATGCCACTGCAGTCCCACGGAGTAAACACGAGGCACTCAGAAAGTCTTTCATCTCCTGAAGAAAGGAAGAATGGTAACCACAGCCGGATGCCATAACCGGGCAATTCCTGATTAGAAATAAAACACTGTTTTGTGGAGCGCGGCTGCTCAGCCGGTGGAAGTGGTAGATTCCCTGTCGCCAGTCGGTTCTGCACCAGGGCTGTTTAACTTCCCAAAAGCACCGCTGGCAAGCACATATTATTGGGTGTGGGACAGGGGTAACTACACGAAATGAAGGGGCCAGTCTTATACAAGAGGTGAGGCTGGATGGTTGCCTGTCAGACCCAGGGAGCCTGCGAATTACCAGAGCTCTCGTTTCGCCTGTGGCATTTCTGTAAACCTGCCGCAGTTTCTTGGTGCTGGTTCAGCGCTGGCACATGGCCTGGAAGCACACCTTCTCCAAGCTGCTCCTTGTTCCAGGTTTGCTGGAGACTGCATTAGCTCCCCCGCCTCTGGCAAGAAAGTTTCGTCTTTCCTCACATAACCTCGCAGGAGCAGGGGGCACGGCAACCAGGAGGGACCAGCTGCGCCCGCTGGACACACACACGAGGCCGTGCGCTCCCGATTCAGATAAAAACACAGGGTTTCTGCTCAAGGTGACCCCAGAGTCACGGGGCACACTGACAACCCATGAGATCAGCCCAGCTGGGGAGCACTGCAGCGTGGCGTGGATGAAGGAGGACACCCTAGGGCATGCAGTTAATCATGAGCATCTACTGGCATCGGCTGTGCTGCGGGAGGTCACCTTGCAAAACAGAGCTACAGCCCTTCCAAAGTCATGTGGTAAGATGTGCCATAAGACAGAAAACACGGCTCCTGCTTGGGTACGAGGCCGTTTGTGCCAAGAAAACATAACACTGTGGTCCCGTGAACTTTCTGCTTAGGCAGAACCCAAGGAAAACCGCACTGCAACTTCACTTGCCATGGAGCATCCCATACACACCAGGGGTGACAGCATATTTAGGCCAAGCACTGAGAAGTGTCCAAGAAAAGAAGCTCTGCCACCCTGGAAACCTGCCAGGAGCTGCTGGGCTGCACCTAAATCCCCCAAAACCCCTCACGATGGAGGCACCGTGTTCCAGCTTCCAGCCCAGTAACGAAGTTGCTCAAGATGCAGCCAACCAAGCGAGTCTCACACCTCGAACATGCAGCTACTGAGGCGTGTCTAAGCCGCTGCCGGTGAGCACAGACCATACAGATTTCTTCACAGAATTAAGCAGCACCACCTGGCATGGCTAAGGATCTTGGAACAGATGAAAATAGCCAGTGAGCCCTATTCTGCGTTTGTCTCCTGTGCCCTTGAATGCCCCTCCCGCCCTGCGTTAATCCCAGTTTTCCCTTCACACCCCTTTCCTTCCCTGCTCTGGCTAGTCCTGACATATGCGTGCTGGCTGTCGCACCAACATGTGCACCCTGCATACGCAGGTCACAGCTGCCAGACGAGCTCTGCATCGGCTGCAGCCTCCCGGCCTCTGCCGTGGCAAGGCACTGACCTGGGCCCACTTCTCCTTCCACCCTCAGAGCGTCATAAAATCTGTAGAAATATGATAATCTTGGAAATTTCTATTTTTTTCTCAAATCTGTTTGAAGCTATGTTCAGAAGTTGCCAGGAGGGCCCCAAGGTAAACAGCACAATTACGTAGGCTTTGTCACCTTAGGAAACCAGCCAGAAGCAGCCAAGGGGCCCACAGCCTCCATCCACAACCCTCCTGGTATCTCGCTGCCGAAGAACATGGTGAGGAGGCACCCCACGAGCACGGAGCAAAGGCAGCTGCTCGCCAGCAGTGCTTTGCTGCCTCTCCAGCTCGCCTGCACATTGTCACTTTGATGAGAAATAGACTGCTTAATTAAGCAGCCAGCCCCAGGTTTGTCTGGTTTTGTTGACGGTGGCTGTCGATCCTCGCTGCGATGATTCATGACTTGACACTCTTTTCTGTGCTCCCTTTCTGTCTCCAGCTGGAGCGCCCGATGCCCTTGGCTCCCGGCCAGGGTGCAGGGTGAGTGTCTCCCGCTTGTTTATAGCAGGGCTGGGGGATGTTTAAACGAGGCTGCTGATGGGAATCTTGGGAATTTCGCAGCAGACGTAGCTGCAGCTACAGTCATCCTTGCAGCGAACAAGCTGCTCACAGGGCAGGGTACAAAAAATTCTTTATCTAAGGAGAAAGCCACTGACCGGCTGCTTCTGGAAGTGAAGGCGCTCGAGGATCGCACTAGCTGCAAAACAAATTTAAATAATAATAATAATAATCGTTTATGGGCTGATCTCTAAAAGGCAGGAGTCCAAAGCAACAGGGAAAACCGTGCATGCAGCTGCACGCTTAGTTGACACATAGGGCTGCCACGACTGCCTGCGTAAAGAAACACTTTGATAGAAACGAGAGAGAGCGAGCCTGGCCCAGCCGCTGCGGCAAAAGCCCTTCGGAGGAGCAGGTCCGTGCCATAGCTGTGCAGACTCGGCGGTGATGGTGTCAGCATACAGTCACAGCTCAAACAGAAAACTCCCCAGTCATTCATTTACTAAGGAAGCACTACAGATTATTACTAAAGCTGAAAGAATTTGTTTAGATCCATGCTGGGTTTCATTGCGAATGTTTATTTTCTTTCAGCACTTCACTCAGCTTGGACAATGACACCAGGCTAATTAGTTTCACATTTGCCTATGCTTTTAAGCCCGTCTCCTCTGCCACATTCCATGGCTGCAATACCAAGGCTGTAAGCACAATGGGCAAAGACACATTTCCTTTTTTTTTCTGGAGAAAGTCTTCACTTGATTTTTATTTTTGATCATCAAGTGATTCCAATGGGTTTGCTATTACATAAAGCCTAAACTGGAGGGCCAAAGCTGACCTGGTTGTGTTTCCTTTCAAAAAATAAAAAATGAAATTATTACAACTGACGCCTAGCTTAGGAGGCTGAAAAGTTTGCAAGCAGGGCAGCTCTTTTTTCATGACAAATCAACTCTGGCCTGTTAAAGAACTATTTATTTAATGCTTACTCCTCGAAGGACAATGATGTACATGATTAGAGGAGCACCAAATGCCAGGACCCAGCAACTCCATTCCTATCTACACGTCCAGTTCAAGATAACAAACACTTTCAGGATCCCTGACGGACTGGCTGTTAACAATCTTTTTCTAGTAAAAGTGTTTGGACTGCTTACGGGATGTTCTCAAACACAGGAGTTTGGATAAAGTCTGCACAAACAATTTCCATGTGCACCGCAGTGCCTGAAGCTCCTTTTCGCATGGGCAGTTTTGCCTGAACGTGCAGCTAAGCACTGGCTTTATGGGTGCATAGAAAATTTGGCCCTGACAAGAAGGGGATGAGTAGCACAGGCTCAGAGCAGACAGATGTCCCACCTTATTACACCTGAGCACCATTCCAGAGGGCAAGGGTGGCCAACATTTCCACATCAAAGGGAACAAGGATAATAAAAGGGACAGTAACAAACAGCATAGCACCGAGTTGGATTTCTGCTTTCACCCTCAGCAGCCTTTCACTTACCCAGCAGTCAAAATAGCCACGACCCTCTAAAACATTTTCCAACTGTCTGTTAATTGTCAGGATTCATTGCTAACACCTTTCTGAAAGCTGGGGCCAACCAGGAAGCAAAAAAATAAATAAAATAAAATTAGCTTTTCCTGCTCTTAAACCTGTCATGTGTTTGTCCACACATAAACATTTGGAGGAGGCTGGACTGCGTGTTTTCTGGGGATGCAGCACCAATTACAGCAGGCCTAAATCCAGGAGCCCTGTACAGTCCCAGTGAAGAATCTGAGAGGCAGGAGGGGCCGGGTAGCAGCATGTGCCCCTGCTGCGTGTGCTCCTGCACCAGCATCGCCACTGCCCGTGGCAGGGGCAGCAGCCCGGGTGCTGAGCCTTGGGTCGCTTTCCTGGGGCCAGGGTTCCCCATGCCACAAACCAACCTCTGCTGGCGATCCCCTGGAGCAGAGCTGGCACACAGCACCTCTCAGTGCCAGAGTGGGTCAGGCTTTGCCCACGTAATTCCACAGAACAGTAGTGTTCCCAGCGACCTGCTCCTCGCCAGACCCACACGAAGTGAGTGTACTCCCCATAAAAGCCAACGTCACACCTCCCCTGCTCTCCTACAATTACAAGATGTCATTTTCTCTTCTCTCTGCTTCCTTCCCACGTTCTGCCCCAGCTTCCATGTCTAGTAATTCAGTAATTCATTAATTTCTATTGATGGCCAGTCCCGCTATCCATCAAGACCAAGCTTTTGACGAATAAAAGCCAAAGCCAGCTGTATTACAAACAGCGAGAGAACCTACATTGCACACACACAAAACCCAGGGTCCCAACAATTGCTGCTGTCCTTGCACAGATCACCAGAGCCACTCCATGCTCTAACAACGCACCTGCCTGCGAGTCCCACACATCATCGGGCTGGGGCTGCTCCACCGCACTGCCTGGTGCCACAGCTCCAAGTCACCCGGCTACTGATTACTCACAACAGCAGTAGGGGTGGTGGGCTGCATGGGGAGACCACTCTGGGTAAATTTGTAACAGCTGAGATGGGGGTAAATTGGGAACGCAGCCTAACCTGAGTGTCACTGTGGTGAGGATCTGCTGAAGCTCTAGAAAAAAAAAAAGGCTCCTGCTGACTGGCCTGAAAACCCCTTTCCTTCTCTTCCTCCTCTGCTGAAGGCTAAAATAAAGAACAAGAAAGTGGGTTCCCTATAACAGGCAGCAAGAGACAAAATTCCCCCCAGAAAAAGAGCAGCATTTTCCACATCGGTGGCTGCCTCATCATGGAAAGACATCTGAAACACTTCATTAGTCACTGCCTGCAGCTTGCCTCTTCAATCATGTCCCCAAAGCAGCAGAGACCAAAAATACAATGAGAAAAGAGGAATCTCTGCATCTCCTTGCAAATGTGGAAATAACCGAAGTGGCGGTGTAGATGCCAGGCAAAGAAATTCCTTTGCATATCTTATGGGCCAAACTCCAACCACTTCTCCACTGCTATTTTCATCTGTAGGTAACTCCTCCAGAACAGGGGCCAGGTCCAGAACCGCGCTACTAAGAAAAGCCCAGAAGTCAATTTGTCTAAAAGGTATTTTTACAAGCAAGTCAAAATCCTGCAAATCACTTCAGGCTGCCAGCGCCCAGCAGAGCTCCTCTGCCAAGTCTGGAGATGCCCTGGTGAAGAAGCCCAGGTGCTGGAAGCTGGGCTGGATGCGAACAAGGCCTCCCGACTGTCCCTCTGGAAGGGATGGAAAGCCTTCAGTAGCAGGGTCAGCAGAGACCACTGGGAGGAGCCAGAAGAATGGAGAAAGCAGAAGGGATGGAGGAAGGTACTGCAGTGCCTAAAACGTGCCTTTGCAGCTCTAAAATGTTAAGAAGCAGCAAGGCACGGCACAGATCGCCCTTTTTGAGTGTGCCCCTAGCCTGCACACACAGCACTAATCTGTATATGCGTGCACATGACACACAGAAGGAAAAAGGCCGAGCACAGAAAATGGCTCGGCATGCTTTCTGAACTCGGGTAGAAGCACGGTGCCCCTGCCATCCTGTTGCTGTCTCCTATCATGCCCTCATCGCTTCTAAGTCCAGCAATAAAACGGGACTTGTCCTTCCAGCTCTGGCGAGGGCACTGCCTGGGGAAGGCGTCTCCAAGGCACCGGTGCCGAGGCAGGGCAGGCTGCGGAGCGCCGCGCAAGGCCCAGCAGGAGCAGGGCCCAGAGCCACCGGCCTGCACCACCTGCCGGCCTCCCCGGGCCACCTCTTGCCCTGGGCCAGGTCGCTGTGGGGCCCCCGGCGCCTGGCAGGCCATCTGGCTGGCCTCGGCCTGCACTCCCTGCGGGACAAGCACCTCCACGCAGCCCTGGCCGAGTCGCGCCAAAGCACTGCTTTGCTGTCACAACTGCCACAGGACCTGGCTTTGGTGACCCGATGGTCGCTGCAGGGTACTGCTCCTGGGGCACACAGCCTGTGGGACCTGCTAAAGCACCAGACCTTAAAGGGCGAAGCTCCGGCCGTCAGATCGAGCGTGTTCATTTTGGTGCAGCAGCCCTCGTGAGCACAAAGCCTGAGCCTCCGCTAGGGTACCTGCAGTGCCCTCCGCACGCTGCAGGCTCAAAACACGATCCAAGGAGCTTACAGAGAGGAAACAGCCACAGATATTCCTAGAGGGCAAGGGAAATGGTCGTGAATCTTTTCCCTGGTGAGCTAGCAGCCGTCGCTGGCTCAGCTCCAGCTTTCTGGAGTTGGCGGGGTGCAGCAGAGGTGCACGGCACTCCACGCGGTGGGCAAGCCACGGTCACCGCAGGACAACGTGCTGCGAAACACACTTTATCGGTCTTAATACAAAAAAAGACTTCCCTATTTCCTCACCCTTTCTTCCACAGGGAAGCTCTTAATTCCCAGTTCCAGCTAAGAGCAGAGAGTCAGTTATCTGGAAATGACGGGTTGTGGTTTCAGGCTATGATAGATGGCACGCACTGTAATCCCTCCCTTACTCTCACCACTAATACTCCTCCTCCCTTCAGTTACCAGAAAACGCAGCAACGCTCCCTTCTGCCCGCCCCTCTCTCCTCCCTCCAGGCTACTCCTTTGGAGAATTGGCTCCACAGCTGGATTGTAAAATAATCCAGCTGTTCCTATGACAACGTGCTGGCAGTGGGCAGAGATGACGCCAGCACACGGCGTTGGCCCATTCACTACCAACACCCAGCTCTGTTTGTTTTGGTTTGGGATGCATTTGTTTTTCTATGCGGGCAGCTCTGCCGAGTACATTTCTGAAGGCCGGAGGGGCAGGAGGAGCCACAATCCCAGAGACGCCAAGAAAGTTGCTGGCTCTGTGATTTACTTTTTTTTTTTTTTTTTCTTTTGCCCCAGCTCCATCTGATGTGAGGATAAGAATCCCTCCAGGAGTCTTGCAGCTGCACCCAATCTTTGCAAGACTTGATCCAGAGCCTGAGTTGAATGGCACAGTGCAAGACTTTGCGTGCAAGGCTTCCAAGGGGAAAAAAAAAAAAAAAAAAAAAGATTTGGGTAGAATCAATAAGAGCTATGCAGCCTTTATTTTAACATCTCGCCTGTCAGCAGCAGGATTGCTATGTAGAAAGAAGCAAAGGAAAAACTTTTTCCTGGTGAACCATTAGCCAAATGCTAGTGCACATGAATGACCCATTAATCCAAGTGTGTGCAACAAAACAAATGCACCTCAGACTACAGGGGCTTGGTTCTCTGATGTGCCATGGTGAGAGTAGCGGGACGTACCTGGCTGTCAGATACAAACGGAGTCAAGAGATCGGGTTAGCTTAAGCCTACAGATGGATCTTAGGTGACAGCAAAGAAACCAAAGTAACAAGAACCGTGACTGTTTCTGAAAATGCCTTAGCAATAACGGACCTGGCAAAGCACCAGCACTTATCACACTGTGGCCAAGTGGGTTTAGTCGGACCTTTGTATGTTCAGGAAGTTACTGGTCTAAAACTACACCTGGCGTGACTGTAAGTCTGCTGCTTCTGGATGTCTCACCTCCTCAGCTCTCCACGGCCATTTCCAAGTCACTCAGTGTCTTTCCCCCGTCTACTCTTCAGCCTACCCGCACTCTTACTCATGTGTTACTCCTAACTTCCCTTCCCACCACACAAGGATTTCTGTTCTGGCTTCAAAAGATAAGACATAAATGTCACGAGCCATTTGTGGACATATGTTTTCTCTTGCCATCCATTTTGCAGAAGGACATAAGTAACTTAATAACAGTGCAGAAAGTCCTGAGGTTCCTTCCTGCAGGGCTGTATTTCCCTGCCCATTTACTTACTTTGGAAGTCACCCCAAGTTAATAAGCACCGCACAGCATTTGAATCCAACAAGCTCTACATCCTCCTCTGTATCCAAAGAGCCCTTCAATACTCATTGCCACCTGAACCCCTCCTGCCAGCATGCTAATTACAGCACGACATTCCTTTGAGGATCTGGCTTCCGTCAGCCATTCGGCGTGAGGCTCTCTGGCCCAAAACAGGCTCAGCCCAAGATCTCCCCGAGTCCTTCCTGCAGAACACGGTTCAGAGAGTCAAAAAAACAGACTTAGAAAAATAAACAAAGGCAAAGTTCTTCCCCTAGCACAGCCTGTGGGAGTCCAGACTCCTCGTGTGCTGTACTTCAGCACTTCTCCCAAGTGCCAGATCCTACCCCCACAATCTCTGCCAGATCCCAGCCCCACAATCTCTCTCACAGACTTTTTACCATTTCCTAGGGCAAAATCTGATAGGAGGTTGCCGGGCCCCCAAATCGGCATGGTATTTACAGGAACAGTTTACTTTATCCAAAGCTTCTTTAGGTAAACTGCACCCAAGATCAGCGCACAAACATATTTGAGAGGATTAAGGACAAGAGATTTCATCAGAAGTTATTTCGATTCTCAGACTGCACAGCAGATGTACGGCAAGGCAGAGAACTCCGGGGCAAGCCTGGCCATGTATCAACAACCTGTCCTTTCTACAAGAAGCCTACCTGCCTGCCTGGCCCTGTGCCTAGGAAGCACCCGTGTGATGCTCGGCAGCCTTCGGGAAGCAGACGGGTGAGAGCGAAGGGGGCAGCCTGGGAGCAGCGTTAGTGCGGACGGGACATGGCATCGGGACAGGGATGGGGTACAAGTTTTGTGGAGAGAACCGGGGGGGCTGGCAAAGCAGCTGTGTGTACTGCTGCACACCAGCCCTTTGGCCCTGACTGAGGCAGTGACCAACCTCGGCTTCAGTGGGGCTTTCAGTGCCACCTCCCCCAGTATCCTCACAGCCAGATCAGCGAGATATTGAGCGGGTACATAAATAACAAATAAGGGAGGAGGCAAACTGGCAGGACCACCAAGCTCAAAGCTGATCAGCAGTAAAGTAATGTGAAAGACTGTACGGCAGGGTTACCAGTCAGAGGGACCCCGAGAGGCTGAGCTAACAGGGTGAGACCGCACCGCCTCTCCTCTGCTCAGCTCGCGAGGCACCAGCAGGGAGCAGTGGAAGGCAGGAGGAGGGCTCACCCACCGGCCCGGCAGCACGCCTGCGAGCCTGCGGGACGTGCCCAGCCCCAGCAGCCGGGCAGGGAGGCGGCGGGCCGACAGAGGGCAGCCGGAGCCGCCCGGTTCTCCCGCGATGGGCTGGGTGCTGCCGCGGTGCAGGCGGAGCGCTGCTCCTTGCCTCCAGCGGCTGCGGCTGCAGGGTTCTTGTTGCTCAACTCCCCTCCTCGATCTGGAGATCTAAACGCAGGCTTAGCAGAAAATGAAATTCAGATTCTTACCTAACCGCCTGGCCCCAGGCACTCCGGCTTTAAGAAATACGCAGAACGTTACGGGAGTAATGATGAAATCTCAAGGAGCACCAAGCCTTCACTGATACGGGAGCTGGAGAGGACTGCGGAAACCCGAGGGACATGGGCAGCCTTGTGCCGTTGTACGGGACAGCTTTGCTGGTTAGGATCCTGCTGCACGCCCACCGTGAAACTATACTCTAAAGCCTCAAAGACATTGTCTCACGTTGGTCAGTTCCAGAAAAAACTATAGCACATTTATTTAAGATACGGCTCTTTGTACGCATCTGACAAGTAGGGAAATTCAGGCATGGCAGTAAGAATCCCCAGCAGGTGGGTGATGTTTCTCAGGACCCCAAAGACGTGGGTTTAGAGGCGGCTGAGCCTAAAAGCACTGCCTGCGGGGTCTGACTTACGTGTTGATGCAACCAGCTGGGGTGGTTTCAGGCATTCCCATGCCAGTCTCTCCACCCTGTTCTCCTGGCCAGGATTAACACACGTGTTCCAGGAGGTATGGGAACTTCAGCCTTTGCCACTTGGCATCTGGGAACTCTGCACAAGACTTTCCCCACCGTTGCTAACAGGGTTAGGGGCTAGGGAGGGTTCAGAACGGACTCCTTTCTGTCACCAAAGAGAGCTACAAACACATTGCAGAGCGCAAATGTGGTATTTTAAACTGCTACATGTAGATCTCTCCGAGTACGTCATGCAGATTGCGGAGGTACTCGGAGGTGTTCCACGTACCCGGAATAGATCCTCATTACAAGCCATGTGCCTTACCACTGGGCTGCTCTCACACGCGCTGCCGCCACCACCACGTTACCCCTGTAGCTCTCCTAACACAGCCGATCCCGTTGGTCACAGACTCGACGTGCCGCATCAGCGGGTAGGGGTCTCTGGAGGCGAGCTAGCCCAGCCCTGCTCAAAGGGCTTCGTCGAGTTTTGACTGCCTCCAAGGCTGGAGGTTCCACAACCTCTCTGGGCAGCCTACTGCAGTGTCTGAGCACCTTCATGGTGAAACGTTAGGACTTTGGCAGATGCTCTGAAGAGTCAGGATTCCCAAACTGAATTTAGGGAAACCGCTTTTGTCCTCAGTATGCTGCTCCACACATGTTACAGCGGTCAGCTGCAGGATCTTCCATCACCCTCTTCCATTGCTCTGGTACCAGCATGTGACTGATAACCTTGGTTAGGGACCAAGTTCAGCTGGAATCTAACCCTTCCCCATAAAAACATTTTTTGGTGCCAGTGTAACTTCCGAACCATTTCACTGAGGGCTCAAGCAAGTAACCGTGCAGGAGCCAGGAAGGGAACAGAATCACACAGATCAGAGAAGTGAACAGAGCAGGACCACCAACGTAGATTAATTAAACCTATCCTGAAACTGCAGTTTCAGTGCCTCAGTTTACCTGGCTGTTAACGTGAATCACACCCTTCACCTGCTTCATGGGGTGCTGGAGGGCAGCTGAGTCAGATAAACTCGGTTCTTACCTTCAAGGCACTTGGTGGCCTGGCACCAGCGCATCAAAAACAAGTCACCTGGGACACCGAGATAGCCTGCAATCAACAGCTACCTGTGGTGCAAGAGGACTCTGCAATAATGCCGTGCTTGCCTGTGCAGCAGACCCCATTTTCCGGGGACCTGTCCAAACTGGGAGAATGAACTCCCGAGGGACACTTCAGGACCTGCCCTGAAGATCGCAAGGCACGCTTCTTCCACCTGTGCTGTGAACACACTGCAACCCAGAACCAGCGGGGAGAGGAGGGGGGAACAAACCACACATTTGCGTATTAGTCACATTTGAGGTTAATGGGAAAGTACTCGGCTGCTGCGCTGGAAAAGCTCATGGTAAGATGCAGAATAGAACAGAACGCTTTAATCATTAGCGCCCGTAAGGAGCAAGGAGATCCTCAGGAAATCGTTATATAATAATAAATACTTCGTCCTCATAAACACACATGATTATTCCAGTGCATGAGGGATCTTCAAAGGAAATACAAACCTTTGGTTAAGAGTCAGAGCTGGTCTTTACCACATTCTGTGCCTGATCACCTGCAGGGCACAATCTGTCATTCAATATCCAGTAATTAAGCTGTATTTATGACAAGATTGGAAGCTGTGAGGTCATTCCCCGTGCAACTACACGTGCCTTAAATTAGCTATGGTAATCATTCTCACATGCATGCACAGTCCAGGCCCTTAGCAGCAGCCACTGTCTGATGTTACAATCGCAAGTGAGAATGCGGCATGGAGAGGAAAAATAACGCAGACTTTGGTCCTAAATTTAAGCGGTTTGGAGGAGGATTTTGCTGGGTTTTGACTACGTGGCGTTGTATACATTTCCATATACCCAGCAAATGGAGTTGGTTGGCACTTTGATCACAAACGCACAGACACTGACAGTTCCAGAACTGTCATACTCATATCTACTCTCCAGAAGGAACCAGCAAATAACCTACGTGTATTTTTGCCATGAAAATAGTTGTGAAGCACTTCTCGTATTATAGGTTAGAAAAATTACGAGGAAAAATTAAAACGTTGCTACTCTGAAGTGCTAAAACCTTCTTGGCACAGAAGTTTTACTTATACATTATACTGACAGGTTTATCAGGAAGCCGCGTTAAGCGTCCAGGTGTAAGGAGCAGAAGTCCTGCGCTCCCGTCGTGCCTTCACACAAGGATTAGAGCTACAACCAACAGTGTTCCATGAGGAAGACAGTTACAAATTCACGTCTTGACCAAATGTACCGGGATTAGGAGCCAGAAGCCATGCCCAGTGGAGCATTTGCCCTCAGAAGGTCCTTAGGCAAGTAGGGGTATACAGACTATAAATAAAACTTTTCTCAAATGAACGTTCCTAATCAGGAGCATGCCTCCTGGGGGAGGTAGCCTGTCTGAGCGTCATTCTGCAGTTCTAACAGCTGTGGAAACCATCCCATCAGCGTGCCAGGCCCCTCAGCTCAGCTTGCAGGCTGAAACAAAGATCTGGAAGATAAGCAGTCAGGTAGCGTATCATGTTTTCTCGTGTGTTATTTCACCACATTCATCTCCAAATACAGCTACCTACCTACCCTTTAGTGAAATAAATTATTTCGTATTTCCCTTAAATCCTACCCAGGATGATTTGGAGGTAGTGTGCAAAGCTCTTTTAGACACCGGGGTTATTTTTGGAGCATTAAACCCCTTGCACAGCCATGAGGTAAGTTAAGGACTTGTCATATGCCAAAGTGCAATGAAGTAGGAAACGCAGTATGAAACCTGCTAGGGTATTGCTGGATGACCAGGGAGAGCGGCGGGAGCCCAGCTTCATTGGCACAGCCCAAAAGTATTTCAGGGACTAGGATTATTACTGGGCAACAGAGCAGGGTGGAAAATCAGCAGTCCCAAGCTCCCTGCTACCTACCCCCAGGCATAGCTCAGGAGCCCAGGCTTGTGGCACCTGACCACCTGGAACTTGCTGACAAACCTGGGGGGAGGATCTGCAACTCCTATGAGGAGTTAAAGAGCTGTGAAGAGCTGAATTCTTTGAAAGTCTCAGAGCGAAATCCTTATCTGTGCCGAAACCCCATTCTTGGCTTTGCACTCAGCTCTTATGTAATGACAGCAAATGACTTCAGTTTTATCTTCCTTTGTGTCCTCAAGGTTAGTGACACATCATGATTAGGTTACGCTACTGTTTTAATTGAATTGCCACAGCACATGCTTAAATGCTGTAACAGTGCTTGTCCTTCTCTCTGCTGTGTGCTACTGGCAACTGACATGTCTCCTGCTATTACAGTAAAAACAAAGCTCCAATATAATCAGTGAAGAGGAGCTAAAAATTTGTTGTTCTGAAGACCAAAACAACAACAACAAAAGAAACGAGCTCCATAATTGGAAACAATAAAGATATTTTGTCCACATGTTAGTTATGACCTTCTTTTGTTTTCCCGTGGCATCCTGTTGATATAACATCCAGGTCCCTTGTGGATATCCGCTGTTTCCATATCAGAAGAATGAGTGTTTGTTGGTTTCACTTCGGCGTCTCACCGGGTCACCGGTATACCCACTATGACTGGAAAGCTCGCCGGAAGCCACAAGAACAACCTTATCAGCAAAAGATCTGAACGGATGAGAAGCACAGACACATGAGATCACATTTGGTAATAATTTAAACAAATTTCAAATGCTACCTCAATAAGGAAGCACAGAGTAAGAGCGAAAGTTTAGCTAAGTATTTACAAAACAATAGAGGAGTAGTCATAGCCGATCAGAGCAAGTTTCCCTTCCTCTGCTTCTCCCCCTCTCTGCTGTCATCCAGTCTTCTGACGCTGGCTGACAGCAACCACCTAAAGCAGGCTGCAAGCACAACGTAAGGGTGTCATGCTGCATCCTCAGAATATTCCCCAGGGCCCCCGAAATTTAGAAAAATCAGAACTTCCTCAGCCAAAGGGGGTATTTCTGTATTTCACAGTACTCATTGGTTTGTTCTTCTGTTTGTTTTCTGGGCTCCTCTTGAGCTTAAGCAAACTTCTGTTATCCACAGACTCACGCGGCCAGGTTTTCCACAGGTAACCACGATATGGAAAGAGCAACCCCCGTAAGTTTGTTTTCAACTCACATTTTCCCTAACTTTCATTTGATGTCATCATTCTTATCTTGACAGGTGTCTCTTTAAGGCTGAAGATCCCGCATTAATTTAACTGCTCCGCACCCGGGAGCTGTTCCACACCTCCAAACGCCTGTTTACTTCCCCGCACCTCTCACAGCTTCGCATCCTTCTGAAGATAAGATCAGAACTGTACACAGCATTCAAAGCACAGGCACACCGCGAATTTGCACCGTGCTTTGGATGCTGCTCTCTGCTTTGTTCTCTGGGTCTTTCTTGACTCTTTACATTTGATTTGTTTATTTACCAAGCCTTGAGCCGAGATTTTCAGGGAACTAATATGATGCCAAGATGTTGTTTCTAAGTGATAAATAAGCTTATGGGCTGGTTTTGAATATGTAGAGTAAGGATTGGCTTTTCCCCTTTTGGAACACTTCAGCTTTACCTACGCAGAACTGCATCACACGCTCCTGTTCAGTCTTACTCGACTTCCTCTCAGTCACCTCACTCTTTACCACCTGTTCCAGACCCCAGGCTCCAGTTCAGATCCTTATGCAACTTCACATAAAGACTCCTCACACCTAGGAAAACATTTTTCATTATTATTATTCTTAATGTCCCATCTTTTAAACCAGCCTCATCTACTCATGTGAAAACATCTCTTCTTATTCCGTAGCGCCTTAGTTTCTTCAGAGGCTTTGGCTGATCGATGTTAAAGAACGTTTTCTCCAAACCCAAGCAAATGACATCAGGGGAATCTCTTTTCCATATGCTTGCTGACTCCTCACAGGACTTCAAACAAGGTGTGAGGAATGCTTTAGAAAAGCTGCCAACTCACCTGGTACACTTTTTTTCCCCTTGTGCTCAATAGTTTGCCTTTTTAAACAGTTTTCACTACCTTGCCTGGCACAGATAGCTGGCTCGTTGGTCGGCAGCTCTCCAGAACATTCTGGGCACTTTATCTGGCACATTAACTACCTTCCCGTCCCCAGGTACCGAAGCACTTCCAAATGAGATGCTACCCTTAGCCACCAGTAGGCAGCCCAGCTGCTTAAATCTTAACTTCTCGTAGGAGCCTTGCGTGAACGCCACCCAGCTGGGCCTGTTCGGTGCCTTTCGTTTCATAACCTGTTCTGTGGACGCTTCAAACACACCCTCTGGTAAATCTCTCAGAACACTGAGCACAGGAACCTTCTCCAATTCCTCTGCAGCGAGCACAGAACTTTTTTTTCTTTCCCCTAAGCCCTTATCTCCCCTGAACAATCCATTTATTCCCAGCTGCCCGTTGGCTCCGGTGGCGGTTTCTGGCAGGCTTCCCGTCTATTTTGAGTGAAAGGAGCCAGGTTTGTTGGCCAAACAGCGACAGCACGCCCGGCCGGGGAGCCAGCAGAACCAGAGTTCAGGGACGCCGGTGGCTGGCCACCAGCTGCCCTGAGGCCGGCAGGTTTCACAGGCGAGCTGCAATACCGCGAGTGCAGTGCGTATGTGTGCGTATATATAGATATATAAATATAATTATTTAATTTCATCTAGGGCCGTGTGGTGATTAAATGTCACAATTCCTCATCCTGGTGCTGAGCGAAGCCACCCCAGCTGTGCCCCAGCAGCACAGGCAGAGCCAGGGCAGCCCGGGGAGCCGCGGGCCCCTCGGGGCGCCGTAATGGCGGCCTGACAGGGCTGATGGCGGCCGCCCTCGCGCCCTTCTGGAACCTTCCCGCCGCAGCGCCTCACGCGCGGCCCAACGTCCAGCGCCCGCCGGGGGAAGCCGCCGCCGTTTTCCCATATATGGGCACGGCCGGAAGCTCTTGCGTCATGGCGCTGGCTCGCGGCGTCTCCGCGGGGAGCCGGGACGTCACGTCCCTGACGCGCCCCGCCGCGCGCCGCCCTGGCAACCAAACAGTAAACACGGCGGCGGGCGCGCATGCGCGGGCCGGGCCGGGCCGGGCCGCCCTGAGGGGGGGGGGGGGGGGGAAGGCAAATGGCGGCCGCGGCCCTCCGCGGGCTCGGGGCGCTGCTGCCGGCGCCGCTGGGGGTGAGCGGGGCCCGGCGGGCGGCCCCTGAGCCCCGCGGGGTCTCTCCCTGGGGCCCGCAGGCACCGGCAGGCAGCCCGTAAATCGCACCCCCGCGCGGCGCGCCCCGGGTCCCGTGTTGGGGCGAGGAGCGGGGCCGGGGCTGCTTCGAGGGCCGCGTCCCGCCGCCCCCCCCGCCCGGCAGCACCGCGGGCCCAAAGCGAACGCTGGCGGCGGCGCCCGGCGGCTGCTGTGCCGCTGCGGGACGGAACGAGGCTCGGCTCCGCGGCGGGGGGCTGACCGAGCCCGGCCCCGCGTTGGGTGTCACCCCGCCCTGCAGAGGCGGTGGGGCCGGGGGCACCCCGTCCGCCCGCAGGCATCCGGGGAGCGCCGCTCCTTTCTGCCCCCGCGCTGCGTCCAGCGCGTCCCTCCCCGAGACCTCCTGGCGGCCCCCTTGTGAGCCCGAGGGGCTTGTCAGCGGGAGGCACGTTGTGATGCCAGACGTGCCGACCTCGCCAGGTCGCCCGTCACGGAAGCCTCTTGGAGCTATACCTTCATGACAGCTTCAGCGGTCAGAGCTATTGTGCGTTTGCCGTGCCTGGGTGTTGCCCCTGTAAGTCGGAGCGGTGATGTGAAAGGAGCTGCTTCTAAGTGGGCGGCAGCTCGGTGGCACCGGGGTCACTCTTTGTCAGCTGCCAGCTCCACGCCGAAAGGAGGAAGCGCTCCGAGCGCTGTTAGCGTTTGCACAGGGCAGGCAGTGTTGAGCAAGCCCCGGGCAGAGCAATACGCGCCGCCGGGATGAGAGACATCCTGTGCGTGTTCTGCGTGGGGAAGGGGTGAGGAAAGCAGAGCTTGCAGCAGGGACCAGGAAACCTGCAGTTGCACAAACCCTGAGCGCCGCAGTCCTCCAGCCTGCAGAGATTTCCTGAGAGCGCGGTGTCGAGGCAGTCTTCAGCCGGACGCAGGTGCCAGTGCAGGTGACACTTGTGCCATCACCTTGAGAAAGGCACTCCTGAGAGCGAGCAGGCTCGCTCAAGCAGGAGAGGGGGAGTGTAAGAGCACCGTGCACACGAGGGTGATCCGCCCCAGCCCGGGGAGGCACGCTGTCCTGACAGAGGGGCACGTTTTCACTGTGCAGGCAGCAGGAACGACAGAGGGCTGCAGCTCCCTTACACTACCTGGAGGAAAAAGCCACCCCACACAGACCCCAGCAGGGAGAGCATTACCCAAGCATGCAGGCTGTTTGCTGTAACTTGCATTCATTCAAGGACTGAGCTAACTTCAGTACAAAGTGAAGCGCAAGGGAGAGGTGTTATGCCACACACTGCTCAGATACGAGAAGTGGGAGCATCTACCCCCTGTCCTTATGCCTGGAAGAAGACGCTCAGTGGCTGCTCCTAGAAGAGCCAGACCAAGTCCAGGGACACCTGGAGCCAGGGAGTGTTCCCTGCCCTGCCCATGCAGGAGGAAGCTGGGCTGTTAGCCACATGCTAATGACAGGGTGGACCCCAGCCTGGAGCCAGCCTGGGTGATTCAGAGGCTGGAACTCCCCTGCCCTTTATCCCCCACAAGAAAAGCCTCTTTTTTTGCAGGAAGGCTGTGGCAGGCAGAGCTGCAGGAGGGTGCCAGTCCCAGGGCGGGCAGCCCCAGGCAGAGGGGAGGGGGTGGCCAGCAGATGGGTGACCCCACTGGTAGGTGGGAAAGGCGTAGCCACAGCCAGTCCTAATTAATGATGGCAGTGACAGATTTGCACTTAATGGTTTTCCCGCCCTGTGCCTCAGGCAGCTTGCACCAGGCTGCAGTTCGCAGAGCCCAACCCAAACTGGAGTTCAGGGAGCCCCTTCAGGGTCACGGGAGTGATGCAAAAGGTAAGGCAAGGACAGCTGCAGCGCTCAACTTAAATGCTTTTATTGACAATGTCTCTGAACAATAATAAGCAAACAATGCTTAAGTTTCATCCAAATTCACTTTCCACATGTCAAAAAAGACCTCAAGGTAGAAAAAAATAAAATAAAAATATAAATATCTGAGAATCCATCTTAATAAATAAATTAAAAACACAATAAAAACGTTTTCATGGAAAACTTATGTCGGAACATTCAGACCACCTCAACAATGCATGATCAGTAAAGTTACAATGAACATCGATGTAGAACTACAGTACATGGATATAGCTATTTACCTACCTACTAGAAAATAAAATAGAGTCTCTTTCCCCCCACGTAAGATGGGTCATCGCTAAGTCATCAGAACACGATATTGCCAGGAACACAGTAGTTATTGTTAATCAGCTGCACTAGATACGAGTTGGAGATACCCAGCACCAGGTTAATTCCAATCATTTAAAACCAAGGGATTAATTAGTTAATGCTAGTGATACTAAGGAGGGGAGGGAGTCACCAACCCAGCCATGTGGGACATGCTACAGACTACCAGCTCTCATGGACGGGCCGTTGGGGACAAGACAAACTCCATGCGGTTTGCTACATCTCTGGAGGAGGTACGCGGCCTCGGCACGGGGCGCTCCGCCAGGCCCCGGGGCGCCCGGCCAGACAGAGGGGGGGCAGCGGCGGCGGGGCCCTCCCCAGGCCCGGGGAGCCCCAGGGGGCGCGGCGGCGAGTCCGTGGGGGTGCACGGGCAGGGGAGGGGGCCCGGCAGGTCAGTCAGTGCGGGGCGGCCGAGCCCCTCACAAGGCCAGCAGGGTGGGGGAGCTGAGGGAGTCGGATGAGGGCTCGTTGCTGCTGCTGCCCTTCCGGTGCGCGGCGGCGCAGCTGGGGAAGGCGTCCGCCTCGGGGTAGGTGAAGACGAAGGTGGAGGTGTAGGTGCTGGGGCACGGGGTGCAGGTCACCACCGGGGTGCAGAGGGGCTCCAGCTCCACGCTGCTCCCGGCGCCCAGCGGCTCCCAGTCCGACGCGTAGAAGGAGGAGGCCCCGGGCAGGTCCATGTCGGGCACCGAGCGGGAGGCCTCCCGTGGCCCCGTGGAGAAAAGCAGCTCATCGAAGGGCTCGGCCTTGAGCTCCAGCCCACCGCCGCTGGGCTCCTTGGGTGGCACGGCCGGTGGCGCCTCAGACATCAGCGGCAGGGTGAAGGCAGCCTCCTCGGCTGCGGTGGGGCTGGGGGCACCCAGGTCCAGCGCGGTGGCAGCCGCCAGCTCCTCAGAGAAGCGCAGCTCCTCGGGCATCTTGCAGGCTGGCCGGTGCGCTGCCAGGATGAACTCCAGCTTCTCCTTCTCCTTCAGCAGGTTAGCAATCTCCGCCTGCAGAGCGGACTTCTCCTCCTCCAGCTGGTCTGTCTCCTGCAGAGGCAGCGAGCGGGCTGTCAGCCAGAGCCGGCCTCATCCCATGTGCGATTGTTTTGGGGAAGCCCCCCACTTTTCTCACGCCCGCCCCCGGGACCTCCCGGGCAGCACTTACCGCCTGCAGCGTGTCAGTGAGCTCCCGCCGCCGGTTGCGGCACTTGGCCGCTGCCATCTTGTTCCTCTCCCGGCGGATCCTCCTCTTCTCCTCCTCCTCCGGGGACAGCTGAGGGCAGAGCAGCGGGGGACCCGTCAGTGCTGCCGCCAGACCCCCGGCCCGAGCAGCACCCCCGGCCCCAAACCCCGCACCCCGCTCCCCAAACCCTCTCCCCCCCCCCCCTGCACCCCGCTCCCCTCTCACCTGCTCAACTTTGCCCCTGCGACCGATGCTCTGCCCGCGGCCTCCCCCGGGCGTCTTGAGCACGGCGGGGCGGCTGTAGGCGGCGGGGGCCGGCGGTGCCGACACGCCGTACGGGTGCCCGCGGTTCTGCGAGGGGGCCACGGAGGAGATGAGGGTGGGCTGCACCAGCCACTGCAGGTCGGGGCTGGTGGAGATGGCCGTCACGGTGGGCACGAAGCTGGCGCTGGACACGGCCAGCTCGGAGCAGAAATCCTGCGGGACACAAGGGAAAGGGGGGGGGGTACGGTCAGGGGGGCGGCAGCGCTCCGGGCCGCTCCCCGCCGCCCCCGGGGCCGCGCTGCCAGCGGCGGCTCCGCACGAGAGCGGCCCGCTATAAATAGCTCTGACGTCCGCGCTGACGCAGGCGCCGCTCCGGAGTCTCCTCAATGAACTCGCGTTTTTATCAATGGAGCCGCTTTACGCACCCGCCGCGCCGCGCAGCCCGGCCACGGTTCCCCCCGACCCCCGCACCCCGCCGCCTCCCCGCGTCCCGCCGGCACCGGGCGGCCCCCGGCGGGGCTGCAGCCGGCCGCAAGCCGCCGGTACCGACCCGCGGGGCTGCCCCGCGCCGTGCCCCGAGCGGGGCTCCCCCGGCACACCCCCCATAGCTGCCGGCCCCTCACCTGCGGGTTGACGGGGGAGCCCATGCTGGAGAAGGAGTCCGCCGGGGACGGGTAGTAGGTGAGGCTGTCCCCGGCCGGGGAAGCGCTGCTGCAGCGGGAGGAGGGCGCCTCGTACTCGCCGGTGAAGCCCTGGTACATCATGTCGGCGGGCCGCGCCTGCGGTGCGGTGCGGTGCGGTGCGGAGCGGAGCTGGGAGCGAGGAGAGGCGAGGAGCGGGGAGGGGAGGCCGGCTGCGGAGCCCGTCCGGTGCGCGCCGCGCGTCTGCCGCTGCTCCGCCGGGGCTGCCTCTGGTGCCGGGGTACCGCGCCGCGCCTCCCTTTTATACCCTCCCGCCGCGTGAACGCCACACACGTCACGCGGCGCGCGCCACTCCCGCCCGCGGGGGGGGCCGCTCGCACCGCCTCCGCCCCCTCCGCAGCCCGCCCCGCTCCCCCCCCCCGCCGCGCCCCGCTGCCCGCGGGGAGAGACCACGCTGAGAGGGGCGGGGGGGGGAGCGGGGCGCGGGGAGTCCCGCGGGTGAGGCGGGCGGGGGGGCGCCGTGCGGCTTTCCCCCCCGCCATGGGAATGGTACGGGCGGGCTCGGGAACCCACTGACGCAGATATCCTTATATGGGATACATCCTGTGCGGGGGGGCGGGACTGACGGGAAGCGCTCCAGGGCTGCAGCCAAGTGCGGCGGGACGGGACGGGACGGGACGGGGCGGGCGGGGGGGCGCGGGGCGGGGCCGCCCCCTGCGCCCACGGGTGCCGGGACCCCGCGGGGGCACCCCCCGCCCCCCCTCCCCCCCCGGGTCTGCTGCTACCGGGGGGGCTCTGCCCCGAGCCGGGCTCCGGGTGCTCGCCCCGCGGTGCCGGGGCAGGGGCAGGGGCACGGCCCCCCCGGGCGGCGCAGGGCGAGGCTCGCCCTCTGCCCCAGTGCCGGGTTTGTTTTGGTGCCGGCCGCGGCGGAGCCCCGGGCCACCCACCCACGATGGGGCCGTCAGGCAGCCCTGGCTCGGGTCAGGCGGAGCCGGGAGCCAGCCCGCAGCCTCGCCTTGCACGGGAGCCAAGAGATCGCGGCTATAGATAGTAACAGGGGAGCTGCAGCGCCGGGCTGTGTTTACAGCAACAAACAGAGCCCGCAGCGCAGTCTCCAGGCGGGAGCGTCACCCAGCCGGGCTGGGATCCTGCTGGCAGCCTCTGCCGCTCCCTGAGCTCATGGGCTAAATGCAGCGCCTGATGCCGCTGCCGCCGCGCGAGCGACTGCTGTTCTTCGAGATCTGGGCCACGGGGGCGGGAGAACTGGGCCAGCCGCTATTTTTGAGCTGCCCGGCGCAGCGGAGGGGACAGCCAAGGACTGCCGCAGCGCACGGCCCCGCCGTCCCCGGGGGAGGACCCGAGGGGGAACACGCGGCTTCTCGCCCGCTCGGCGCCCACCCGGGGGCTGCCCGCCCTCCAGGGCAGTGCCAGGGCCCCCAGACCCTCGGGGCTCCTCGCCCCGGCCAGTGCTCACCCTGGGCCGGCTGCCAAAGCCGCAGCAGGCCACGGCCTCCCGGTGTCCCCGGGGCCCAGCTCAGGCTGGCAAACTGGTGCCCAGCACGGTGAGGGCCCCCAGCGCGCTGAAATCCCCCCCGTTTTCCAGGCACACTGCTAAAAGTCACTGCTCAGCCCTCTGCCTGCCCACAGGGCGCTCCTCCGGCCCGGCTGCACCCCCGAGGGAACCTTCTGGAAAGCGGGGGGGACCCGCTTGGCGGCCGGCCCCCAGTGTTGTGGCGGTGTCCATGCAAACTGCCGTTGCCATCCCCGCCGGTGACCGAGGGCGCGCTGTTTGCACCAAACGGAAAGCGCAGGGGCGCTGCGCATTTCGAGCACGTGCCGGCGGAGGCAAGGAAACAGAGAAACCAAAAACACATGACGTGGGCCCGTTGTTTGCTCCGAACGCGGGGCACACACGGCGCTACCGCAGCGGGCGTGAGAACAAGAGGAAGCGAGCGGCCCCGCAGGGGCACAGAGCCCTCTGGCCGGGGGACGGGGACGTCCTCGCTGCCACGCCACGGCCCCTGCTCCGCTCAGGCACCACAGCGGGGCTGGCAGGGCAGGGACAGCACGGGTCTAACAGCGATCTCACCCCGCAGCCCCCCAGCTGTCCACTCCCCTGCTCGCCCCCTGGAAAGCTGCTCCTAGGCTGACAGCGAGTGCCCCCACCTGCCTTCACGGCCCTCCCCGAGCCCAGCCGGTAAACTGAGCCCGGGCTTGGAACGCCAGAGAAGCGGAGAAGTGCCCGAGGCGCATGGGACGGTGCAGCCCGCACAGCCAAAACCCGCTCCTGGGGCAGGAGCAGCCGGCTGTGCCTAAATCTGGCTGCTCACCAGGGGAAAGTTCACGCCAGCAGCACGGCGCGGCGGCTCCGGCCCACCCGCCGCGATTCGCTTCGTGGGTGCTCAGTGGGCGCCTGCCTCCACCGGGCTGCCACGGGGTGGGGACCCGGCGGCGGGGCTGGCACAGGGGGACGCTGCTGCCGGGGCTCCCACACGTGCCCACGGATGCACACACACACACACACACAACACACACACACACACACACACACACACACACACACACAACACACACACGGCTGCCCGCAGGGCATCCTCGCCATCCGCCTGGCCGCTGCAGAGCTGGGCAGAGCAATCGGGATGGCTGAGCGGGGAAGGGGGGTGCTAAGGCAGTTTTGGGGTCCCTTGTCGCATTATGGGGCTGGGGGCTGAGCCCTCCTCCTTGCACGCCGCGGCTTGCCACCGGCCTGGGAGCTCCCGGGAGGGCAGGGTTCCCACCTCCTCTGGTCTGTCAAAGGCAGCGCATCCCCACAGCGAAGCATAAATAGTAATTAATGATCACAGCGGCCGGGCGTGTGACGGGGCCGTCCTGCAGCACAAACCCTGCCGGCAGAGACATCCCGGCACCTCGCGGTCACGCAGCCGCGCGCCGCCAGCCACGGATTTCGCCCTCGCCCCGCTCCCCTCGCTCTGCTTTCCCCCGCGCCGTGCCGGGGCTGAGCTCCGCGGGCACGGCCCCACGGGCACGGCCCCACGTGCTGCCCCAGCGACGGCGGCTCCGCGGCGCCCGTCCCCGCGCTCGCGACCTTGGGCCCCAGCCGCCGGCGGCCGTGCCCCAGGAAGGGCGTCCACACGTCCACAGCCCGGTTCGAGCCCAGCGCCCGGTCCTGCTGCGGGAGCCCCTTATCTCCGCGCCGTCTGGGCCGCGCCGGGCGCGTCCCGCTGATAGCGTCCCAGGGCGCTGACCGGCCGCGAGGGGAGAGGGCACCACGTGGAGCCGAGCGCCGCAGCCGTGCACCTGCTGTGCCTGGGGGTCGGCCCCCGAGGGCAGGCAGGGTAAGGCGGGACGGGGCGGCACGACCAGGCCCGGGGCAGGCGGGCTGATGCGGTGCCGTTCTGCTCGTCGGGCAGGACCCCGGCGAGGCAAGCGCGGCCCCCCCCAGGGACACGCCATGAGACCCCGCGCTGCTCGGGGTGAGCCCGGGCTTTCTGTTCACCCGGGGGTGCTTCGGGGAGCCGGCGGTGCCGTGGCCGCGGCTCATGCCGGGGCCAAGCCCGCGTTAGCCCACCCCAGCCCGCGTGGCCGGCACAGTGTGTGCTTGTGCACCGAACCCGGGGGCGCGCGGGCTCTGTGGGCCAGCCCGCGGGGCTGAGCGCCCCCTGCTCCGGGGGCAGCCCGGGGGGAGCCGGGCTCCAGCCCCCGCCCCGGGCACCCGGGGCCCCGCGGGGCTCCCCCTCGGCCCGGCCCCCGCCGGCCGCGGGCAGTGGGCGTGGCCTCCCTCCGGCAAGCCCCGCCTCCCCGGCCCCTCCCAGCCAATCCCCGCGCTGTTGCTGGGTCCGCGCCGACCGCCTGACGTTGCCTTGGAGACGGCGGGACGTTGAAAACACACAAACGCGGGTGACGTCGCTGCGTGGTTTCCGTAGCAACGGGGCGGCGACGTCATCGCCCTCCCCCTCCCTCCCTCCTTCTACCACCGCCGGAGCTCTCGCGGGCGACGCAGGCGGCGGCGTCAGCCGCGGCAGGAGGGGCGGGGCGCGGTCGCCGTGGCAACGGCGGGAGGGGCGGGGCGAGGTCGCCATGGCAACGGGAGCGGCCGGTGGGCTGGTCGGGAGGGAACCGGGCCGGGCCGGAGGCCGCAGGCTGCGGCCTGAGGGCCGGGGCCGTGCCCCTGCCCCCGGGGGCGGCTGCTGGGGGGGTCCCGCTGGGACAGGGGGGCGTTGGGGCCTGGTGGGCCGCTGTCAGCGCTGCGGTGGGCCCGGTGCGCCCGTCCCCAGCCTCGTGTGTCCAGTGTCACCTCACAAGCACGGCCACCACGCAGCAGGGAGAGGCCCCACACGCGGACCCCAGAGGTCTTGTGGCCCCCCAGGGGCCGCCCGGCCTTCCCTCACGGCCAGCAGGCCTGGCCCGGTGCCTGAGCACGGGGCTGTCCCGCCACGGGCTGCAAGGCGCCCCGACGCCCCACGCACCTCCCTGTGCGCCGCGGCGGTGCGGGCAGCCCCGCCGGCACCGCCACCGCCACCAGCGGCCTCCTCCCTGCCCCCCGGCGCACCGGGGCGCCCTGCCCTCGACAGCGGCCTCCTCCCCTACCACACGCGGCAGCCGAAGCCCCGCAGGTGGAGCGCCCGCCCGCAGACGGCGGCCCACGGGCATTTCCCTGCATGGCTGGGCCCGGTGGGTGGGGGACACCACGTGGTGGGGGGCTCCCCAGCCCCAGTGCTGCTGCGCTGGCGCCAGCGGTTGCACAAGCCCCGCCGCCAGACGCGGGAGGAGGGAGCTGCGGGGCTGTCCGAGCCCCGTCCGCGGCACCGGGCACCCCCGGGGTGACAACCCCCAGCGCCTGCTCCTACCCCTTATCTGCTGAGGCCAGCAAACTGGAAGGCGGCTGCAGGCCCAGCCCTCGCCGGCGGCCAGGCTGCTGTCACCGCTGTTTGCTTTGCATCAGCGCTGTTTGGTTTGGCAGGCGGAGGGCAGCGGGTGCAATCCCGGCTGTTTTACGAGGGCCGGTTCCTGTCCCACACCCCTCGTCTGCGAACACGCCGTACGTTTAGGATACCCTCGCCTCGCCGCCCCGGGGCAGGAAAGGGTGGGGCTGAAATCAGTGTTTACTTCTCAGGGGCAAGCCCGTGGAGCCTGCCTTCAGGAAGGCAATTGCTGCGGGTGAGAACAGGCACGCTGCGTGGTCACGGCACCCGGCGCCTGGGGACGGCCGCACGCGTGGGAAAGCGAACGGGGGGGCGAAGGCAGGAGCTGTGCCAGGGTCTGGCTGGACACAACGCAGAGCGTGTCCATGGGCACCTGCTGGGACTTCACAGCCGCTCCTCTCCTTGCTGGTCGCCTGCGGCTAATCCCGCAAGGACTGGGACCGATGGTCCCAGGCAACAGGGCTGCTGGCACGGATGCTCAGCAGGGAGGTGAGGCCGGCCAGCCCAGCGTCCTCTCGGCTCCGTTGCCTCCTCACCCAGCCGCCTGCCCTGCTCTCTGCCGTCAGCCGGTGCCCCGCAGCGGCAGCTGTGTCGCACCCGCTGAGCGCGGGGCCTCACCCCGGGAAGGAGCAGTGGGGCAAAGGACGGAGTTCACCGTGCGGCACCGCTTCAAGCCCAGCCCTGCCCCGCCGCTGGTTCCCAAACCCGCCCTGCCCCGCGGCGTGCGGGCCGGCGGAGCCGTGATGTGGGGCAGGAGGCTCGGGAGGGCGGAGGGTGCCCCGCAGCAGCTCAGCCACCGCGGGTGTCTCTGATTCAGCAGCACCGGCAGCGGCACGGCCGGGCATCCCCTGGCTGCCCGAGCTGCGTGTGTCTGCTCCTTCTCATGCACTGGCCGGAGAAATCCGAGGGCTTCTTTTTTGCTGGGTCAGACACCAGCTAGGGCGGCTGCTGCTCAGGCTTGCCGTGGGCTGCCAGGGCGCCCTCCCCGCCTGGGAGCCCACTGCCCTCCTTGCCATGCCCCCGCTTGGAACTGCTCTCTCACGCTGCCTCAGCAGAAAGCCCTGTGCTGCTGTCAGTCAGTGCCCTGCCAGCTTAGCAAGGTGAGACAGCTGACAGCAAAGTCAAGAAGCGGGCTGGGTGCCGTGCCAACAGGGCCGGGAGGAGCGAGCCTGCAGCGGCCGGGCTCGGGCTGCGGCGGAGCTGCAGGCTGGGAGGGCCGGTACGCGGCGGCGGCCAGTGGCTCTGGCAGGAGAGCGGCCCCGCACGAGCACAAAGTGGTTATTTCTCTGCCAGATCAGCTCCCGGATCCGGTTCGCCGCGTGGCTGCGTTGTGCCGGCACCACGGGGAGGATGTGGGTGAGCGCTGAGGAGCTGGGATCGCTCAGACCGCCTCAGACGGCCCTGGCACTGAAAAAATGTAACCATGGCCACAGAGACCCCGCGTTAATAGGGCTGCAGTTACCTGCAGAGCCTTTGTGAGGCCGAGCCTGACACAATCCCGCGCTGAACCGCCTCGCTATGGCCGGTTTAATGAGTGCTGGGCGTGAGCGGGCAGGGGCATGGTGGTGCCTTCACCTGCCCTCCCGCGTACAACCTGCGCTCCTTTGCACTTCCAGGCAGAGCTGACGGGAGGATGACTGGCTGCTTTCCCATCACAACTTATCCCAAATGTGTCCTGTTTTCAGCCCCAGAAGCATTTTAGTGTCTTGGTGCCTCTCTTGGCTGCTCGCTGTGGGTCCTGGCAGTTTGGTGGCCTCGGCCGCCCTGCCCGCCGTGCCTGGAGAGCTGCACCCGCAGCAGCCTCACCCGGGGCACGCACCGCGGGCGTTACGCAGCCACCAAGCCCCTGCCTGCTGCCCTCAGGCTGAATCCACCCGCATCATCTTCCAGCCCCATCCCCGTCCCGCGGGCTGGGGTACACTCATTCTCCCTGCCCTGCTTTTTCTCCCCCTCCCCGGTGAGCAGGATCCCTCCGGAGCGAGCCACCCGCTGCTGTCGTGACTGTTGCGAAAGGGTTTAACTTCCTAGCGGCGCGGCGGTCCCTGCCTGCCAGCCTGCGCCGGGCGCTCCCGCCTCCAGCGCTCGCATCCCTTCTTCCTCCTCACTGACGTGCGCACATGCACGCTCCTGCACGCACGCCCCTGCCCTCCCCGGCTGTGCCTGCTGGTTTCCCAGGGGCGAGACCCTGCCCCGGGGAGCGCCTGGCCCCGGGGGAATGCCGGCGAGGCCATCGGCACGGGCAGGGGGTGCACGGCACCCGGTGGGCGCGGGTCCTGCTGCCGTGGAGGCAGCTCTGCCGCCGGCACCTCCGTGGGCTGACGGTGGCGGGGAGGGCACCACAGGCCCCTTGGCCCGCGGTCGACCTGCCCGGCTGCGGCAGGCAGCGCTGCCACACGTGCGCAGGTGGCAGGGCGCAGCCGGGAGGCCACGGAGAGGCTGGTGGCAGGGGCACAGCGGCTGAGCCGGGCGGGAGGAGGGTGCAGGTGACCCGGCGGGGCAGGGCAGGGCTCGGCGGGTGCTGTGCCAGCCGCGGAGGCTCAGCCGCCTTCCCGGGAGGTGACTCTTTAGGAAGTGGGTGCGTCCCGTGGCATGGGAGCTGCAGGGGAGCGGGGAGAGCCGCGGGACGGGCTGGGCCACGCTGTCACCCCCCCAGGTCACTGGGGAGGAGTGAAGTGGCAGCACAGCCGGGCTCAGAGGAGCACGGGCGCTTGGCAGGGGGAGCAGGGCTCGGCTGCTCTCAGGGGGGAATGGGATCGGGGAAGGGGGGCAGAGCTGGAGCTGGGGAAGGGCAGGAATCGCTGCTGATGGGCTGTTTGCAGTTGCATCACGACACGTCGGAATTACTTTAGCTTCCAAACCCACATTGTGCTGTTAAATTCGCTGATTGCACAAGACACAAAAGCAAGAGGCATTCCCTAAAACTCCCTCCAGCGTGTAACCCAGATGTTGGCAGACCTGCCTGCGCCAGAGAGAGGAGGAGGAGGGAGTCCCAGCCACGCCGCCTCCTTCCAAAACTTCCAGCACCGGCGAGCCCGCGGCCCCCTGCCCTGCCTCCCAGCCGCAGGAGGAGCCAGGCCGAGCTCCCTGCCCATGGGAAGCAGCCTCTGCGTGGGGCCGGGCATGCGCTCAGGGCCGGGAGCACCCCACGGCGTGCGTGACGTGCAGGAGCTGGGCAGCGGGAGACGGAGAAGCCCTTGGGGCTGCCCGCCGCAGGTGCTGCTGCTGCTGCCACCTAACGGAGCCGCTCCCACGCCGGGTGGGCGCCCCACGGGGCGGGCTGCCGCGTGGGGAGCGGTTCCGTGGGCACGGGCACGGGTGAAACCCCGAGCGCACGTCACGCCCGTGTAAAACCAGCCGGGACAGAGCACGCCCCCCCCCCCCCCGTAGCTGCCCACCCGTGGGTCTCGCTGCCACGCGGGGGCCGCACGCGTGGGTGCCGCGGGAGCCCGGGGCGAGCACCCGAGCCGGCGTGCGGCGGCTGCGACGGGGAGAGCGAAGCGGCTGCCGAGCAATGCGGGTCATGGCAGGATGCTTTATATAACCCAGAGCCACAGAGAAAACCAAAATAGCTGCCTCCCCGCTGCTCAGTTAGTCTCTTCCATCAAACGCGGATAAAATTAGAGCAGGCGGTGACGCGCGCCTACGTCTGCGCAGGGACTCCAGGGAGACGCAGGGAGACGGCTCGGGGCTCTGCCATCAGCCGCACGCGCTGCCGGGGCTTTCAAGTAACGTCCGTGGGCCCGGCCGGCGTGTGGCCGCAGGGGACGGGCCTGTGGAGGCGGTGGCGGGGGCCTGGCTACCGCAGGCTCCCCGGGGCCTGCTCCACGCCTCGCCTCGGCCTTCCGGGGAGGCAGCGCGAGTGCTCGGACGCGGCATGGTCCCGAGCAGGGGGTGCCGGAGCTGGGGTGCTGCTCCGAGAGCTGTTCCTCCACGGGCTGGCAGCCAGAGCTGCTGGCTGTCCCCTGGAGGTGACCCGGGCTGCCTCTGCTGGCTTTGCGGCTCGCAGGAGCCCCAGGCTCTGTAGTACTGGCGGCGGTGAAAAGCTGACTCAGAAAGCGCTGCCCGGAGGGTCAGACCCCTTGGAGGGAAAAAAAAATAAATGAACAGAAAAAAAAAAAAAAGAGCCAGGACAAAAGCCTAGGCGAGAAGCTGGAAAAGGGTTGCCTACATCTGTGTTTAGACTCCCAGATAACATCTGAGTCCGCCACTGATAACACGAGAAACTGCGGTTGCTAAAAGCCCCTGCATACCAGAGACTTTTATTGTTTGGTTTACTGGTCTGAACACAGGGGAGGGAGCCAGCAACGCTGTTGTCTACCCCATGGAGACATTGCCCCGCGCTGTGACCTTGGGCACATCTTTTCCTGACGTCCATATGAAGATGTGGCTGCTTCAGAGCCCCCCCTCCTCTCTGGAGCCAATGTTCTCCGCATCCCGCTGACAAGGTAAGGACCGGGGAAGGTGAGCGAGTGAGTGACATTGGTTCAACACTCTGAAAATGGCAACAGCCCTGGAGAAAACCTCTAGGTTAATTATTATTTGTAGGAAAACAACCTAAAATATAATATTTTTTTAAAAAATCAAGAGGTTAAAAATTGGTTTCCTGGTCTGAGAGACGTGTGCCCACTCACCAAGGTAATTTATGCCCCGTCCCCTGGAGCTCAGCCGTCTTCCCCCTCCACCTCCGTCACACGGCTCTGCTGGGTACCTCAGCTCTTGGAGGGGTGGCTCAGATCCCGGCCAGCTCCCCGAGGCATCGAGGATCGCCTGTATATCGATAGCAGCACAGCAAGGAGCAAGCCAGGCAGCCACAGCAGCAGCCTTAGCTCTGGGCTCCAAAAAATACCCCAGCGCTCACGCAGAGCAATGAAACCCGTTCGTCTCTCCGGTGAGCTCCTGGAGCTGAATAGCTCAGCAGGGGCGAGGGGAGGAAGAGCCAGAGGAGAGGAGGGCACCTGCTCCGTGCTGCGGGGTCCCTCCTCGCTCGGCCCTGCCCTGTCCTCAGACTGCTGAGGCCTCCTGGCAGTCATCGCCTGTTCCTGGGGACATTCTTTGCTAAGTCGCCATCTGCGCCTGTTATCTTATCTCGCTGATAGCTGGGCTTTCTGAGGAATTACTCCAGAACCCAGAGGTCACACAAGGCGCTGCACAGCACTCAGCATGTTCCTGTGCTCTCGTATCTTTTCCTCCTTTGGCCGGTGTAAGACCGAGGGCCTGCTCGTCCGTGGGGGCACGCAGGGGTGTGGGAATTGGCGCGTGCTGGTCTGGTGTGCTGTGAAGCAGTTCAGAAGGGGTGTGTGGGAATGAAGGGGCTTCACGTGGCTGTGTACCGAAGCCCACCTTCTGTGGGTCGGTGCTGAAGTCCGTGTGACATCCACAGCCCCTTGAGCTGGAGCCATCCCTCGCCGTTGCAGCGCTGGGGCCCTCACCCCTCCTCAGCCCCTCCTCAAACCACCCCTCCTCTGCCCCTCCATCCCCGCTGAGCGTTGCTGAGGGTTAAGAGGCACCAAGGGCAGGTGAGGCAGCCTTGGAACAGCGGCCGGGAAGGTGAAGAGAGGGTCCCACAGCTCAGCAGGCCGGGCATGGGCAGTATTTGGGGTTTCCAGCAGCGGCTCCGCTGCACTCACACCTCAGCCATGCCTCGTCCTGCACGCCAGCTCCTCAGGGATGGAAGAAGTAGCACGGCTACTGAATGCCAGGGGTGTTTGTTACAGACGAGCAGGAGAGCACAATGATACAGGCTGGGATTCCCCTGGGGTTGCTCAGGAGACTGGTATTTACTGGTGGGCTCTCCGCTGGGATCACTTGAATGGGGAGCAGGATTAATTTGCAATCCCGCTTACGTCACTTGACGGAAAACTTAATGACTGGGATTTCCCTCCAGTTATCCTGGGGGAATTGGAGTTTATTTTACGAGCTCTCACTCATAAAAAAGCGTCAGCTTTCTCAGGCTGTTTGAGGCTCCTTAGAAGGTTTTAGGAATAAAAACTCTTTCCCGTGAGCGGTGGCAAGGAGTAGCCTCGCACAAAAGTGGTCTGAAAAGGATACTTACAACAAGAGCATCGTTTTCCTCAAACCCTCAGCACACTGCTCTTTCATAACTGTTCTGTAGCCCAAAATAACCTGTCCTGGCAGCTGGTGTTACTTGCACAAAGAGGAAGCTGAGGCCCCCAATGAGGTCAAAGGGAAGAGCACCCTGTCTAGACTGACATCCCTGGGGATTTCAGCCTCGGGCTCCTGGAAACCCCCCTGGTCCAGAACTGCTCCGGTGACTCACAGGCCCTTGCACAAAGCCGGCACCAAGACAAACTGCAGAGCTGTCCCAGCACCTGGCACCTCTCCCGTGCCCTGCCCTCGTGAGAAGGCCTCTGGGGGTCTTCTCATTTACGCTGCAGGGCAAAGGAAATCTCCTCTGCTCCTTCCACTTCACGCTGATCAGCTCTCCCTGGACACGCTGCAGGATGGGTGAGAATCATCCTGCACGTCCTATCCCTTTCCATCGCGCGTTTTCCCTTCCCTGCAGCTGGAAGGCCTTTCTCGTGCTGCTCACCACAAGGCCGGGCTGCTAGCACTCTTCCTTCCCCACCAGGTGCTGCGTGCAACCATCAGCCGTGCCTTTGGTGCTCACCAAGCCTGGGGCACCAGCAGGGCTGGCAGGGCCCGCCTGTCTTTGGCGTGATGCTCGGGAGGGACTTTTGCCTCTGGTCGGCAGTGAGGAAAAAAAAAAAAAGCAGTATCCTTGAGGTATCTCTTCCTTGGTTTTGGGGTGTCTGCTGCACCCACATCCAGCCCGGTGGCCCAGCCTGGCCTTGCAGAAGGAACTCTGCAATGCAGAAGTTGCCCATCTGCACCCGGTGGCTACGGAGGCTGTGGTTTCGGTGAGCCAGCCTGCCCCACGGAGTGTTGCCGTAGAGGAGTTATTAATATTGCTGCTGCCCACGTGCCATGCTGACTAGCTTCCAAGGATAAGTGCTCTTCTCATGTGCCTGTGGAGAGAGGGGACTTCCCGGGCCTAATTCAACGCTTCCCATCCCTCCTTTCTGACACACCAATCTCTGCCGAGGCTATGAATATGTCCTGCTGATTCAGGGCTCATCCAGCCAACTTCCCCTTTTCACAAGGGGAATTATTTATAATCTCGCACTCGAGCCACCACACAGTGCAGCTGGTGGAAGGCGTCCAATAAACATCCCATCTAACTGCCTCCTCTGCTGCCAAACCTCCCTCCCGAGTGCTGGTGACACGAGCAGCGTTCAGCCTCTCTGTTGTTGATATATACAAGTTTGTTTTTTTTTTTTAACCCTTTGTTTCTTAAACCTTCAAATAACCAACAAGGCTGAGAAAAAAAATAAATAAAAAATTGGCAATCTGGAAGAATTCATTAAGGGTTGTCTTTGGTGGAGAACTGGAATTGGCACGGTCCATTGCAACTTGTTCGTCCCTAGCATGAAGATATCTTTGAAATATGTAGTGTCCCCTGCAGAAATCTTCTCTGTTTATCTTTACCGGGTAACATGAGGATAATGTCATGCAGAAATAGTGGCTCCATAGCTACAGCTGAGGTTAATTTTGTGTTTAAAATAGGGATTCGTGTTCTCTCCTATCTTGGTGTTTCCTCCCCAGCGTTCTTCCACTCACTTGCTGTGTTCAAGGAGGATATTTCTGAGAACAGACAGATACAAACGTTACGTAGCTGAGAAGAGTCATTAAAATCAGCACTTGAAGAGCTACAGCTTCTAGTAACAAACCTTTTTGACATTTAATCATCACCACAGTGGAATAGTATAAAGACTTCGAGCTTCCTACGCTCCTACACAGTAAAGGCTTACTGCCATCACATGCAAAACCTACACAAGATTCTTACTTTATTTTTTTTTTAATTCCTAGCTATTTTCACATCACTTCAGAACTGTTCTTTTAAAAGCACTACTCAAGTCACAACTGGTCTTAATTGGGGATGATTTGGGAAGAGCTACTTTGAAACGCACTCCTACAGGAGCCCTTCCTCATACCTGCTCAGGAGTTACTCAGGCATTTCTCTCGGTTGCCGTCTCCCCACACCTTGGGCAGACACCTTCCTTGAGAGCAGTTTTGGCTGCGTTCCCTGCAGGAACAAATCGAGGGGTAAGTTTTGTGACAGATAAGCGTTCGGGTATGAAAAGCTCAAACTGATTTAAGGAAATACCTCCACAGACTTTGGAGAACTAGACCGTAAGGCATTTAAGTCAATAATTCAACAATATTCAAAAACCTAGCGTGGCCAACCACCTCTTATTTAAGGTGCTATTCGTTAGATGTTTGCTTTATCTCTTTATTTCCCTTATTTGTTTCACGGGTGAAGAGACTGTTAAGACTTGTGCAGAGCAGCAGTATGCAATACAACTGCTGATTAAACCTTGTTTTCGGCATAAATTCAGTTTCAAGAAAGCTGGGTGGGATTTACCCCACAAGCTTTAGATGCCTAGTTCAGGGTGAGACAACATCTCTGGACCAACCTCTTCCTTTCCATCTCTCGGAGAGGGGCTGCAGCCGCGGGCCCCGCCAGACGCAGAGGTGTGCGTTTGATGAGATGAATCTCAGCTCTAGCCTTTCCAGAAGTAACTGGAAAGTCATGCCCCAAAACTTTAACTGTTTTCTTTTATCTTGCCCTGAGCCTGCACTGAGTTTCATAACTGGAACACAAATAGTGGCATGACATAACGTTGGAGAGTTTGCCTGTTAAAACAGGACGGTACCCCGAGCCTCTGTTTTTCTCAGCGCTGTGGCTTAGGTAACAAACTTGCATGCAAAGCTTCGCGGAGATTCGTGAAACCTCAAACCCTGCCTGAGCAGCAGGGCGCTCCTGGCAGAGGTTAGGGGAGGGCGGTGCCAGGCTGGGGGAGAGTGGAAGTTTCCAGGTGGATTTCCCATCGGAGTCACAGCACGAGGTAATCCCCACGCAGCCGTCAGCCCGCCGAAACGGCCACCAGGCTCCGCCGGCTGGCAGGCTCCCGTGGCACACGCCGCTGAGGTAACTGCAGAAACTGGGCTCTGGAAATGGAAAGGGGAACAGGCTCGCCGTGAACTTCAGCAGGGCAGTAGGTGAAAGTTCCCGGGAAGCGAAGGGGCAGGTTTCCTCAAAAAGCTGGGTAGGAGCCTCGCAGGCCCCGCGGCGGCTGTTGCTGGGGGCTGGCACCAGATGGGAGAAGTGTTCCGAGTCCTCACTTCCTCAGGGCGGTTTGTGTGTGATTGAATCTGCGCTATCTTTGATGGAGGATGTTTCATTTCCCTAAATGAACTCGTGTTTTAGATTAAGTCCCAAATATTTGATTTCAAGCAAAACTCGATGAAATGGAAACAAATACGCGCAAATGTATTGTAACAACAGCTCGTCTCCTCAAACAAAATGTGGCCGGAATTACCATGTATGCTGCCTCTCCTGACGTCCCAAGGTTATTTGGTCCCGTGCCTCTTATCAAAATGTCATTTATTTAGCTGTAGGACCAGGACACCATATCTGGGGTCTACACAGGAGGCAGAGCAGAGCAGTGCCGATTTATGGCGGGTCAGCTCCTGCTTTATTTTTAGTTGATCGAATTGTGTCTCCATCTGGGCTGTGACCGTGATGGTAACTGTGATGGCCGTATCTTGGCGATGAGTTCAGATACGGACCCGTAAGAGAAGAGGCCTTGCACCTCCCAGAAGTGGCTGAATAATTGTGCATGGTTAGTAAAACCAGCAAATTGGATCATAAAGCTTATACGGGTCTTACAGAATTTTCTCAGTAGCTTGCAGTAGGCTGCCAGGTGCAAGGCAGAATGCAAACGGATTAGAGCGTAAAAGTAATTCTGGAATAGTTTTTAAGAACGACAAATTGTTTTAACTTTTTATTGTTAAAACCAAGAAAATGCTGAAATGTCAAAGCAGCTGACGCAGAAAGAGGGAAAAAAAGTCTAATTACCACATTCTCTCACATTCATATACATTGTTTCGTGGAGACAGACAATTAGTCTTCTTTTCTGTGATTCACCGTGGATAAAAGAAATATTTTGGTACAGCAAACATTGATTATTGCCAACAGTCTGTGAACTTCTTCTTCAGTTGAGAAAACAATAAGGAATTTTGTGGGAAATGGCATATTTGTTTTTTTTCAGTGACCATTGCTGCCTCAAAGTACAGAAATACCAGAAGCTTTCCAAAGCTTCTTTGTGTCTACAGGGTCGAAAGCTAAACAATTCATTGCTTTCTTCATTATTTCCCAGACGGCAATGAAACGGTATCAGGGATATCTGAAAATACAGAAAGCACATGAGAACAAAGGGGTTTGGATTTTGGCAACGTGCAGGCAGATGAAAAGGCAGTATTTGCTTTGGGGACACACCCATTGGTCTGCAGATTAATGGCAGGGAGAAAGGATACCTGCTTTTGCCTAATTGCCAAGCTCACACAATGTGTAAGAAAGCAAATTACACTAAAATAGGTCATCGTTTCATCTTGAAAGTTGTGTAACAAGTTATCAATCTCTTCTTCTCATCTGTTAAGTGTTTCAGAATTGCAGGAAGTATTTCATTTTGCCAGCCTTGAATGTGTGGAAACGTAAAGGCATGTCCCTGCAAGACTGTTATTTCTAAACCTGCAGCTGAGAGGATCTTAAACTGCTTTCTGCCTGCTATGAGTTACTTAGCACACGAAATGAAGATTGCCCCATTGCATTTTAAGCGCTTTAAAGAGTGAAGAGGTGGGGATTGGAAGGAGGCTTTCAGCAGTTCAGTGCTACTTTCTTTCACAACATGCTAAAGCATGTATGGTAAAATTTTATAATTAGAACCGAGCGTGTGTGTGCTGCGGTTTAAAGCATAATGCGTTCACTACACGAGAAATTTAAACAGAAACTCGATGACCAATTTGTTGGTCACAGATGCAGCTCTTATCTAAAAATGTACCGTGACAAAATGGACACAATAGGAAGGGATCGTATTTAGCTAGATATTTGCTCATCAGCAGTTGACCTCACACTTTGATTTTAGAAAATGAGGCTGCCTTTGCATGAACGAGCCATTTTCTCCAATATTTGCCCCAGAAAATAAAGCATTATTGAATGTTATAAACTTGCTGGAAGACTGGGCACATATCGTTGGTATGAGGAATGTTCTGCACGGAGGAATTTGTTGTGCTGTGCATGTTTCATCAGGAATTTTGTGGCAGAACATTACAACATTTCATATCTTCAGATTCTAGTAATCTATGTTTCTGAAAGCTTGTGAAATAGTATCTATTCCTGCCTGCTTTAAGTGCTGCAACTGAAAGAATGTTTTCATTGTGCAAATATACTTTGACATACTGCAGAAACAGCTAAGCATTTATTTTATTAAGGTTGAGCTTCAAAATAATTTAATTGTCCAAGTAGGGAAAGGTTTGTGAACTGATTAGAATAAATAAATAAATAAATAGAGATGTGTTGAGATGTGCAGCAAGTAACCAGAAATCCCATTTCAAACAATAAACTGGAGTTAAAAATAAAGTAATTGACTGAGTATTTGAGCACAGTTGACTTTCATTTAAAAGGTATGCACTATGCTAAGGAAAATGGTGTTTCCCTAAAATATTGTTTAAGTGAAGGACAAGGGTCTAGTGGTGTGAGGTTTATTATACCCGAGGGTTCTGTTTGTTTCCCTCAAAGAACAGGTCGCTCTGTCACTGTGCAGCTGGGCTTAGTTTCCATTCCTTCACGTGGAGGGCTTCCTCTATTGCCTCGGTACATACGAGCATGTGGAGTAGCAGAGCTCTTCGTTAAAATGCTGTGGAAAAGGCCTGGCCCATCTCGATCTGCACAGAAACATCGAGGCGTGAATCTGCCGGTTTCAGGCTCTTCAGACTGAGGTTTGTCGTGATTCCTGATTACTGCTTGTCGCTAAGGAACAATGATGTTTAGAAAACAGAAGCAAAACAATGGTTTATTTATTTATTTATTTAAAACTCTAGTTAATAAAAATAAGAGAGTTTTTGTTATAATTTTCTAGCAACGTTACTATTCATTTCTTTCTTCCCCCATTTCCTTACATCTCCACACACCCAAACATTTGCAGACGATCCCAGGAGCCGCGTTAATCACAACCACGCGCTGGGGAAATTTCCCCCCCGCCTCTCCCCCTGCGTCAAGCCAGCTAACACTGGAGAGCACGGCAGAGGCCAGAGGAGTACAGAGAGGACGTGACTGAAGGATCGCAGCCAAGACCCGGCCGTTCTTCCCGCGTGCCCTTGGCCGCCTGTTTCTGCCACAGCCTGCACGTTCTCCCCGACGGGGCTGCCCGGCGGCCAGGAGGCAGGCGGGGAACGGGGCCGAGGGGCCGGGGGGTGCGACCACCACAGGCTGCGGTGTGGTCACTTGGTGCTGCGTTCCTGAAAAGTGAAATGCTTCACGTGTGCGAGACCAAAGCACATTAGAAATACGTAGATCTGAGCACATGCTGGAGAGGGAGGGGGAAAAATGCCTCTTTAAAAGCATCTCAATTTTATTTGCTGTCAAAAACGCTCGCGTGCCTCTGCCACTATCATACGGTATTTGCACGGTGCTGATCCAAGGGAGCGAGGCATCTGATAAAACAGCTTTCTTGGCTGAAGATGACAGGGGGGAGTACTCAGGAATTTTAAAATACGTGTAATTAGAAAACAAGCGCACCTTCCAGGGGAGGGCTTGGGAGGCTTCCAGCTAGGTGGAAAGCTCTGGGAGCCCGTGAGCTTAGATTGCGCGCCCCCGTGGTGCGTGCCTCCGTGTTTTTATTTATCGGTAACGGCGCGGGCACGGCCGAGCGGTGACCACGGGCTCCCGCTGCCCGCGTCCCCCTCAGGGCGGCGGCCGCGCCGGCCACGACGCCCCTCGCTCCCCTGGGTCCCCTCAGCCCCCCGCGCCCCAACGGTCGCCTCAGGGGAGGCCCCGCCCACCGGCGCCGCGCGCGCGCGGGCCCGATTCGAACGCCAACGGCCGGCGGGCACTCGCGCGGCGCCGCGCGCTCCCGCGGCGTGACGCAGGCGGCGGCGGTCACGTGGGGCGGAGCGGGGGCGGAGGCCGGCCCTGTCGCAGCCCGAGCCGCCGCCATGCCGCTGCCGCCGCCCGGCCGCCCCCGCCCCGGGCCCGGTGCCGGTCCCAGGCTGGCCCCGCTGCTGGCGCTGCTGCTGCTGGCCGGCCCGGCGCGGCCCATCTCCTTCCAGCTGCCCGGCAAGGCGCGCAAGTGCCTGCGGGAGGAGATCCACCGCGACACGCTGGTCACCGGCGAGTACGAGATCGGCGCCCCGCCGGGCTCCTCCACGGGGCCCTCGGCCAACCTCAAGGTGGGGACGGCGGCGGGACGGGACGGGACCGGACCGGGGCCTGCCCCTGCCCCGGCCCTGCTCGGCCCGGACGTGGCGCGGGGCGGGGCCGGGGCGGGGCCGGGGGGCGGCGGGGCCCGGCCCGGTGCGGGGGCAGGGGGCCGGGGCCGGGACGCGGCCGTGCCCCGGGTACCGCGGAGCGGGTGTGCGGCTGCTGCCTCCCGCACGCGGGGACGGGAGGGGGGCGCCGGGCTCGGGAATGGGGGCGCTGCGCAGTGTCCCGCAGGCAGCATCCGCCCCCGGGCACGTGGCGGCCCTGTGGCAGCTGTCCTTGGTCATGGCAGGGCAAGGCCCTTCCCGGAGTCCTGCCTCTGGTTTCCATTTTTCATCGGTTTGTTGCATAATCTATAAAAGGAAACTTGTCCGTGTATGGCCGACTCACGCAGCTTACGTGCTTGAAAATCCCCGTATAGCATTCGCCTGGTGAGGCGCTTGTATTTCAGGTGGAACACATACCCCAGTCTGTCCCTGACTGAGAGCCTTGGTTCGCTGGTTGCCCTCTCTGACCCTGCGGCCTCTTCCAAAACTTCCCCTCGTTGCAGAGGCCTTGCCTAGGGAGGTGGTGAACACTTTGGTCTCGCTCTGGCTCTGCTGCCTAAGCAGGTACCCACATAGGAGTATTGGGTACTCCTATTTTGTTGGAACTATAAAATCAAACCAGTAAGTGTACGTCCCGTGCTAGTCTCAAAACCTGCAAAGGACAAATAACGACCCATGCCATTCCTGCTTCCCATCGTACTATTCAGGTACCCAACGCGCTGGGCCCGCTGTGAGTGCGGTAACACCTGGGCTAGCTGCACGCTTCTTTCTCCTTGCATCCCAGTTGGTGTGGGGAAACGTAGCTCTGGACGTCACCCCGCAGTGGTCTCGCTCCTTCCGCGCTGCCTGCCCTGCTCCGGTCCCCTGGATGGGGCCACCCGAACGTGGGAGGCTGGTGGTTAACTCTGGCCGCGCTCAGTGCGGCTCCTGTCCGTGAGCTGCGTGTTTGTGATGCTCCAACACCAACAGTGGCACCCTGTGTTCCGAGGAATCCTCGCGAGCTGCCAGCTGGCTGCAGGAGGGAGCCTTCGGGGCGGGTGACGTCCCGCCAGCCCGGTCACGTGCGGCTGTGCCATTGTTGGGCCCGCGGGTCGGGGAATTGCTGGGCGCTTTGTCAGGGGCGAACAATGCCCTGTCTGTGGAGGACCGTGTTACTGTAAATAACGTTTGAATATCATGAAAAATCCCTTTCAGGTCAGCTTCTCCCCCGCAAGTGTTCTGGCCGGGCTTTTGGCAGCTTCTCCCAGCCCCGCAGGCCCGCTGACGGGGTGATGTACGGGGCTGCTTCGGGGAACGGCGCTGGGTGCCGGCGGGAGCAGAGCGCAGCTTTTGCTGTCTCAAGTCCCGACTGTGAGCAGGCTGTTGGAGCCGCAAAGGACAAAAACGGATCAAGCAGCGCAATATCCTCCAGCTAAAGATTAGCTCTGCTCCCTAGAAAGCCCCGAGGGAATAACGCTCGGAACATCGGGGGCATTTGAGGGCTTTCTTTGCTGTGTTCGTGTCCCTGCGGCCTGGATTGAGAGCCCAGTGCCGGCTCGTGCAGTGCCAGCCCAGATGTGCAGGCGGCCTGGTTAGCCAGCACCACGTGGCGGCCTGGCGCGGCCAGGTGCAGGCAGCCTGTGCCCGGCTGCGTGGTGTGCGCTCATTTGTGCTCAGCTCGGACACAGGTGGAGCTCTGCAAGGGAGCTGCGGCGGAGGCCCCGCGCTGTTCCCAGGTGTGGCCAATACCATATGGTGCGGGGAAGCGACTGCAGATCCTGTAACGGACAGTTACGGAGTAAGCTGTGTGCAGAGGAAGCTAGTTCCTTAGGCCCTGAGGCTGCAGGATTTATACCCTTCATTATTTTTCCTGCCTTGTGTAGCAACTCTTGTTATATCCACGTAAAAGGCCATACCTGTTCTGAAAATGAGCAAGCGGTTGGCCTCGGTGCTGCCCTGTGGCAGGGAGTTAGTTAGGTGCTGAAATAAGAAAAGGAGTGCTTCCCTAAGATCGTTTGGGGTACCTGGTCTTTCCACGTGGCTCTTTTACGGAGAAACAAGGTTGTGGATTGCAAAGTTGTAGATTTCTGTTGTAAGACGGCGTAAAGGAGAATGTCTGATTTATCTATTCCGTACCACAAAATATTTTCTGTACCCCTGTCTCCTGCATCTTTGAGGTGATTCCCAAGCTCTTCAGACGTACCTGCTGAGGGAAACCGGGAAACAACCCAGCCAAGGGCGTCCTGGTGACTTTCAGGCAGTATTGTCATCCCTGCGTTTTTTCACCCAACTCGTCGGTCAGGGTATTTCGAGTGGCTGGACCTTTTAATTGAGCGTGGTAATTGTCTCCGTCTGTGCCACGGAGTGTGTCCTTTTTTACTCTCGGTATGGCATTTTTGTAGACCTCGTACAGTTTTTACCTATTCTTAGTCGTTTCAGAGACGTAGTGCAAAGCAGTCATTATTCTGTCTGTGTCGTCTGAGTTGTGCCCTGAAGTGGCCACTCCTATGGATCTTGGCACCCTGACCTTGTGTAGCGCGGGGCCACGCCGATCGCTCGTTTCTGGAGTGATAGATACACCCTTCTTCGTGTCGCCTTCTGGGGAATCAGCCTTTCGTGTCCTGTAAGGCTTCTCTGCGTCTGCTGCCATGGGAATTTCTGAATTTTGCAAAAGGAAGGCAACAAATGACAGTTCGGCACAGCTAGAGTTCCTAAATGTAGCCTGTATTCAGAGGTTATAGGAGGAAGAGAAATTGGTGTGGTTTTCGGTTTTGGGTTGGTTTTCATTTTTGGGGGTTTTATTTCTTTTTCTCTATTTGTTTTGTCTATTTGTTTAAGAGTCAGTAGTTACGGAAAGGCACTCTGACTGTCAGCTCGACGGGGATCCCTAGGGGAGGAGTTGATGCAGGTGCAAAGACGAGGAGAAACCTCAGAAATCAGAAGGTGGCAGGTCCAAGAGGGGAGCCCGGGAGCACTCCTACAGTTCTCGTGCTGCCCGAACTCGGCAGCGTGAGCGTTCCTCACCCTCGCCGTCTCTCTCTCGCACAGATAACTGACTCGGCGGGGCACATCCTGTACGCCAAGGAGGACGCCACGAAGGGCAAGTTCGCCTTCACCACTGAAGACTATGACATGTTTGAGGCCTGCTTTGAGAGCAAGCTTCCCGTGGGTAAGTGTCCGTTGGCTGCCGTTAGCTTCTGATGAATTTGTGTGGATGTGTGCACGAGAGGTACGTGGATAGCGGTTCTGAGTGTGGTCTGCAGAACGTCTTGCCTTTTAAAGCTGTTTCTCAGGAGTTCGTGGACAATCTCGCCAGTGCAGAGCATCTGCGGTCTGTGTTGCATTTGGAAGTGAAGTATTCCTCTGTGGCTGCTGTACAGTGCTCAGGTTTCTTCTGAAAGAGGCCTAAGAAAAGGGAATTGTGTTCCTCCTACACAGGTCAGCACAGTCGCAGCAAATGGCGGCACCAGGGAGCAAACCGCACCTCCTGCTCTTTTCATGCTTCTCCCCATCCCGCAGCTGAGCCAGGACGGAGCACGATGCCATCATTTCCAGGACCTGCCTTTCTCCCCTGCTGCCCATCTCTCGTTGCTGGAATGTGACCTGCGGAGCGTGCGCTTGGCAGCAATCCTGTTAGGTTAGCAGCGTGCGGAGGAGACACGGCCTTGGTTTGCACCCCCGGCTGTTAAGCGGTCGATAAAGGGAAGGGGAAACGAGCAGGACGTCAGCCTTGCATTTGTGCTGCAGGGATGGTTGCCTAATGAGCACCGAGGCTCGTTTCCTGTGAGGTGACGCAGGAGCTGCTCTGAGTGCCTGGGCTCATCCTCGGGACAAATGTGCCGAAAGCAGCCAGCACGTGGGTTCCGGTCTCGTTTGGTGTGGGTGAGCCTGTGCAAGCTTGTGGGTGCTCACGTCTTCTCACAGTCACTGTCTGAGCTCTGCCCCCCGGAGCTGATTCTCCCGTTTCTTACCCGAAAAGGCCCTGACGAGCAGTCCCTAGCAGCGCTCCTCCTATCTGCTGGAAGGCAGCATCTGTTCTGCTGCTCTGCTCCGTGTAGAAGATGCAAGTAATTTGCAAGCTGAAGAGAACTTTCCCGAAACAGAAGGCTATCTTTATTGGTTCGGGGAGGGATCTGGCTTGTAAAACCTCCTTTGTCTCATCTGTAAAATACGACAGGTGACCCCAAGTGCTCAGGGCTCTGCTTGTATTTCACTGCGAAGGTAGGGCTTCCCAGTGCTCCCTAATGCATCGAGACACGCAGGCACTGGTGACTCATCTGGGAGAGCTGCTGCTGCTATTTACTGCCCCACACCTGGGTGCTTGGGAGGCCTCCAGACAGTGCCACAAACCCTTTCATAGCTTCCATGGGACCACGCACTGAAGTGGGAGAGACTTCTTTCTTTAGTTGTGTCTAGACTTCAGTGCTTGTGACCAGAGGTTCCTTGCCTTTGCCAGAGCCTCTTGTGGCTCTCTTCACTGCATCAAATGTTTGCTCCTTGGCACGCAGGGTGTCTTGTTGCAAGCTTGTTTTAGAGCTCTTGGTACCAGTAAGGATAATGTACTTGTAAGCACAGCTTCTGCTCAGTGACTAGCGGGGACTGATGTGCCAAAATCTGGAGCTGTTCAGCTGAGCAGCTGGATCCTCTTCCATAGGCTTTCTCTTTAGGGTCCTTCAAGCTGCCAGTTTCTTCTTTGACCCAGGGGCCCCATAATCCTTGCTGACAATTTATACTGCAGGGTGGGTGTCTCCAGATTTCCCCTGCTTGTGCTGGATGTTAAGGCAATGTTGAAGCAAGGGAGGTGGCACCGTGAGGCCTGATCAATGCAGGACTTGGTTAAGGTGCAGCGGAAGACGTACCCGTGTCACAAGGAAGTGCCTCGTTTCCTCTTTAATGCAAGCAAGGGGATGGGGCAACTGACTGAGCTCTTTTTCCCCCATGTTTCTCCTTCCTTTTTCGTAGTTTCCTCAAGTAGGTGGTCAGGACTTGTAGTGCTGCAGCCAGGGAGGACGTTGGAGTACTGGAAGAGGAGAACTGTTGGTAGAGGAAGCCCAGAGCCGTTGGGCCCTTAGCGATCTGAGCGACTGGGATTTCTCAATCCTTAACCACAGAAATGAGGAAGAGGAAGTGAGAAGGAGATTCTGTGCAGAAGGTCCACATTAAGAGAGGGAAGGAGTTCTTAGAGTGCTTCTCGAAGCTGTGCATGTTAGTACAATGGGCTTTTTTTCCACTCTTCCAGGGTGGAAGGATCCTGTCTTACTGCCCACTGATCTGTTTCCAAGTGCTCTATACTCCAGCATTGTATGCCAGTTTCTGAGAACAGCACAGCCTGCACGCTCCTCTGCAGGGCTCTTCCTGGTTCCTAATCACAGAACCATAGAATGGTCCTGGGTTGGACGGGGCTTTAAAGATCATTTAATTCCAACACCCCTGCCGTGGCACCTGCCGCTAGACCAGATTGCCCGAAGCCTTGAACAGCTCCAGGGATGGGGCATCCACAGCTTCTCTGGGCAACTTGTGCCAGTGCCTCACCGCCCTCTGGGTAAAGAATGTCTTATGTCTAATCTAAATCTACCCTCTTCTGATTTAGAGCCATTGCCCTTTGTCCTATTGCTACGCTCCCTGATTAAAAGTCCCTCTTCCATCTCCATCTTTACCTCTGCTCCTTCCCTAATCCTACGTTTCCCAGCTTTGGGTTTAATACCTTATTTTTTCTGGCATTCTTCTGTGAAAAAAATTTGACATCCAGTTCAACCACCTTGTTTTTGCATTGACTTCACAAATTAGGAGCTCCTTTAGTCTCCCGGGAAACAGCTCTGTACCTGTGTGAGATAATCTCTTGAAGATCCTGGGGGTTGTAGGTATCAGCTGGATGGTTTAGCTAAAGATCTCTGGGACTTACTGTTCCTTTTTGGTTTGCTTTTTACTTTGCTGCTGATCGGCTCTGCTCTGGTGAGCCTCAGCTGCAGGAGGCGCAAGGAGTCACTGAGGATCTGATGAGCTTAAAGGAAGCTTCTCCTTGTGCCTCGGGCTCAGTAATCTAGAAGAACAGCTTGAGGTTTTCCAGGACGGTCTCTGACAACGTTAACCTCTTGCAGAATGTCTGCCTTCCATCCCCTTGCACCCAGTAGCTCTCATTTTTCTGCTTTCTTGGCAGCTCTCCCTTCCAGCCTGACAAATGAATCCTTGCAGTTCTGTTCTCTTCACTGTCCTCTTCATCTTTCTCATCTCTTCCTGGAAGCTCAAGCTGTCCAACGGCAAGTTGCTGTAATGTAAACAGCACAAAGAAACTTCTCTCTGAACCGTGTGCTTTGCATTTTCCTTCTGCAGCTACTGCCGATCGCCCTACCTGCCCGTCTCTAGCCATGCTGATAGGCAGCAACAGTGGTCGAAGTTTGTGGCTGGAGGAAGGAGCCCCGCGTGGCTGTGTACAACATGTCCCTTAAAGAACGGTGCTAGGTTTTAAGTTTGTTTTTACAGTAGCAGGTCTTTTATACGAAAACCAAAAAAATCCGTCCTCATTCTGATTTATCCATTAGGCTTTTACGTGGCTGAATGAGAACTTTGAGCTGCAGTATCCCTCAGGAATTAAGAAACAGTTTGCAGATGATGAGGACGATGTTGCTAGTAGACTACTCCGTGCTCTGACAGCAGCAGAAGGTGGAGGTGATTCCAGTCTGCTGTTGGAAGAGCTGTGCAGGGGATAGCGACAAAAACTGGGGATGTTGCACTGAAGATGTGCGATATGTTGCTGACTGACTGGAGTGACCCCCTGTTACCTGTGTGTTGAATTTGCTTGTGGACTGAGGGAACGTCCACCTGGCAGCTACCTAGGGCTAAGTGTGGGTATTGGACACGCTCCTGGAGAAAAGCTCCGAAGTTGGTAGTAAGTGAATTCAGACCTTGTGCTGTGCTGGCAGCTAGCTGGCGACACCTGCGTGCCCCGAAGCGCTGGGATTTGGGAATGTGTTATGCACAGACGTTTCCTTGGTGGGTGGTAGAGTGGAATATGACACGCAGGTCAGCTGATGTGCTGCGTTCTTCAGAGTGTCTTAAGTGCATAGACACTTTTTCCTCCTCTTGTGAATATTCTCATGTTCACATATGAAAGTTTGTGGCAGTTAAACAAAAGGAATCAGCTGTAGGCTTCCCCAGCAAGGGGCCACAGCCTCAAAAGATCCTTGTGCTGTTGACTGCGGCCTTATCCCCCACACGGTTTATGTGGCTAAAGAGAGCAGTTCTCTGAAGTGGTGGGGCGTTTTCCCAACAACCCTCCTGACATCTTGGGGTTTGCATTTGCAGCGTGGGTCTCAGACCAGTGAGCCTGGTCAGTTCTTTCCCTGAAATGATACTTCAGTGAAGATACTGCCTTCGTTTCTGCAGATACTGCAGCATGTGAGGATCAGTAGTCCCCATATGCTGCCTTCCTCAATTAAAGCAGCTTTCTTTCTTCTTTTCTAAATATAAATTCATTTCCAACCTCAGTAACCTTGATGGCTGTCGGTGTACTTCCTGCAAGGAGGAACATGGGCTTCCCAGTTTGAAGAGTTGTCCCCCTGGTGACTTCAGGCAGGCTGTCTCATAGCAGCTGGTATTCATCTTCTAATCCTCTGCAGTTTTTACAGTGATTTGCATCCTACACACACTTAGCACTTCTGGTTACAGCTTGTTCCCATTATCTTTGGGAGGCTCTCCCTCAACCAGGATTTATTCTGAAGTCTGTATTTTTAGGCTGGACTGTGCTGCCTCCGCAGTTAGCTGCAGACACGGAGGGGAGGGATGTTGTGAGTCCTTCCTCAGCGCTGCAGAGAGCTGGTGATTTCCTGGCAGGCTGAACGTTTCGCACAATGAATCCTTTCATTATGCTTCCAGGAACAGGGAGGATGCCGGACCAGCTCGTGATTCTGGATATGAAGCACGGAGTCGAAGCAAAGAACTACGAGGAGGTATGTCCCCTGGCTGCCTGCGCCTCGAACTCCCCTTCCCAGCACTCACGTGGTGCTATTTGTAGATCTGGGGCTCATGATGGGAAGCTCTTTTCCCAGCGGTGATGAAAGCCTGTCTGCAACTTACAGTTCCAGTGAAGCTTTGCCTGCTAGGGCAAGAAAAAAAAGATAAATATCAACTGAAATTCATTCTGGGCTCTGGGAACTGGAGCCTAATGTGTGAATTTTTATTTAGATCTTTGCCAGGACAGCGTGACCCAGCTTCTGGGCATAGGTATTACAAGCAACAAGATACTGAGATGTGCAGTTTCCCCCGCCCCAGCAGCAGAGGGTATTTTAGGTTACCATCAGATCCTCCTAAAGGTCAAGTTGCATCGTTACTGCTGCTGCCTTCCTCACTGGAAGATGCCTTGGCTTGACAGCCCTGAAACAGTGCTTGTAGGTTCCAAAGAACTGGCAGTGTATCAGTGTCAAGGTATTTGGCAGAGCAGTCGTCAGTGTGAAATGTGTATTTGGTTTGAAGGCGTGACACTGGGAACAGGCATAAAACCCTGAACGTTCCATCTTAGGAGGACACAGCTTTCTTAGAGCAGGAGCAGCTGTGAGGAATAGCAGTTCCTTTGTGGCTGGCACAGTCTGGCGGTTTTGGATGCTAAATTTTGATGGCTGCTGCTGTGCTTCTGGCTTGCTAGAATCTGGGGTCAAGCAGCCCCCAGCAGAACCTGAGAGTTGTTAGAGGAGAAAGGTTCCTGAAAATTCCTGCTCTGCCCACTGCTTTAAACCAGCTTGGGAGATGCCTCAGGGAGGACAGGGCAACAGGAGACTGCGTATGGTGGCAGTTAGAGAACTAATTAACGAATTTCTCAGGTGGGCATGCTGGGGTTCTGATAGCCTTCTGATCTTTGGGCTAGCTGTTCCTCCATGGCTTACGTCACTACAGTCTTCGTACATGAAAAACAGAAAAACTGCTTGGGGTCAGGGACGAGCAAAGCAATCGTTGGGCCAGCTGTCTGGCTAAACCAGCTGTTGAAGGATTACAAGATGGTGAAATCTTACATGGCGACCCCTGAGAGTGTAACAGGGAGGATTTTGGTGACTGCATTTACAGAATCTCTTTAAATCACCCCTGCAGCGTGCTCCGAGTTCCATTACCATAGAGCTACCTAGCAGCATTGTCCCTCTGCAGAAGGGCTCTCTTTGAACAGCGTGGTGCAGCTCACTGGTTGTGCTGATACACCTGTCTTGGAATAAAGCCAAGTACGCCTTACTCTTGTCCCCAGTGTAGCTCTACCAATGGAAAAGGTCCAGGGACAAATGTAGGCAAAGAAGAACTTAGACTTGCAGTCCCACCTGATCGGAGATCTTGACACTGCCAGCAAGCATCCTTGCCTTGCGGGGACCTCTGAGGGACAGGTTGTGTCAAGCCTTGTTGAGCGGTGTCTGTGAGGGACTCAATCTCACCTAGTGCTTGTAAAGCTGCTACTGATGGTTAGGCACACTGTTTGGTAGTGGATTTTCTTTTTTTCATCCTCTGCCCCAAGTTGCTAGAGTACTTGTGGTTTTTGACTTGACAGGATGTTGTAAGGCCTCAGGGGGAAGGCTGCTGCCAGATTTCCCTCCTGGAATTGCCTTTTTGTTAGTGTCCTTGGAGCCAGCAGTGCCTTTGTCCTCGCCCCCCCTCTGATTCTTGAACTCGTACAAGAGTTGATGCAGGGGGTTGAGTTAGGGGCAGTAATACTGTCCTGCTTGTGCATGGACGTGGGCAGTGAGAGGAGGGATGGTGTCCGAGTCTGGCTTCATAGACTTTCATAGATGCAGATGTTTTTGGAGCAGAGGAACTGGGAGAGTGATCCAGGTTAGAAAATCTTACTGACCTGCTGCATGGCAGTGATGGACCTTAGTTCACTGGGATGGGGAATTCTCCTTTCTTCACTCAGTAAGTAGGCATGAAAGGACTTTTCAGAGGACTCCGAGAAGGCTTGGAGATCTAAGTTCCTTTCCAGATGAGCAACTCATTGCCAGTTCTTGGCTACAGACTCCCCCTGTGCTAGTTAGGCTTTGATGCACCTTTAAGTGGCCCCTGAGAAGCTCAGTGGAGTTGTTGTCTCTGTTTGTTTGGTACGGATGTTCTTGTGCCTTCCAGGATCGTGGTGTTCTACCACCACAGAGGCTCAGTGGGCTTTTTACAAGCTGCCTTGGAGCAGCCGTGCTCTTTGGTTTCACTCGGGCTGAGAGACCTTCAGGATGTGTGTTTGAGAGTACATGCAGGACTGAAATTGGCTATCATATTTTTCTAACTACAGTTATTAAGAGCAGCTGAAGGGATACAGGATGGAGCAGAAAAGCCAGGGTTCTTCCCAGGGGAGCTTTTCAGACCTTCTGTGGGTATGGAAAAGCGCCCTCCAGGAAGACAATGGAGCCAGTCAGCTCAGTGGTGTTTTGTCAGCAGAGGTTCCTGACCCCTTGTCCCTGGTACAGACCTGCTGCTATAGCTGTGTCAGCAGAGTCCAGGCCGTAGGCACGCTTTTGCTGGTGCTAGTTTTTTTTTAGCAGAGATCTGCTGGCAGATGTGCATCCTGGCCAGGGTTTTGTCAGTGCCGCCTCTTGAGTAGAAAGCGGAGGGTGTTAACCTCCCATTTCCTATGCCCTCTTCGCACGTGTGCTCCAAACTGACACTGCTGCGCCGGCAGATTTAACGTACAGCTCACCTCAGCATAAAACCACTCAGATGACTGCTCCAGAGCCTGCTGCTTACCAAGAGCCGCGTGGCACCCTTCGGCCAGCGGTGTCCTGGCCGTCAGAGTGTCCCCGGCGCGCAGGCAGCCGTCTGAGCCGCGGCCCCGCGTGCCCGCTGCCCCAGCGCCACCTACTGCCTGCCGGAGGGGGCTGGACAGCCGGGGGATGCCTGCTGGGCCTCCCCTGAGTCATCCTGGGGACACCCGCGCTCCGCAGCCAGCCTGGGCTGAAGGCGGTGTGTTTTCTGTAGCGAGCCTTCCCTGCGTCGCCTTACCTCGGGACACGGGGTCCGGCTTCCTGGCTGGGGCCCGTCTGTCAGTCGTGGTGGTGACAAATTCTGTGCAAGAACCAGAGTTACCCAGAGCCTGCGATGCAGCAGCGGCAGGAAATGCATTTAGAAACGTCCTTGTCACAGATTTTACATAACGCTTAGTCAGGTTACGGTCAGGATCAGGGCAAGGACACGTGCTTATACGCTCAGCTTCAAGTAGCTGCTGTTACGCAGTGTGCTTTCTAGTTGAATTCCTTGTAGATTTTCCTTTTATACACCAGCCTATGACTTGCAGGTTGCGTGATCTGCACAAAAAACGATGTCTTATAAAACCAGCTTTTACGAGGGAAGCATATTTTTGTCTTTGTGGTGGGTTCAAGCGCAGCCCGCCCCGTAGTTATTCCAACAGCGGCATCTGGTGGCTTGAGGCAGCTGCAGCGCCGCTGCACAGCTCTGCCAAGAGCATGTCCTGGCCTTGAGCTTGTCAGTTCACAAACCCTGAGCTCCTGTGGGTGTTATCGAACTGCTGCTCTCGGGATCAGACCGCCCTGACTTTCTGGGGCAACATTTAGCCAAGTGAGTCTCGGTGCTAATATCCAGTGTGCACAGACAGCAATCCAAGCACACACATGTATGTTACAATCGCCTTATCTTGGGCTGTGGCTTCTGTTCCCTGGAAGCGTAGCCACGTGGCAAGCTCCTCTACCCACTCATCAGAAGCCAACCGTGAGTAAGCTGACGTCGGGCCGAACAGGGAAGAAATGTGCTTGCATGCATGCTGAGCTCCTCTGCTGAGTAGGAGGGGAAGGCCTAAGTGTGTTTCAGCAAACAGGTGGGAGAGGCGATGGTGTTCTGTGCAGTGGGAGTTTCTGGCTCATGGAGGTGTTCCCCGAGGGGGAAGGTGCCCCAGATCTGGAGTGTGTGAGGAGCGGTTCACGCTGGCACACGTAGGAGCTTTTGGTTTGGGTTCAGTGACTGCCTGACTCTCCTGTTTTGTAGATTGCTAAAGTGGAGAAGTTGAAGCCTCTGGAGGTAGAACTGAGGCGGCTGGAGGATCTTTCAGAGTCTATTGTGAATGACTTTGCCTATATGAAGAAACGAGAAGAAGAGATGAGGGACACGAACGGTAAGAGACTGTGCTCCTGCGGAGGGCTGGAGCTCTAAGACCCTTACTGCTGCTGAATGTGTTATTAGGGCTTGTTTGGAGAACAAGCAATTACAGCGGTCTCTGCCTGTTCCGTTCCTAGTAAGAGAAAACCCTCTATTCCTCCTTTTGAGCAGTCGTACTGTCTTGTTTCCCGTTTCTAGAAACCATTTCTTCCTGTCTCCATTGCTAATGAGAATTAATCTGTGCCGTTTCATGTTGTCCATTACCCAAAGTTTCACCTTGTTCCCTCTCATTGTTCCCTCTGCGTTTATTCTCAAGTACTGCGGGTGCTTGGCTGCCCTTGCCTTCATGTCGTTTGATATCTTGCCTGTGAGGTTTCGCAGGGGTGGGGAGAGAGGAGGGTAAGGTTCCCAGGATTTTGAGGAGCATCCTGTGATGTCAGACTACCGTGCAATGGTTTGTTGTCTCTTTCAGAATCGACAAACACCCGGGTTCTGTACTTCAGCATTTTCTCCATGTGCTGTCTCATCGGACTGGCCACCTGGCAGGTTTTCTACCTGCGTCGCTTCTTCAAGGCCAAGAAACTGATTGAGTAAAGGAACAAGTCCTCCTCCCCCTCCTCTCAGAGCCAGCTGGACACCGCTGGGACCAGCCGTGGCCCCCCGGAGCGATCTCACCGATGATACCACTGACTGGAGCTTTTCCGCAGGAACTTGGACCCTAAAGGGGGAGGGGAGCATAAAGCTGGAGGCAACTAGGGACTTGAGAAATCCTCTTGGATGTTGAGGGTGGGGCAGTTTGTGATGGGTTTGGGGACTCCTGGGGCAGCAATTAAATAAAAAATGATGTTTCCATGACAGCTGCAGCGAGGTTTTTGCGCTGTCTGTTCTCCTTTTATAATCTTGACGATGTCTCCCGTCTGTCTGTGACTGCAGTGTTACTCTGAGCCACTTGGTCCTGCTGAGCCCTTCAGGGGCCGTGCAGCCAGCACCGGGGCAGAGCGGGGGATTCCCCGTTCTGACCAGCTGGGATCTAGGCCTCATGCAAGGAAAGGTGAGGGCAAAGAAATAGGATTTACCATTCCAGCAGAGCCTGAGGATAGAGGGCGGTCCAAGGTTTGGTCCCGGTCGTGGACCTTGGTGTTTCTCCCTGTGGGAGCTGATGGGTCAAGGTACTTGAGCATACGATGGTTCAGCCTGGAGGAAGGGGAGCCCTGGAAGGAAGGCTTTGTAACGTGCTTGAGCTTGGAAAGGAGACCCCTGCTTTGCTCAGATAGGCTGTCCAGCCTTGGTCCTGCCCTTACTCCATGTTTGTCTTGGATTTGCCACTCTGGTCCTGAAATGATGCAGCAATTTCCCTGAAAGCCATAGTCTTGCTGACCTTTCATGCAGAGAGAAGGCCTCAGTCAGATACAGTCACAGAGCAAATAGGAGCAGGTTGTGCTAGGAATCTTGATCTTAAATTGAGCAGGAGACTTTTTTCAGCTAATAGTGTAACGTTTATTCAGCAGGCAGCTGGCTGAATTTCATTTCCTGAGACCTCAAAGCAAGGTGAGCCGCTGGTAATGTGAAGCGTGAAGGCCTGTACCCTGCTTTGAGGTCTGAGGATGCAAGGGGTGCTTTGAAGGAGGGCAGAGGAGTGGCTGGAAGAACGTGGATGATCTTGAAAAGCAGCACAGGGTAGGAATAGGCTAATGCTACATCAGAGGGGGGCCTGAACTGTGCCCTCAACAGAACCGTTCTTCTATGCAGTACCACAGAGAGCAAGCAGCTTCTCATGGTTCCTCAGCCGTCCCGATGGAAGTACAACGAATAAGCCAGGCTGGGGAAAAACAGGCTGGTTAACTTCCTGAACTTATTACTGCAGTTTTTAGGCAGGGATTAAAATTCTTTCACCTTCTCTGCATTCCTTCAGAGCAAACGGTTCAGCAGCACGGCGCTCTGGTCTCACGTGCCTAGACCCTTCTGCCTAGGGAACAGGTTATTGTGGCCCTGGGTCAAGCCTACCATTTGGAAGAAAAACATGAGTTAATTAATAACCTGAATCTGATCTATTGCTGGGGGTAAATGGTGGTCCAGGGTCCAGGGGGAGGCTCTGGGAAAGGGTGAAAAGATGACCTACTGTCCTCGCGAAACGTGTTTTGTTGCTCCTTTGCCATTGCCAAGATCCTGGGGTTGTTAGTTCTGCTGGCAAGTGCTTATGTTGCTTTTTCTTTTTTTTTTCTTAAAGAGCCATACTAAGAGTCCAAGTCCACTCCTCTCCCTTTATCCTTGCACATTTTTGAAAGCTGTTACACTGCAGAACAGCAGTGATGCCACAGGACTTAATTACAGAAGTCATTGAAGGTAGCTTTAGGTCCTACAGTTTGAAGCCTGTAGATCTGTTAAGGTTTTTGCTTTTGTTTTTATATGAATTGAAAAGACGGTGCAAGAAAGGGGCCTTCCCTGTCTTGTCCGTCGTGATTATCTTCTCCCTGTCCTTCTTACGAAGACACCGTTATCTCCGAAGTGGTGGCGAGGCCTTCCGTTCTCCGGGTGACTGTTACAGTATCATCGTTCCGGTGCTGCGCCTTGGTCCACGCCGTGCCGGTGTGGGGACTGGGGAACGGGTGTGGGGGACTAATGGATTTCTCTGTAACGACTGCTTGGGGGATTTTGTCAATTTTCTCAAATAAAATTGCTTTGGGGGAAAAACAACCCACTTCAGTTGTCTGAGTCCTGTTCTCTTTGTGGGGTTGACACAGCTGGTGATGGTCATTCCAAAAACCATCTCTACTAAAGTTGACATTTGTTTCCTTTTTTTTATTATTTTTTTCCCCTTCCACTCTTCCAAATCATCCCCTCTTTACATGGAGGGGTCTTGAGGCTGCCACTTTGCCTTGTGCTTGGCAATAGCGAAATAGGATTGGTGCCGTAGAGCACAAGGTTTGTTTGTTTTTTCACTGCCAGCTCCCAGGGAGAATTTACTTCATCAAGACAAAACAAATTACTTTCAGTTTTGTGCTTTAGAGGAAGATTCAAATTGTCACAAAGATGAGTTTGTCCTTTGCGTGTCACAGATGCTCAGTGAAGGGAGTGATCTGGTATTTACCTGCCGCTGCTGCCAAATCTCTGCCGAGCCTGTGAGCCTTGTGTCGGTCGAGCAGGAACCACGTGAGATGGCACATAGCAGAGCTGAGGCCGTGCGAGAGCTTCACAGCCAGGCAGTGTTATCGGGGAGAGTTTGAAGAGCGGGAATTCCCAGATCCTCGGATAAGGATTAGCATCTGCAAGTTCTTACATGGGTGAATGCTTGAGCATGTGAAATCGTACAGCTGTTTTCACGCGGTAGGTTGGAGGTGGGTCTGAGCTGCGCTGCGGGTGCAGAGCGGCTCCGTTCGTTCCATTTGACGTCTGGGGAACGGGCAAAACTCGAGCTGTTACAGATACTTGGGTCTGAGCCCATCGTTGTGTGTGACAGATGCATCGCTGGTAAATCTGTAATTGCCTGTAGCAAGCGGCATCAGACGTACCCAGCCTCTTCCACCCACTTGTCAATGTGACGAACAATTTAATTGTGGCGCCGCTTACACAGCGTGTGAGGAGCAAGGCCGTGTGCTCCCCTCCTGCTGCCAGCCTGGCTGCGCTGCCTGTGCGTGCCTTGAGAGACGCGCAGTTCGCGCTCCGTTGCTCATTTCTCACAAGTCGGTCGGATATTTGAGAAACAACCCAAGTGTGCAACACCTGCGCTGCCTCCTCGCTGGCAGATCGGTGCATTTAACCGTGGAGCAGCTGCCGAGGGACTGCAGACTCAAAGCGGTTTGCCAAGCAATTGGCAAGATCATGAGGGGATTCCTGCCTCTGTGTTTCATAAGGTCCTCCTGCAAAGATCCTGGGAAAGTAGCCTGGTCTCTCGTACCCACTGCAAATTCATTTAATGAATTTGTCTCATCTCTTTAGCTGTGCCAAAGCTGGAGACAGCTTTGCCAGAAGTGAGCAAAATCTTTGGGAAATGAGCTTCCCGTAAGTCACTTTAAGGTTGCTTGGTGGGAAGGAGAGAGCACAAAGCTGGACTGGATACGTCTTCACAGGAGGAAAAAACTGGGTCAGTGAAATGTGCAGCAGCTCAGGGTTGGTTCTGCTGTCTGCTGCCCTTCTTCCACCTGAAAAACTTCTGTTGGGCCATCTGCTCGTTCTGCTGTTCCTACCCCAAACCGCTGATGTCGGTGTGGTGACTGGGAAAAACTGCCTGCTGGCATTTCCTGGACCTTTCTGTAAGCTTGAGACCAACGAGCCCGAGCTTTCGCTGCAACACAAGCATTGTTCCGTGTTGCCGTTAGAAGCCTGTTTTGCCTCATGCAGGAGGTCTGTTTGCTCTGACAGGAGCCGGGGGTTGCTCTGTTTCAGTGACCGACTTTCAGCGCAATGCGGGTAGTTGATGCCTGATTATCCCTTACGTTGCAGGTGGTGGTTTATCACCTCAAACTTAACTCAGCCTTGTGTGTTTCCAGCGTGCTGAAATAGCCTGGCAGAGGGCCCGTGATCTCCAGGTATCTGTACCGGTGATCTCAGCTGTGAGGATCGTTTGATTAGTTCATATCTGGAGTGAGCTGCCGTACCCAGGAGGACCTCTCTGACTTGTTTTATTCCAGTGTTTCACAGTAAAATGTTGAATAACTTCTTCAAAAATAAGGCAGAGGTAGAACCACTCTTGCATAGCTCAAACTCACTTCTGTGCTTTCCTCTCTCACTCGATTTCCTTTCATAGTTGATATTCCTGAGCAAATTTTCCCCAGAGCTTTTAAACCAATTACACGATGTGATCTTTGCATAAGCTGCAGCAGGCGGTTTGGTTAGTTTTAATGAGATGAACTGTTCTCCTGGTTCTTTAGGGCACACTGTTCCTACATCTGCTGAGCAGATCATGTTTGTGTTCTCCGACTACCCTGCATTGCAACTCGAGTCTGGTTTGCTGCAGAGCTTTACCCTCTAGTTTTTTTTTCTTTCCTCCCGCACCAGCTGCTCATTCTTTTTTTTTTTTTTCCCTGAATATCATTTGGATAATCTTCCCTCAGGTGTATGATACTTGCTGTACGTATTAAACTGGAATCTCATTGTGTTGTCATCTTAATTACAATTAACCACCCAGCTGACTTTTCATTTCTTCCTTCTCAGTGTGGGCTGTACTTTCCTTATGTTAGTAATGTAATTACTGTACTGCCTTGGCTGCTGAAAACCCTTAATAACATCTTTGGATTAAACTGATATTCGCTATGGTGTAAATGACAGTATTCCTGTGAAAGTCCAAATTAGTCCTTCAGCAAGATTTTGCACGGGACAGACTGTCATATTGCCTCCAGATCACATGGCTGCTTTCAATGGTGAGTGAAAAATCCAACGTGAATTTGGGTTCCTGTTCTCCATCCATATTCCAATGAACCTGAGCGGGCAGCATCTGTTGGTTGCTTTAGGTGCATCTTGCTGAGACCTCCTGCATGGCTCTGTAAGTGTAGTAAAGTGACAGGTGTGTGGGGTGGCTGAACGTGTTGTAGGTCCTGCTGTGAGCACCAGTGTGGGGAAGGCTGTGGGTGATACTGCAGATAATGGGCACGATAATTACACTTTTCACACATAGAAAAAATGGACATTGACTTTTTCAATTAGTCTCCCGCTTTTCTACAGGTGTTCCAGTTTCCTTAATCCCCTTTCTATGAGATTTTGGCATTGATTTTTTTTTTTTGGTCCCTATCACATTTTGCCAAGTACTCCCTTCATGGTGGAGGGATCGAATGCTACTTAGCAGAACATACCTGAGCTGCTTCCTGTGTTCCTCTAAGTTGGTAAGTTGTTTCTGTTTTTTTCCCCTGAAACTAAAATAACATTTTTGCTGCTTGGAAGAATAACATCTTTGTACGGAAATAGTTACGATGCTCGGCCAATAAACCTTGCTGGACAACTCGTTCACGTTTAAAACAGGTGCTTACAGTGGAAATACCCAACAGCTCTGTAACGTGCACTGCGTTGCAGGGAACCTCCCTCATTTCCGACTGGGCACCACAGACCCCTCTCAGGGTGGAGATAAAAGCTGGCCAGCTTTGTCGTGCGTGGTTTTAGGGATCTGTGCCTCAGCTCCTGAAGTGCCCTGCCACTGCAGGAGCAGGCAACCCAAGGGGACGATCCCTGTCACCAGCCTCTGCTTTCTGCCCTGTGCTTGTGGCGGCTGAACTTCGAAAACAAAGTACCGGCATCGTTACGTTACTCATAAAAATAAATAAATAAATCATTTACCTGAGATTAAGGTTGTTAATGCTTCCTTCTGACAGTGCGGTTAGCTGGGTCTAGAACGTTATTTATGACGCTTCCGCTTTTTTCCTCAAAATGTCACCACTAACGAGTAGTGCGTTAAGGAACACTCTTATGTTTTGTTGAGTGTGTGAAAAGGGAATGGGCTGACGGGTGTAAGCTGCGATACACTTGTTATTTTAATCAGCGTTCAGAAATCACCTCAGCATGCCCTGTGAGGTGTGCTCGAGCCAAAGGGAAAGCCAACGACACAACAAGAGCCTGCCTCCCTCAGGCGGCTCGGTCCCTCCAGCCGCCTGCCGCCGTGCCGCCGGGCAGCTCCCAGGGCCCGCCTGCCGCCTTCCAGGCGCCCACCGAGCCCGGTGCGGGTGCCCGCGGGTGCCGCTGCCTCTCGGTGCCGGTGTGTGCGGGCTCCGTGCCGGCGGGGGCGGCGGCGGGGAGGTCAGGGCTGCGGGCGGAGCGGTTCCGGGTCGGCGGCGGGAGCCAAGATGGAGCCCGCGGGGCGCGCGGGGCCGCGCTGAGGGAGCGGCCGGGCCGAGCCGAGCCGGCGCCATGTCGCTGGGCGAGTACGAGCGGCACTGCGACTCCATCAGCTCCGACTTCGGCAGCGAGTCCTCGGGCCGGGCCGGCTCCCGCGGCGGCGGCGTCGTGCCGGGCGAGCAGGAGGAGCTGCACTACATCCCCATCCGCATCCTGGGCCGCGGCGCCTTCGGCGAGGCCACCCTGTACCGCCGCACCGAGGTAGGCCGGCGGCGGGCCCCTGCCTTCCCCTTCCTCCTCCTCCTCCTCGCCCTCCTGCTCCTCTTCCTCCCCTGCCCCCGAGGAAGGCCCCGCGGGTGCGGGGGGGAGGCCCGGGGCTCCCTGCGCGCCCCCCGCCCGGCCCCGTAGGGTCTCGCAGGGAGACGCCACGACTGTGCAGCCGCTAATAGATTGCTCGTTTCTCTGCATTTTCTTCCAGTCACAGAGGACATGGGGGCACCTCATACAGGTAACTCTCTCGCGGAACCATAATTTCAGCGTAAGCGGACGGAGCTGGCCGAAAAGCCGGTCCTCCCGTGGCTCCCAGGTCACGTCGTGCTGCCCGGCCCGGCCCTCGTCGTGCTTCGTAGTGCCCGGCACAGAAAAGCACTGGGCCTGGCTCCTGGGGAGCTCCTCGGGTCTCTCTGGGGGAAGGCAGCCCCAAAGTCCTCCTAGGAATTCACTCCAAGCCTATCCGACGGCATGGGGGGGGGGCAGCAGGGGCAAGCCAAACTTGGTCTCGTTCCCTTGCAATATCATAGGAGTACGTGGGTACTTGTATGGCTAGGGGTCTTGTACAACATCCTGTAAATAAAGGGTTGGCATGACAGTATTTCCCTTTTACTGAACCAGAGCATGGTTAGTCTCCACTGAAACAAAAACTCTGTATCCCTTCCCTGGAAAACTTGTTTTCTTTTTCAAAAGGAGGGCCAGCCAGCTAGAATGGTGGCCTCAGGCCGCTACTCCTAGTGATAAGTAGAAAAACTCAGAGCTTATTGTTGTGAAGAATCTTTGTCTGAAATCTTTAAGAGGCAGGAAAGCCTGTTTGCCTTTCCTGAAATTTTAATTTCCTGCTATAAGGGCACACGTTGTTCTCTCTGAGTAGTGTGTTTTTAATTAAAAGATGTTTTTGTGTTTCAGGATGACTCACTTGTAGTGTGGAAGGAGGTGGACCTGACCCGTCTGTCAGAAAAGGAGCGTCGTGATGCTTTGAATGAAATCGTTATCCTTGCTCTGTTGCAGCATGAGAACATCATTGCGTACTACAATCACTTCATGGATAACACCACGTTGCTGATTGAGCTGGAGTACTGTAATGGTGAGATCCCCGCTCCCAATTACAAACAGGAGGCTGCTACGTTGCTGAGTAACCCTCCTACAGAGCCTGCAGGGAGTATTGCTGGGGTATCCCTGGGGGAGTGGAGGAATGGAGGTGAATTCTGCTGCGTAGCTCCGGAAGAAGAGATGGCGAATCCTTCTGGTTGCTGGATGTGTCTCGGGTGCACAAGAAAAGCCCAGTATATGCACAGGCATTTCAGGCAGTTAATGGTTTCTTGTGTGTTCTGCATAGCTGGAGCAGTGAGGGTAGTGGGTTTTGCCTCTCGAGTTCACTTTTTGTTATGCAGGGTGGACTCGAATGCAAGAGTACGGACGCTTTAGCTCCTTGATTTCAGAGTCCTCTGTGGGTTATTTCCCTGCACGCTTGGGGCCATTATAAATTCACCAGAGGACATGGAGAGAGGGTGTGGGGTTCTGATGTCTGTACGTGTGTGTCAGTGTTTCTAAACTGCTTGCTTTACCTTGGGACAATAACCAAGAGATGAGTATCTAGCCTGCATTACCTGAGTATGTCCGAGTGGTACAGAAGGACAGGCCTGAGAAAGAGGAGATCTCTTTCAGACCTGAGGGTATCATGTTTGCCAAGGGTTGCTGTTAATCGTCTCGTCTGCCACAACACACTGTTTGTTACAGTGTTCAAGCCCAAGATAACTCGTAATTTGTAAAGTACGGCTGGACTAGTTGCATTTCTCAGAATCCAAAAATATAGCAGGGGCAAAAAGTATAGCTAAATATCCAGAGTTTTTACTGTTTCATTGGCACATTTTTTTTCTGGAGATCTGGGAAGCCTTTCAGATGCAGGTAGGTATTAGCCCCATTTTACAGGTGAGGAAGCTGAATTACTGACCTCTGCACAGCTCTATCTGTACATAGTGGTACCATTAAGACTCGGATTGATCATGGAAATAACATAATTGAATACATCTGAACTAGATTTGGGAAGACGTATTCTATAAAACATCTGTTGAGGAGAGAACAGTCTCAAAATTTAGATGTGATTAGATGAAACAAAAAAAAGTAATTTGATTTTCTTTCAGTATGTGTGCATAGAGGTATTGATTATCTGAGTCAAGAGCTAATTCATCTCCTTGTGTAGGTTTTTGGTGATGTAGAACTTGGTGTGCTACACTTTGGCTCAGAAAAGCAGAAAAAAGATGGAAAAACATCAGATGAGGAACAGAAGTTGCTAAAAAACTAGTCTGAATCACAAGGAAAGGTTCATGAGCAGAGGCAGAAGCAAATACTTTGGTTAAATTGTGAATGTGAAGAGTCATTCATACATCATTTACAAGCGTGAACATAAGGCTGGAAAAAAAGCACGTTGGAAGATTATAGCAAGGCAGAATGAGAAGAAATTATGCAAAGTGAATCTTAACCAGAGCATCAGAAATATCTTCTAAATGTGCAAGTGCTGAAATAGTCCCTCAAGGAGGCGGAGGAGCCATTGCCACCTTTTCTGGACATCTACAACTTGACAGACCCGTGGAAGATACTCAGCAGGAAGCTGCTTTGTATTGTACCCATGGGAATGGGCAGGGGCCTGGAGTTCTGTTCCTGGTAGGATGTAATACACAGTAATGGGGAAGTGGAACAGCAGCAGGATATGACCAGAGATTTGGGATTTACTGGTAAGATGCTCATCTGGCAGGGAGTCTCATTGCCTGCAGCACTCTGCATCAGTTCTTGGAGCTCTCCGTGATTTCTCAGTCTTCTGTCTTGAAGCTGCGAGGTGCCCCGAGGAAGCTGTTGGCTGGCTTCGGCCTTCTGTGGCTTGTGCTGCTGTTGTCAACACTTTGTGACTTCTTCATCGAAGGGTTTGGCAGCACAGATGGAGAGGCAGGTCAGCGCTGGGTAGTACGTGGGGAAAGGCAATAATTTGTGTTTTCAGAGACTTCTGTGACTTGTAATTGTGTTGTTTTGGTGCTTTTTCAATATACTGTCTTTTTTTTTTTTTCCTGCTGAGCAGGACAAAGTCTCTCATGATCTGATGGACAGGTTCTAGATGTCTGCATATCCCAAGAAGAGCTGACAGGTTGGAAAGAAACCGTAGGGACTGCTAGCCTACCTTACTGATACGCTTTTCTGAGTACTGAATGGTGGTGTTAGTAAAGGAATCATCCTGCCTAAGCTTAGGCATGCTAGGGAAGTTCTTAGGTGGAAGAACTTAGTTCTGTGAGTGCCTGACCAGTGAGAAGTGCAGAGTAAGGAGGGAGAGCTGTAGTGATTCATCGGATCCCCTATGGGATTTGAGCATTTCCAGCAGTAGCTAGCGGAGTAACTGCTGCCATTAACTAAGATGATCCTTTTTGTCTTTGTCACTCACTTATAATTACAGGAGGGAATCTCTACGATAAGATTCTGCGGCAGAAAGACAAGTTGTTTGAAGAAGAGGTAATTTGGACTGGTTTGAGGGAGCGGTGGGGCTGGCTTAATGTTCTGGGCATTGGCTGGTTACGTGTGTGTGCTACTTTTTCTCCCTCCTGTATTGCTCTTAGAAACTTTCTGTATAAATCTGGGGACTGGCATCCTTCCTCTCTATTAAGTATTGCAAACATTTATGGACTTTTTTATTTTCATTTTTGGCTGTCTCTAGGCAATATAAATTTCCAAGGGAGGAAAAAGGAAATAGAGAGCTCAACTGACTTTGGTCACCTTATCGTGTTGGCTAAAATTTCACTTTAAAATCTTTATTCATGGCTGGCAACATTTCTCTCTTAACCATTTTCTAAGTTCTTGTTAGAGTTGCTACTTTGAACCTGTCTCACCATGATTTTTTTTGTCCTGTTTTTCTTCTGTTTCTTTTTTTTTCTAAACCTGTTTTCTGCTGTCTGCTTCCACCTCATGATGGAGATGCTTGATGATTACACTTCTTTATCTTATATAAAGCATTTTAAGGCCTTCTGGCTCATGGTGAATATTAAATGGTCACAGTACAAATGCCACAGACCCCAACTGTAGATCTTTCCCATGTGATCGTTAGCTGTCATTCCTAATCCTTTTATTATTGAACTCGATGTTTATCAGGACAGGCCCTGTGAATGGCACTAGACCAAGCGACGTTTTGGAACATTTTTTTAGAGATTTCCGTAACAGGAAATTCTCCAGGGAATGTCACATTTTCATATTCCTTAAAGAGAATCTAAATGATGTGGTCAGGTCTTTCTGCTGTGCTTCTCTGTGTCAGGGGTGTTGGGATTTTTTGTTTGTTTGTTTTTGAGCCTCCCTGTTATTTCTGCCTTTGCAGATGGTGCTTTGGTATCTCTTTCAAATTGCCTCTGCTGTGAGCTGCATTCACCGAGCAGGAATTCTTCACAGGTACGTAAGCATGGAGTAAAGCTGAGGTAATGACCTCATCCTGCCATGCCTGGGTGTAAGTTATTCCTCTGAGTAACCTTTGCTTCTGTGTTTGAAGGAAACACAGTTTCTCTGTTCAGACCGTAGCTGAACTGTTTAGATGCTAAATATCACTTCTGTAAAGTCTTTTTTATTGGGGTAGAAACAGTCTTGTAATAAAGAAGGAAGAAGTCTTTTATTTGAAAATGGAACGGTTGTCTTCGCACTTTTGTGAACGAGGAGTTAATCCATATGGGAAAGGAATCAGCTGGCCCTTCATTGCCACAGCACATAAACGATGTTTGCTGAAGTGGGTAGGAAGAACAGTTACTGCTGGCTAAGGGCACTTCCCACCTGCTCCACGAGTAATAGCTTCCGACTGCCACGTGCATCCTTATGTAGTTCCTGGAGGTGAGGAGGGCGAAGACTCTGCATTGGTGCTTTGCTACAAGATCACCCGGGTGAAGGTTTTCAGTACAGCTTGTTAGCAGGTAGTGCTAATTTACACACTGACTCTGAGGTTTCGATGAGGAGCTAGTTAGCTTTTCCTGTTGCTTTTTTCTGTTTGGAAGGGGTAAATTTCATTGCTTATGTGTGCTCCAAGAGTGCCCATCTCACAGGCAGAGTGAGGAGGCCGTGGGGTCCTGGGAGTACTGCACACAGACAGCCCTTCCCAGCAAGGCTGGGTCGCGTGCTGCACAACGTCCTTCTGTGACCGCGTGAGGACGTGTTCTTTGAGACAGCATCCTTGCTGCTGCCATTCTGAATCTCGTAATTAGCATGTCTCGGTAACGAAGAGTTGGTACCTTACACTCCACAAAGCAGTACCTCTGCTTTTTGGCCTAAAGCAGATGTCGTGTCTGTCCTGCATTGCTGTAATTTCCTGCTTATCACCTCTGGTGCCCATCTTCACAGCAGGTCTAGGAACATGTGTGGCCCCAAATCCTTCCATAACAATGACTTGAACGGTTATTTAAATGTTTGCAGTGATTTCCTTCTGCTGCAGACATTGTCAGAGTGACCCAGGACTTTGCGATGCCCCAAGTGGATGAATGCAAAGTGCTGCTTTACTTGATGTTGTCCTGATCTGCACTGGGAAGTTGTTGATGGTACGTTAGGAAAAGGGGGTGTCAAGAACCACCGGCCATGGGAAGCATATCGTGCTGCGGGGCTTCCTTGACGTATAAGCTCTTCTGTCTGGGACTAAATGTTTTCAATGAGTTTTGGTGTTCCACGTTTTTGTGGCCATCAGATTTGATTTCTGGGGTAATTATAGAGCTGTTCCTGAGGGTGTAAGGTAGAGGGATGTTATGCTTAAGATCTTGAGTGGCATCTGTTTCGCACCTCGTGTGTGTATTTATATTTACATACATACATATTTTTGAGTGAACCCAGAGACGCCTGGCTTGGGTCCATTTATTAAAGCAGGGAAAATAAGACTTGTTCAATGGCCTTCAATTGAGAAGAGACTGAGAGGAGGAAAAGAATCATCTTTGCTCTATGGCTGTTATATAGGTGTCTGAAAGCCTGAACTTTTTAGACTGCGTTGTGTTTTGTGGGCATACAATAAAATGTGGGTAACTGCAGTTACTGCCCCAGTACCTGGGGTCAGATTGCTGCTGGCGTGAGAGCCTGCTGTTAGAGCAGAAGTTACCTCATGGGCAGGGGGGAGTGTGGGAGTGTGTGGAGAACTGAGAAATCTGGAAGTGTATTTGAACATCTGCATTCTTCTGTCTCCTTACAGAGATATAAAGACATTAAATATCTTCCTAACCAAGGCAAACCTGATTAAACTGGGAGACTATGGGTTGGCGAAGAAGCTGAACTCTGAGTACTCTATGGCTGAGACCGTGAGTATCTGCTGCCTTTTGTGCAGAACCAAGTGTTTTTTTTTTTTTTTTTTCCATTTCATCTCTGCATGCCTTGCAGAGGACCAGGAATGCTGAACTTTCTTGCTGCTTGGATTCTGTTTTTCCTCTCCCTTCTCCACCTAACTTATCTCACTGGCATGGGCAGATTTGCTGATGTGTTGCAGCGTAAAGTTATCCTTGCTCCCAGGTCATCTTTTGGAGGTCTGTCTCTCTGCAAAGTAGCAGCCGACTAAAGATAAGTGACGCTGTGTGCATGGAATTGTACCAGAGCCAGCGTAACTATGTTAGAGAGCACTGTTCTTCTTTCCCTGGCACCTAGTATGGGAGTTCCAAAGGTGAATCTACGTAAGATGAGGGTGGTGGTATCAGGGGGCACACAGACAGCAGCACAGTCACATCAGTAAACTCTCCCCCAGTGCTCGTTAAGCCCTTCTTAGCACGTTAAGTTAACCTGGGCATTCTGCTGTGCTAACGGGGATTTTTGCTTCAGCTGGGTCTGAGATTGCTTGCCTGTGTTTGCCTGAGATTGCAGCGTGCCTCCTATCTCTTCGATATGTAGACTCTGAACTGAATTACAGGGAAGCAAGAGAGGCACGTGTGCTTCTTATGGTAACGAGATAGTATAGTTTATTAGTAATGCTCTTGGGGGGGAGGAGGAGGGGGACAAAGCTTGCACAGGAGATTAATTCTACCAGAAGGCTGTCGAGTTTGGCTTAGTTCCAGACCCTTCCAGAAAGCGGTTTCACAGCCAGAGTTATGAAACAGGATAAGCTGTATTGCAGGCACCTGAAGGCTCTGCTTAGATTTCTCAGCTCCATTAATTTCTGTGGTTGTGCACTGGGCTTGTAAAGGAAGGCATTGTCTGGAATTCCTATCTGCTAAAGGCTTTTATTACAGTTTAGGATGCAAGCCAGCCTGCATTTCCCTTTACCAGGCCTTATAATTGGACTTAACGCAAGCTATTGGTGTTCTGTTAGGATGTGCAGTTAAACACTTGCCAACTTCCTTCCAGAATATGAACGTTATTGTGCAGTCGGACAGTAAATGGGAACTCAGGGCTACTGCATAAAGCACTTCCTAAGCTGGGCTATAGCAGAACCATTTCTCTTTCATCCCATTTTTCATGGCTTTCTGGCTCTCAGAGGAACTGTCGTCTGTGCTATAAATTTCCTGGTGTTTTTTTGCCTGTGTTATGTATGTGTATCTACGCCTATGAACTTTTCTTCCGCCTCCTTCTTCACTAATGAAAGATTTTGAAGTAAATACCTTCAACCATCTTTCTTTCTGTACATGTTGGTGCTGTAGGCTGGCTCTTCGATTTGTGATGTAATGACCCGTGGCAGTCGGGAAGTTGTATGTTGCAAAACGAGTGCAAACCAGTTATTGTTACTGTTTTCCATTACAAAGTTTGTAATTGTAACGGTCAAATTATGATTTTATAAAATTTTTATATCTTTATGATTTTGTGAAACATGTACATGTTGCTTACTAACTGCTCATTTCTTAACTTATCCCCCGTTTCTCCCATTTACCAGGGAAGATACAGAAAAATGTATTGCACGTTTTTAAGAACAGGACAGTGTAGGTGCAGTGTCCTAGTTCTCCCGCTGATATTCCAGCTAGCTGGGTTTCTAACCCTTCTGTGGTTAGGACTCGTGCAGCTCTGTAGCTGTCGTGCTGCTTAAAAGGCAATGGAAGGTAGGTGACAGATTCGGAATGAGCCCGTTAGGTGTCAGGTGTACTATTAGAGTCTAATGAAAGCCACAGCCTTTGTAATCCTTGGAGCTTTGCTCAGAGAGTTGAAGAGGGCAACTATAAATATTTCCTCCTCTCTTAAATTCTGTCTCTTTCACTTTATTTCACTGTCTGCTTGCTTGCTAAGAAATGAGCTCCATTTGTGACAGCTTAATTCTTACACCTTTTGTCCTGCTCTTTCTGCGTCTCCTCATGGTGACTTTGAGCTCTGCCACTATTTCTGTTGCAGCTGGAAGGGCTTCTCTGTTTAAGTGCTGGGGTTTTGGATGTGGGGCAGGGGACTTAAACCAATTGTTCAGGAAAGCCCACTTCTGAAGTGGAAGCCTTTCAGGTAGGACCCATGCCAGCGTTCTGGATATTGACTCCAAAGTAACTTTGGGTAAAGACAGAATGGCCTTTGTCTCAGCAGTGCCTTGTGATCAGGCTGGCTTCATAGGCACGGGCTGGCATCTCTTGCCTGGCAGCTTTGCAAGATCCTTTTTCCATCAACCTCTTGTTGGGGTTTCTGCGTATCTGGTCAGTACGGGAATCCCTGTTTGCCTTTAAATACCTCTAATTGCCTCTATATGTAAGAGAGGGCCAAGTCCTTGCTGTGTCGTGACTGCTGCTCAGTTGAGAAGTATGTGCCATATCAGAATCTGAGCACAAGCGTCTAGGAGCTTCTAAGAAACGCAGGCCCATCCCTCCAGCACATGGTGGGGTGAGCCACCTGTGCCACTAGTGCTGCGTGGCAGGGCTCTGCTGAGCCCTGATGCTCATGGGCCTGTGTGGGCAGGATGGATGCAGAGCTTCAGAATTGAAAAATGCTGGATTGTTTATGATTTTCATTTTTTTTTTCTAGCTGGTGGGAACTCCTTACTACATGTCCCCAGAACTCTGCCAGGGTGTGAAATACAACTTCAAATCAGATATCTGGGCTGTGGGCTGTGTCATCTTTGAGCTTCTTACTTTGAAGAGGACCTTTGATGCGACTGTAAGTCAGCAAGCCAGGATGGACTGAGTAACCTTGTATTTATCACCCTGTGTTTTATACTTGTTTTCTTTCATTGTTGTTTAAATCTGCTGATTAAGAAAACAGCGGCTTGGGATTGCCAACAACAGCCAGAGATTGTCTGCAAGCTTTCCCTACCCTGCCCTCCAGGTGCCTCTGTGGCCTCTGCCAAACCTCGTCTGCAGCTCTGGGTTTACCAGACGCAGAATATAATCTGTGCTAATTTGGATCCTGGTTGCGAGTGAAACATCCTTTTCCCCACAAGGGGGAAGTTTGTGATTGTGTAGGGCTGGCTGTTTGTTTTTCCGAAGCATTACTAGCTGTGAATTTTCTGTGCGACATTCTGTAGAGAAAACTTCCTGCCTACGGGTTTCGTAGGATTTAGTCCTGTTTCCCTTTCCCAAAGTTTGGGTGCAAGAGAAGAGTGGTCAGGCTGGCAGGGAAATGGTAAAAGGGAGCATTGCTGGCTGCAGTATGTGATTTGCCTGCTTGTGGCATGAGGTGGGAAAAGCTGCAGGCTGACATAGTGTAAGATTCTGTAACTCTTAGTCATGTGAAAATATCATCATTTCCTGACTTCTTCTCATGCCAGCTACTGAGCGCACAGTGACTGTGCTGCTGTGTGGTGTTTTAGTGGCAATATGCTATGTAGGAGCTTGCATGCAGAGGGCAATCTGTCCTCCCTCTACTGTCGGAGGATTTGGTGAAAAAGTGGATGTTGCCACCAAGTCCTGGCTATCAGGGGTACCATTCCTGCAGGAATTATTAGGATTGTTAGGATTCTGGAGAACCTCTTAGGCAGGGAAGAAGAGGGATGTGTTCTGATCAGAGAACTGATGGTTTCTGGTTTGTTTTGTTTTGTTTTTTTTGCCTAGAATCCCCTGAACCTTTGCGTCAAGATTGTACAGGGGAATCGCGCCATGGAGGTTGATTCCACTGTTTACTCTCGGGAGCTAATCCAGATGGTGCATTCCTGCCTCGATCAGGTTGGTGAAATACTTCTTAATTTTCAGACACCCCTGCCCAGCTTCCTAGGCCACGCAGTTCAGGGATGAAAGGGAATGATGTGCCTGCTTCAACATGAGGGCTGTTGATACAGGGCAATTTCTATGAGGCCTGAGGCATCGCTAAGGTTGGGCTTCCTCCGGTTATATAAGAGCATTGTCTGAAGATGCCTTTCAGTTCTGCAGGCTCTGGAGGGATTCTGGGTTTGCTCTGATGACAATTATTGTACAGGCTGGCAGAAGCAATTATTTTTGCACACAGTGTTATGGAGATGAGAGCATCATCCCAGTACAGCCAGTTAGGGTTCTGGCTTTCTGCTGTAACTCTGCATTTCTGTAGAAAATTATTTATTGGAAGTAAACGTAGTATTGATACCTTCAGAGTGGGCAGTCTGTACTGCGCATCCCAGGCATTTATCCCCATTCGTTCTGAATATCTGATTAATTCCTTTCCCTTCTGAAGGGAGTCAGGGAAGAAGGTTCATTCAACCTCAGACCAAGGTTCAGTCATCACTGTGGGTGATGAGTGTTCCCTAGAGAATGACTTGTTGCTCACCTCTTTCAGGATCCAGAGAAAAGACCTACAGCAGATGAACTGCTGGAACAGCCCATCCTCAGCAAACGGAGGAGGTAATGGGATGGTGTTGCCTGAAGCCTGGGCAAGCTGGGTGGCAGAAAGGGGTTGTGCAGACTAGTAGCATTTATAATTGTGAAGCAAAGTCCTTAATTTGGCCTGATGCAAGGCAGTTGTCAAAGTGCATCTCATCTTCTTTAGGAGAGAAGTGCAATTTTGCTGTCTTGTTCCCTATCAGTCCTTATGTCTTGTTGGTACACGAGAGGTCTCTGCACCCCTTGTCTCAGAAGCTGCTGTACTGAGAACCTTGAGGCATCCCTTTCTGACAGGCCTTTGAGGAATGCTGGTTCCTGCACGTCAGGTCTCTGAATGGAATTTTACACTCAGATCCTCACATGGTCATTGAAAAAGGCCTGTCATAATATATGTCTTGTACAGTATAGACACGTGCACTTTTTTCCTGTGCCGCCTTCTTCCTGAGGGAGTTGCACTGAATGTGGTCCATTTCAGCTTAGTTTGACAACCAGCCTGCACGTGCTGCCTTTTTATGAAAGGTGGAACAGAATTTTGGACTGTTTGAATCCCACTTTGGCTGCCTGGAGGGCAGCAGGCTTAGTCCTTTATGCTGAGATTGTTACTTGGTGGTCACCAAAGTTTGAGTTGTGTCTTGCTGGATGCACTACATAAACGTAAATCCCAAATCCTGGTAATATGTAGCCTTTTAAGATCATTTTAGTGCAATTTAAGTATTGGTTGGTCAAGTTCTGGTAATTATCTAGTTTGTCCTCTGCACTCCTGGAAGTTTGTTAGCTTTATGGCACATTACATCTGCCCTACTTTGTGTATTGCTAGGAGCTGGTAATAAGCTGCCACGTTTCCTCCAAGAGGGAGCAGCATTTTATAGGAAAGGAAAGCAGCCTGTGTATGCTGCTCGTCAGTAAATTGCTTTGGGAGATGTGTTCTGTTTCCTAAAATGTATTTTGTCCTTTGGCAGGGAGATGGAAGAGAAAGTCACACTGCTTAATGGGCCAAATAAGCGACCAAGGTAATTATTTGGGCATATGTTTGAAAGGAAGTCGGGACAGAACAGCTCCCCGGAGAGGAACTTTGCTGAGAGTGTTAGCCTGTGACAACCTTAATGGGGTGGTGTTGTTTAGAAGATGCCTAAATGCTAGGAATTTGACAAATCTGTTACGTGGTTGTTGTCCCACATTTTACTCTGCCTTTTATATCTTGCCTCTATGTATGGCTGGCACCTTACCTCAGCAAGTCCCACACAGCTATAATCTGTCCTACCGCGGATGTCGTTGTCACAGCCCACGTATCTGAGGCTGTAACGTAAATCCCTCTTTTCAGGCAGATTTTCTTGAGCAGGAGAAATATAACTACCAGAATGTTGACTATGAAATGAATATGAATATCTTTCATAGAACTGGATGTGTGCAGAGGCTCTATCCGGTCCCCAACAGGACTGCAAGTGGGGCTGCTCCATGAAGCAGATAGTTTCTGTGACATGTAAAGCCGCATACATGTGACATATCTCTCTTGAATTATCAGATAGTACTTCCAAGTTTATCAGGAAAAAAAGGTCAAATTCTACCTGAGCACTTTAGGTGAAGTTGTTTCAGTTGGCGAGTTGCTCACAAACTGTTTGGCTTTGATTACGGCTTCCATTTTGCAGTCTGGTTGTGAATTAATTCCTGTCTGCAATGAAGAGTTGTAATTTCCCCTCAGATGGAGTGCCTGTAATTTAAATAAAGAGGAGATAGAGGTAATTTATCAGCTTTTGGATGTTTCTGGTTTTTGAGCAAGATTTCATGACTATTTTTTCAGAATTGAGAGCAACTCCATGGCCATTAGTGAAAGCCCAGGCGTTTGCTTTTTTTATGACCTCAGTTGGATTGTAGGCTTGCTCTAATGCTCACTGGAGGCTGTTTTCTCTTCTGCCCTGAGCTGTATTTGATCCTCAGCCTGTCTATAGCAGTTGAGGCCTCAAAACCAAAAGAGAGCATTTTGTGGAAATACAAACCATGAATGGTTGCGGAGGGTTGCAGCTTGGGCTTTTGGAAATTGGTAGAGAGCAGTAGGAAAACATGTAATGACAGTGATCTCAAAATGACTAAAAGCGTGTGTGTTTTGGGGGGGTCCTTGTGCAGGTCGAGTACCATGAACGAGGCTCCCATTGCCGTGGTGACTTCGCGCACTAGTGAGGTGTATGTTTGGGGGGGCGGGAAGTCCACCCCCCAGAAGCTGGATGCCATCAAAAGTGGCTGCAGCGCACGCCAGGTGTGTGCTGGAAACACTCATTTTGCTGTGGTGACAGTGGAGAAGGAGCTCTACACCTGGGTGGTAAGTGAGAGGAACCCCAGGAAGGGGGGAGTGGGGCGGGGGGAGAGTCCTGATCCACCGCTCACCACTCACATTAGAATCAGATGGAAGAGCAGCGTGGAAAAAGAGAAATTTGATCGCAGTGGGCACTGCAGGAGGCCATCTACTTCGATGCTGACCCAAGTCTGGGTCTCCCAAGACAAATGTGGTTTGGGGTGAAGTATTCCATCGTGCCAGGAGGTGTATTGGAGATTTTTTGTGCACTTGGGGATTGTCCATGGTGGGCCAGTAGGCCCAGACACAGCACCTAACATCTCTTCTTCACCGTCCTGACTACTAGAAATGCAATGGAGGGTTTGTATCTCTTGATCTGTGTATTTTCAAGGAACATTTTCCAAGACCAGGAGGGTTGGGATGGGTGCCTTCACTGTAACAGAGATGTCATCTGCAAAGCAACTTGCAGATGAATCCAGAGCTGTCTAGTACTAAACATCTCTGCTGTTTGTTATGAGTGGAAATTCTGCAGTAGCTTAAAGTGAACAAAGTGGTGGCATCTAATGCATTTAAAACAGCTGAGCTCAGTCTTGGACTGAGATGGTCAGTTAAGGGGAGGTATTCTGCATCACTAGGCTTACACAGGCTTTTGCGTTGACAATACAGAACATGTTAAGACAGACCAGAAAATTCTAGTAGACGGGTAAGAGAAGAAAGAGATCCAAACAGGAAGAGAACAATTTAGTGTCACCTAATGGATGTTCCTACAAGAATGGCCACTGAAAACTTTGAGCTGGTTATTAATATTTTATTTTCAGCTTCAACACTGCTCAAAGTTGTTGTTTTGATTTTTTCTGTTTTCTTTTTCTCTGCAGACTTGGTAGATCTGGCCACTTTGGTGACATTTGTTTTATGTTATAGGTTTCTTCGCAGCCATTAGAATTTAGAAATGTAGATTAAAAAGCTGAAGGATGAATTGCAGTCCTGCAGCAGAGAAGTGGATTCTGTAGCCTGGCAGATGAGAATAGGATTCTTCACCCGTGCTTAAACCCACCAGCTGGTGTCCTGACACCACATCAGTGATTAGTGCACAACTGCCTGAAAATCTGCGCTGCTGTTTAAAGTGTTGCCTGCTGTTAATGCCACATAGCTAGCAGTCTCTTCCCTAGGGTAGTTAACGTTTTCTCTTGCTCTTTGCTGTCTTCTGTTGTTCCTTGGAGGTGTTGTAATTACTGGCACCTTCTCTGGAGCTGTGGATATTTAACAGATGTCTTTGTCCTGCAGAATATGCAGGGGGGCACCAAGTTGCATGGGCAGCTGGGGCATGGAGACAGAGCATCCTACCGACAGCCAAAGCACGTGGAGAAGCTTCAGGGAAAAGCCATCCGCCAGGTGTCCTGCGGAGATGATTTCACAGTGTGCATCACAGGTGAGAGCTGGGAGGTATCTGATACCAAAAGTGAAAAAGTGGCTGGTTCTGCATGAGGTTTTTTTGTTTGTTTGTTTTGTTTGTTTGTTTTTCCACTGGTGGCCTGAAAAAGTTGCAGGTTGTAGGGCATGGTCATTCATCCTGCTGTCATCAAGAAAGGACTCTAGGTTGTAGGTAGCTTCCTGCTGACATTATTCTGCATGAAAAAGGAGGGTGATAAGAGCAAATAGGTTGCTCTGGCCATGTCCTAAGAGGTTAATACACAGCCTAATACGAGCTCTGTGTGCTAACGGAGCTTCTGTTGCCTCCTGCAGATGAGGGCCAGGTGTATGCCTTTGGCTCAGACTATTACGGATGCATTGGCGTTGACAAGGCTCATGGCTCTGAAGTACTCGAGCCCCTGCAGTTGGACTTCTTCCTTACCAACCCCGTGGAGCAGGTCTCGTGTGGAGATAACCACGTGGCGGTGCTGACCAGGAATAGAGAAGTTTACACGTGGGGCTGTGGGGAGTACGGTAAGTTGAATTTCCCTCGAACCTAAAGGCACAGCTTCAGGCAGCAGCTTGGTGCAGGTGTGCAATGCTGGGCCTGGTGAGGGCTGTCCGATGTGCTGGGGGACAAAGAACACTGTTCCTGAGGGACTTTCTTTCCCAAATGAACAGGAATTCCTTGGGGATAGGGCAGTCATCGTGTGAGCGGGGTTAGATTGCCTGCAGGATCGGCAGGCAGTGATGCGTGTTGGGGGCAGGTTTCTGATTCTGGGAGATTTAGAACCAGGGAGAGACCATGCCAGTTCTTAGGGGTGGGTGCCTTCTGAGGCCATTTCTAACTGGTCTGTTTTCACTGATGCAGGGCGCTTGGGCTTGGATTCAGAAGAAGATCACTACATACCTCAGAAGGTAGAACTCCTGAGACTGCTCCTTCCCAAAATCTGCATAGGCATAACTGCAAATTAGTTGCTGTTCAGAAATATTAGCTACCTGAGGCTCAGGCGGGTTTTGTTTGTTCTGAGGTATCACAGAGTTTGCAATGGTTTTCTTTTCACTTCATTTTGCTTCATTTATCCCCAGAGATCATGGCAAAGAGATGTGCTACTTCCAAACTAGCCAGTATAATGACTTAGAGCTGATCTCCAAGCTGAAACTGGAAATGCTGAACTTAGTATTTTAGAAATCATAGTAGGAAATACTCAATTGCATGCCTTGGATCTGTACAGGAAACTCACAGCACTGCAAACAGCTGTGAGTCTTTGAATTCACATAATGTGAGTTCAATAAGACGAGTTCAAAATAAAAACCGTCTTGAAACACAGTGCAAGAGATAATTGAGGTAAGCTAACGCGCTGAGGGTTAGAAACCAGGAAAGGTGTGCCTGGTAGCCAAATCTCTGCAACCACACGGTATCATACCCACACAGCGCAGACCCAGCCCTGCTTGGCTCCTGGGGCTGGTGCTCGTAGACCCCAGCTGGCTGGGATGCCTGTCCCCCACACTTCTGGTTCCTCTGCTGGCTCAGAGGTGTCTGCACACAAGGTCAAGAACGCCCTGAATATCTGCACTGCTACCAGCACTTCAGTGTGCTACGGACTTCAAGATGCTCTTACACTTTTATTCAAAGCAACAGAATGAGGGGCTGTTAGTGCTCAGGCTAGCAGAACCGCTGCTTTCCAACCCAGTATGTTCTTTGTATGCTGGCTTCTGTGTAGTAGGTGTTGGCATTTTGATTTTCTCAGGATGCGTTTCTTCTGCACAGGTGGATGTTCCAAAGACTTTGACCATTGTGTCCGTTCACTGTGGCTGCGATGGGACCTTCCTGCTCACCCAGACAGGCAAAGTGTTGGCGTGCGGACTCAACGAGTTCAACAAGCTGGGCCTGAATCAGTGCACATCAGGGATTATTAACCATGATGTAAGTGCATTTGGGACCTGACTTCAGCATCCAGCAGTCACTAGCGTACAGGGAAATTAAGGTCTTGTGACAGTTCATTAAATTAGCGCCAATTTGTTAGTTCCAGTAAAAGACAGTGGGTGCCGGTACTGGGAGGAGAGGCAAATTGTCCCTCAGCTTCCTGTCTGCCCTGTGGGCTTGCGTCAGATCCAAGGTAGTGCAACAGGTAGTGAACTGCTCCAAGGGAACTTCTGGTGGATTCCATGTCACTCGTGAAGTTTCCCATACCTGTGTTGGGACTGTTTAGGTTAATGTGCTCTGCCAAGACCTGCTTGAGTAGGTCTTAGCTGGTGAACGCGTGGTCCTTCACCCTGTGCTCACCCTTCTGTGTGTTCTCAGACATACTGTGAGGTGCCCTATGCTACTTCGCTTACCCTGGCCAAGCAGCTCTCCTTCTACAAGATCCGAACCATTTCTCCAGGGAAGACACACACAGCTTCCATTGATGGTGAGCCGCGTGCGTTAAGGAATGAATGCTGGTTGCCTATTCCTTTATGTCACCTTTGCCCTTGCAGCCTGGCTTCTCTTGGTGAAGCAGTGCTACCGGTGCTATGATGGCTAGCCCCTTGACACTGAAGGTTACGCTCTTGGTAGCAGGGCTCGTGCCTGCTCCAGGAACCAAGAATATCCTCAGCTGAAGCGGAAGCATCAGCTGCTGGATTAACCCTCCACTTGTTTTGTTTTTTCCTTTAAGAAAAAAAAAAATGGGGAGAGTTACGGGATATCCTTTGTCCTCTGGGATAGTGGAGGAATTGTTTAATTGGTGTCACTTGGGCAAAGCCTTACTCAGTCAGAGGTTTGCGAGGAGTCCCAGTCCTCAGCATCAGAACAGGGGAGCGAAGGGAGAAGGATCTGGGGCAGCATTCCCAGGCCGAAGCCGTCCCTCTCGGCTGGCACTGCTCCCTCCCAGCCTGGCTGGCTTCTCAGCAGTGACCTTCCTGGTCGTGGGCTGTTGCTGCTAGTTCTCTGCATGCATGGCTGCTTCCACGTCGGGCCCTCGCTGTGACTGTCTCCTCGTTCCTCCTCTCAGAGCGAGGCCGCCTGCTGACCTTCGGCTCCAACAAGTGTGGACAGCTTGGTGTTGGGGACTATAAGAAGCACCTGGGAATTAACCTGCTGGCAGGCCCCCTGGGGGGTAAGCAGGTGATCAGGGTTTCATGCGGCGATGAGTTCACCATAGCTGCTACTGACGGTGAGTGGGTCTTTACGAGGTTGCAGTGGGGTCTCTGGGACTAGATCTGCAGGGTGGTTAACGGGCTCCCACTGTGCATTTTCTGGACCACCTCCACAGCAATGCTCTGAAGTTAAAAAATCTTCCTAGACTGGGACTGTCTGTGCCCAACTCTGCATTGTCCTAGTGCAGCAGCAAGCATTTTCTGTCCCTGGGGCTGCAGAGTGCGGGCTTGGAGGCTGCCTCTTAGATTTGTTGTCAGTTTGTCCTCCCATTGACAAAACGGAGCTGGTAGATCAAATACTTTGGGACAGCAGTTACAGCAGAGGGGCTGTGATCCTGTAACGATTACAGGCTGACAGGGAGCAAGCGAATCAAGTCTCCTGAATTTCTCTCTCCTCAGACAACCATATCTTTGCCTGGGGTAACGGCGGGAATGGGCGTCTGGCGATGACACCGACTGAGAGAGCACATGGCTCGGATATCTGCACCTCGTGGCCCCGGCCAATATTTGGATCTTTGCATCACGTTCCAGACCTGTCATGCCGCGGCTGGCATACCATCATCGTGGTTGGTGAGTGTAGCTTTGGGGTGAAATCTGGGGGGTCTTGGTTATGACGACGTGTTGCTTGCCAGGGGCTAGACTCTAAAACCTGCCTGGGGACAGGCCAGGTGGGTCTGGGGAAATGTGGCAAGCTGCTTGGAGCTCTAGGTCTTATGACACCGCCTTTGTTGTGTGCTGTCTGCAGGAGTTCTTGGCTTTCTTTATGGCTCTCTAACTGACATGATGTTTGTTCTTCCTGCAGAAAAGGTGCTGAACTCTAAAACCATCCGCTCCAACAGCAGCGGCCTGTCCATCGGTACTGGTGAGTAACCTGCCCCGGGAGCCGCGCTGTCAGTTTGGTGGCTAGCTCTGCCTTTGAAAGGCCTCACGGAAGAGCTCCGAGGGAGGAAATGTAATTGCTGCTCTGCTTTGGAGAGGATGGCCCGAGGCTGGGGGGAAGGGCACAAGTGAAGCAGAGGAGGAAGTACGTGGATGCAGCGAGGCCTTTGGAGCTGTGAATCTTTGATTTGACCAGAAAAAGCTGAGAGGAATTTGCTGAAGGGAGCTGATAAGAGAAGGGGGGTTATGTGCCAGCTGCTGCAGAGATGGAGTCACGTTCCTTGGACCTGGGGGAGGGCTGGGGCCAAGTCGCTGCAAAAGACTGCTGTGCACAAGCCTTCCTGGGGAGGCCTGCAGGAAGTGTTGGGAGATAAGCAGCTGCTGAGGGAGATGCCACCAGCACGTACTCGCACTGTGCCTTTACAGCCCTAATTGCTGCATCTCTGCTCCAAATTGGGTTTGGCACCAGAGGAATAGCAGGGGTGGGAGAGAGTAAAAGTTGTCGCTGTTGTTTGCTAGTGACTCAGAGCTGCACAGCTGGAGGAGGAGAGGAGGAGGAAAATGAACGTGAAGCAGAGACCCCGGATCCCAGCGGAGGCTTTCGGGGAACCATGGAAGCAGACCGGGGGATGGGGGGCTGGATCAGCACCACGGAAGCCAAGGGAGGCAACAGCGGTGACAGCAGCTCCTGCCCTGGCTGGCTGAGGAAGGTAATGTGGTATCTCAGAAATGCCCTAAAATGGGGTTTGGGGCTGGAGGAGAGCAAGAGCCATGCCTGTAGGGCATGCTCAGAAATGTTCTCAGATCTGTGCTGTGTGGGGGAGCTTCTTAGGCCTAGCTCCTTTTTTACCACAAGAGGGTACTGGTGCACCGGTTGAGCAGATTAGGCCAGCAACGAGAAGGGAAACAGACCTAACTGTCCTGCTTTGGTGCGTCCAGGAGCTGGAGAATGCTGAATTCATCCCAATGCCTGACAGCCCTTTTCCTATGAGCATGGCATCTTCCGAGCCTGAGAAGGAGACTCTCCCTTACCAGGAACTTCAAGGACTCAAAGTGGCCCCTGAGGAACCTGCTGGGTTCAACAAGCCAAAAACAGAGCACTGGGTAATGTTGTTCAGGTCTTTCACGGTGAATGCTTAGCCAGAAGCTCTTGGGACCATAAATGGTGATGTTTGAACTATGGGGAGAGCTAGGAAGAGTTCTTGGGTTGGCCTAATTCATCTGGGTGAGGAAAAGGGTTGTTGATAAAAAGAGACAACGTTGCAAAGATAACTCATGGGAATCTAGGACGGGAAGCTGGGCCTTGGTCAAATTGCAAATAATGGGAACAGTTTTATGGAAAAATGCAGTTAATGTGATTGAAGAGAGAGAAAAGCAGAAATTGCTTTGAGATAGAAGAGGGACTGACAGGAAATTGCTGTGAGACTACCTTATTCCAGGGACTTTCTGTCCCAAGAGGAGGTGCAGATCCCAGGCTTAGGGAGATGGGGGTAGGCCTGAAGGATTTTGGTGAGGACAGGACCAACTTTCCCAGACAAAAGAAGAAGAATGTCACTTTGTACTGCTGACATAGTGACTGGTAGCTTGCTGACCTGGCTGCTAGAAGCTTGGGATGCCATAAACTGAGATGGGGTAACATTTTCTGTGCATGGTTTCTTCTCGTGGCTTACAGAAGTGGCCTAAAGGTTCCCTCCCTCCCAGTCAAAGCCAGCCTGACTTCTCTTCTTGTCCCTGCAGCCTCCTTGCCTGAGTCCAGCTGTGCCGTGCAGTGAAGGAAAGGCTGTGCCTCCCGCCACGGGCTGCATGTGCAGCGCTCTGCAAGCGGAGGTGGCGCACCTCCGAGGCCTGGTCTTCCAGTGCCTGGACGACCAGAAGAAGCTGCAGCAGGAAACCCTTCGTCTGAGTGCCCAGCTCCAGAGGTTCTGCAGGGGGACAGAGGGAATGCAGCAGGTGAGGACCCACTGCCTGGGTGCACATCCACACTCGGGATGCAATACCCTGATCCTGGGTCTTGTGTAGCCTGTGGGGAAGGAAGCAGCACTGAACAGACCCCTCTCTTAGGAGCAGATAGAATAGCATGTCTGACTCGTGGCTGAGCTGCTGATTCAGCTCTGGTAGTAACAACAGGAAGGAAGCCAAGAAGCTGGTTTCTGGTGAGGACATCCCGGTCCTTGAGGGACCTGGGATTCCCATGTATTTCTCTTGGTGAGAAGGGACAGGCAGTCAAATGTTGTGGAGAGTCACAAGTGGCTGTGGAGAATAGCAGTCGTGCCTTGTGCAGCTCCTAGCTTCTTTGCAGCTAGTCCCAGAGCTGTTGAGAGTCGCTGTGTGTTTTGGCAGGTGGAGGTTCATTCCAAAGGAACCCAGACAGCCAAAGAGGAGTCAGAAGTGGATCCGAAACCTGACTTGGATTCAGATTCCTGGTGTCTCCTGGGAACGGACTCGTGCCGCTCCAGCCTCTAGTCTCCTGAGCCCACTGGGATCCATCTAACTTCACAGCACACTAACCGAATGCAGAGAGCGGCTTTCCTGGCTTCAGGTCACTCGCAGACAAGGAGCGAGGCCGGAGGTTCCAGAGCAGCACCCACGGACGTTTGATATGAACTAGGAGTGAGTTTGAGAGGGGAAGGGCCCCAGAGCTCCAGGCCAGCTCAGTGATTGAAGCGGCAGCAGCTCCTCTTGTACCTTATCTGTTAACTCTGCACGTGAGGCAGGACGGCCCCGTTACGGCCCCAGTAGCAGCTCGTGGCCCTTTCATTGTTTCACTGCTTCCTGGGAGCTGCCTTTGGGGCCCCAGTACTCATCACTGCACCTCTAGGTGAGAGGAGGAGGCGCGTTTTGTACTGAAGCTGGCTGAACCCTAACGCTCACCACCTTGGCTTTAGGGGGCGAGGGGCTAGGATCCTCTCCCTGCCAGGCGGTAAGGCCAGGCTCCCTCCGCTCCGGCGCAGAGGGAGCGGAGAACATCTCATTCTGGAGGCAGTGGGGATCTTCCTGCAAGGGAGATAACGGCAGACAGCATGTCCCAGGCATCGAGGCGCAGCTTCTGGCTGCATCTGGTGGCCTGCACAGACAGAGTTTAAGGGCCTTATTCTGGGTGCCTAGAGCTTTCCAACTTCAGGCAGCGATGAGCGAGTTGGGTGCAATTTCCTAGAGCTGCAGCAGGGACTGACTGAGATGGGATCTCCGGTGCTCGGTTCCAGACCACCTGCTGCCCAACCAGCTGACGAGCGTCTGGTCCTCAGACTGACACGTTTCTTGCTCCAGCTGTCAGCTTGGTTTGGGTGCCAGAGCTGCTGGTTTCTTGGCGTAAGGCTGTAGCTGCTCCCTGCTTGGCTTCTGTTCTGCTCAGCCCCCGATGTGGGTGTGGGAAGAATCGGTATTTTTCCGCTCGATGTTTTGATGAAGCTGGAATGCGTTTTCCTACCCAGAATAGGTCATTAATGCCGTGGTCACAGGATGCAGCCTTCCTCCATGACCGTGAACGATCATGTCCCTGTCTGGAATTCACCTTCTTTCTAGAAGCGAGAGGCTTTCCCAAGGCAATTGGCAATGGGAAGAGGCATGGTCTGATGCTCAGGATTTCCTCATTTCCCATTAGAGAATGAGGTAAATTTTATTTCCTGTAAATTTTTTAGCAAGCTGACGTTGAGCTAAGCTGTTGGGATCGGTAGGTTGCCTGGGAGCAGCTAGCCTCCCCCCGCCTTACGTGAAGCCTCTGAGGAATCCTGAGCCCCTCTCACCTTTGCAGTGAGAGCGGGGTTACGATTTCGTTAGCCTTAAACCGTCCCCGTCAATGGCACATCGCTAGAATTGCTTTAGGTCAGTTGGAGTTGGTTATCCTGTCACCTCTCCTAGACGTCCTCCTTTGAGAGACTGTCCTTCGGGAGCCAGCGTTCCCCCTCTCTCTCTCGAGGTGGGTGCCGAAGCATTCTGCTTGTAACTTACGCTCCTTAGATACCTCCCGGTGCCTCTTGCTAGAATCTCGGAGCTAAACCAAGCGCGGTCTCTGCGGTGCAGTGTCCAGGGCACGGGCAGTCCTGGCGTGCCCCTCCACTGCTGCCGGCAGGAGGACAGCCCTGCTGGGACGTGGCGTGGCCGCGGTGCTCGGTTGCCCTCGGGACTCTGCCCTCCTTCCCCCTCGCGTGCGCCGGAGCCAGTTCTCAGGTTAGGGCCCAGCTTGAGGGCGGTTGCTGCGTGTGGAAGCGGTGGAGCTGGGCACGCTGCGGCCGTGCCTCGGAGGAGCGAAGAGCCGAGCCTGAGCCGTGTCCAGCAAGCAAGCGCCAAGCTGATGGGAGTCGCTCTCCTGCAGTGCACTGCTATCCTCATTTCTCAATGCTCTGCAGGTGGGAAGCTAGGTGCACAGACTGGATTCCCCTTGGATCTGGTGGAGGAGCAGGGCCCCCGACAGGGGCTGCCCTGGCCTCTGCAATCTCATATGTGCCTTAGAGGGTTCACGCTATCCAGGTCGTGCCTGTTACAGACCACAGATTTCACACCAGCCAGCTACGCAACCAAAAAAAAAAGCAGTTTAAAGCCAGCACCTTTGTCTTGGGCTGAAAACAGAAGGGCAAGTGGGCAGAAGTGCCTTTGAGCAGTTTCCAACCCCTTTGACTTCTCCCCTTCTTGCAGTGCTAGCTCCGTACGTGTCAGTCTCCTGCTAGTATCGCTGCTGAGTTGTTATAGTGGAACACAACTTATGCCTGCTCTGACACTCTGGCTGAAAACTAGTTTGTCGTTGTCTTTTTCTTGAAAGGTTAAAGGGTGGAGTGGTTTGGAGTTTCTGTTTAAATAAATGTTTAAACTCATTCTCCCGTGTTCTGCCTTTTTTTCAGAGGGGGAAGGGGAAATCTTCGGATATGATCAGACGGATTCAAGGCATTGTCTGACTTTTTTTTTTTTTCTTGGAGTGCCAAGGGGCTCGCAGGTTCTTTGCTATGGGAAAAATGTCAGGTTCTGTGTCCCTTCGAAACAAAACAACAACAAAAAGGGCTCTTTTCTTTGACTGCTGCATCTCCTCCTAGTGACGTCAGGGGGCCTTTGTGTGTGGTTTTTCAACAGCCTCAGTGCCAAGTGGGAAATGAGTAACAGGAAGAGAGGCTCCCCGGGAAGAAGCACCTGTTTCTCTTGAACAGCTTCTCCTGAGCATTACGGTCTGCGAAGGTGAGAGCCTGCCTGACACCTCAGCAAACTGCGCTGTGATTAATGTCTGCCTCTAACTTTTCATCAGGGATTTTAGTCAACTGTGAAATGCCGTGAGAGGGTTTTTAGTAAACTGAGAGGCAGAGCTGCTTTAGAGACTTGGGCACTGGAGAGAACCAGCAAGTGAAAATGCAGCACGTCTCTGAGTGGGATTGTGCAGCAGCAGCAGAGGAAACTGAGCCAGCTTGAATAGAATATCCCGAGTGGTATCTGAGGTCATCTGCAGTTTCAACCCCAGCATTAGCCGTTTGCCTGTCACTTCAGGGAAGTCTGCAACAGATGGATTTATTTTACAGTATCCAAAGCCATGTTGTATGTACCTACCTCGGTCACCATTTGCAGTCTGTCGACTTAAAATCCACTAAACAGCCAAAAACAGGGCAAGGGAAATGGAGTCGATAGTACAAGACAGGTAGTGGTACTGCATTTCTTAACGACTCTTTAATTCAGTTACATCTTTCATTAATTCAAGGACGTGGGTGTAAATCTTCCAGTTTTTCCCTTTCTTCTCTCCTTCCTCGTCACCTCCTGCTATCCTGCATTACCCTGTGTTAACAAGGTTTGAAATTAAGGCATTTGTCTCGCTTTTCTGATCAGTTTGGATTCAGTGACTTCTTTTCCCTTGCTTTCTGTCTCTCCTCCCTGGGCTTGTTTGCTCTTATCCATACCTGGCTGACAGTGCAGCACTGACCCTTTCTGGGACCTTCGTGTTTTTCTAGGGTGTGCCACGGGACTGGGACCTGTGCCCACATGTCTATAGGGCAGAAGCACTCCAACTTCTTCCAGGAATCTGGTCCACCCAGATTCTGGAGTGTTTCTCCGCGTTCAGCTTTTCACTAATCCAGTTCAATCTGGTTGCTTTTTAGCTTTTTTTACTTAGACTCCTGTGAGCTGGCACTGCATTACTGAGGGACTTGCAAAAGGAGCTGCTGGAATTATTTTTTTTGTTGTTCTTTGTTTGCTTCCTGCTGCAACTTTCTCATACAAAGTAGTTGTTCTTACTTTGAGAACAAAAAGCACTCTGTGACCGTTTAAAACAACTTTTTACACAACAGAACTAGTCTAATATTAGAACTAGTCCAAACATCAGAAGCTGGAAAAATAACTGACTAAGAAATGGGCAGCAACCATTGCCAGCTTAGAGCAGATGCTGCTCTACAGGCGTCTGTAGGACATCTATCTCCCCCCAAAAACCTTTAAGAGTGTGTGACAAACTAAGACAGTCAGCGTAAACCCCAAACTGCCAGGAACTAACCTGAAACTATGCTGGAGGTCCCTACGCCTCGGCCTGCAGGAAATCTCCATCTTTTTGATGTGAAATCTGACTGCTGATTTAGCCCTGAACATCAGTGCACCAGCTAACATGTGTTCTGGTGTGAAACTCTTCCGCGTGCTACCTTATTCTTTAGCCATAGCTGTCGTTACATGTTTTGGATGGAAGACAATCAGAAGCCATGTTAGGAATGGGGTGGAGGTGGCTGTGAAAAGGAAATTCCCCCTCAGCTCCCGAAAATGATGCACTGGGGCACGGAGCTGTCGCTGATCTGCTGTTTGTACTTTTTGCCACGAGCCCAGAGAGGGGCACAAATATCACGGTTCTTCTTTTCTGGCTCATGCAGCGTGATCCCTTCCACGATCTTCCCGAAGTCTCGTGAAGCAACGTGGGTTCCCTGCCCTTGCTCCAGTCTAGTTGAAGGATTTTCCATGACCTCAGTCCTCTCCTGGTTGCAAACCCATCACCCAGACTAAGCTTATTCATCGCCTATTTTTGGTCTCGTGTGGCGCTATTCTCTGGTTCTTCTTCTGCCCTTTCCCCTTCCAGAGCCCGTCACTGTACGCGGTAAGGGGTGATTGTTCTGCGGCCTGGAGGCCTGGCCAGCTCTGAGCACCGCTGCTGCCCCGCGCACGTGAATCTGCACGCAGCCGTGGGCAGTGAGGGCCTGCTCCTGGTGGCTTTTCTGCCCCTGGGAATTCCTCAGCCTGAGGCTCACGTGCTGAGGACGCATTTAATGGAATCCTTACCTCCTGGTGGTCCTGCTTAAATAACGTCCTCCCTCTACCTCCGCCTGAAGGTGTGCTGCTGCTGGTTAAGAAACAGTCCCAGGATTGGCACTAGGGCTTCAGAAATAAAAATCTGGATAAAATAAAAATCTAAATAAAATGCTTGAGCTTGAGCCGAACAAGGATGGAATAAGCCCACCTCCACAGCTTTCATTATTCATCTGCCCAGCGCTGCAACAAACGGGACAGAGCACGACACCCGGCCAGGCAGCAGCAGCTTTGGTTCCTGTTGTCTGACACAGAGGGTAAAATGCAGCAGTCTGTACGCTGCTTTCAGACTTAACTGCTCACATAGCCCCCTCTCCTCCCTTTTGCAAAGGCCCTGCCTAAATACCAGCTCGTATTGAATGTAGGGTGTGTTCTGTGGCCAAAAATAAGCAACTCCTCACACCCGTCTCTGGTAGGTAACTGCAGCAGAAACAGCGTGGCAGCCAGGCCCCGGCACTGCTGGCACGCTCAGGGCCATTAGCTGCACCCACAGAGCGCCGAAATGAAAGGCAGGTGCGCTCTTTGGCCCGGCCGCTGGTCTCATGCACAGCACTTCTTGCTTTCGTGGAAGGAAAATAACAGTGTGCAGACACTGATAAGCTAAAGGGGAGCAGCTATTTCCACACCAGGCACTGCTATTTTCCAGAAACAAGCCAACCCTCTGTAGCCTACATAGAAAGAAAATGCAGAACAGCCCCTTTCTGAGGGCTGCTTTGCTCCCTGCTGCTGTCCTGTGGTAGCTGGTAGTAGCGCCCTTCCTGCTCGGCAGTGACATCCTTCCACCTACACTGCCTTCTTGCTCAGATCGCTGGGTGGGGGCGCAGGCCCTCAGCGGGGACCACACGTGGCACAACCGGGCACAGGTCGGAGTACAGAACCTTTAATATTCTGCTTGCGTGTCCCCAGCCGTTTGCTCGCTGCAAGTAACAGCGCACCGCTCGCAGCTGCTGTTGGGAACACGAGCGAGTGCGCAGGGAACTGCAGCAGCAGGCCCGGCTGGCTGCTGCCTCAGCAGCGTCTCCTCTGCGGGGGGGACGGGGCCCTGCTCCTGATGGCTTTGCATTTGGGAACGTGTCTCTCGGCTACGTGGGGCGCAAAGCGGCGGCTGCAGTAGGGGCAGGGAACGTAGTCTGGATTTTCAACGGGGGGCAGCGGCGGCAGGTCAGACACCTTTCCTCCCTTGGAGAGCGCCTGCCGGGCCTGGCGCAGGGTCTGGATGAAGACCTCGTGCTTCTGCCGCCAGTTGTTCCTCCTGGGTGGCTTATTCTGCAGAAGGGAAAGGCAGTCAGACCGCTGGTGCTGTCAGCCTCTGCTCTCAGCCTCACTCTCGGGGTCCAGTGTGGGTCGCCCCTCCCTGAGCACTCCCTGCCGGTGTAACAGCCTCCCAGAGAAGCTGATCCCACAAAGGGGATGGCAAGGCCTGGCACCACGGAGGGTTTGGAGGGCTTAGCGATGGAGATGGCAGCACTTGGAGAGGGGCTGAGAATAACCAGGAAGGTAAGCGGGGGGACCAAGGAAACGCAGAGATGCCGTAGGTGCTCTGCAGGAGCAGAGCTGCGTGTCTCCACTGCCCTCACTTTAACAGGCCATTTTTTTATTTGTGTTTCCACTGCCCTCACTTTAACAGGCCATTTTATTATCCGTGTTTCCCTGCAGCCCCCCCAGTGTCACGGACCCCCTCTGCCCTGACGCGAGCAGCCTGACTACAGCAAGGAATGGGTTTTCTCCTGGAGCACACCCACAACACGTTCCAGAGCCAAGTCAGTCAGAACTGATCCCTCCCCCAAAACTCATCTCTGAGATTTTAAGCCGGTCCACCTACCCACCTGGCAAGTGCCTCTTAGGGGCAATAGCAGCGCTGTGTCCCCCAGCCCTTTGTACACATGAAGATGCCCCCGTCCCTGTCAGAACTAGATCTCAGGATGGGATGGGAGGGACGTGAGCAGTACGTGTGGGCTGAGGGAGGCAAAGGACTGCATGTTACCTGAGGCCTCTCTGAGCAATTCCACTGCTGATACTCCTCCAGCTCCGTGCCCCTAGCTCTGGCCTTGCCGGAGTCGAACACCTTCCTCTTGGAGCCCTGGCTCTTGCTGCAGATACTCGTGTGCTTCTTGAGCCTGCTGCAGAGAAACTTGCGCCCGCAGAAGCTGCATTGCCCAAGCTCCCCCTGCTCCACAGCGCCGGCAGCCTGCACGTAAAGCACCTCTGCAGGCAGGTGCTCACTGTAATCGTAGTCTGGGAGGGCGGAAGGAGGAGGGCTGTGCTTTGAGGCTGGCTCTGAAAAGGTGGCTAAACCCTCCATGGGTACGCGGTCTCGAATTTTGTTGTTGCTGGCCACCAGTCGTTCCTTCTTGAGCTTCCCCATCGCCAGCTCTTGGAGATGGAGCGTGGTGCTGGGCTTGGGGACAGTCACCTCTGCAGACTGCACCCCACTATAGTCCCCATCGCCCATCCTGGCTGTAACTCGTACAGTTTTCTCTTCGGGGTGCCTCACAGCCTTCCACACGTGGGTCATCTCCATATCTCTTGCTCTTCTCTCCTCGGCCTCCACAAGCTCCTTCTCTCTTTGGATCCTCCTGAGCTCCTCTCTTGTTCTCCTCAGCTTCTCCCTGAGGAGGGCCTCTTTCTTTCGGATTTCCTCCTCCAGGTTCTGTCCGTCCGCCTCCAGCCTCAGGATGTAAGCCAGCTCCCTCCTGTACAGAAGGGAGGCCGCCGACTCCTTGGGCTCTGCCGTCCAAGCAGGGAGCGCAGCAGCTGGCTGAGACCTCCCCGCCGGAGCCTTCCCTTTGGTCTTCGAGCCAGCCCTGCCGTTTGCCTCTTCCTCCGTGCGTGGGGAGCTCCTGAGCCGTCCCGCGCTGGCTGCCGGCAGGCTCGCAGCGCTGAGGTGCAGGAGCGGTTGCAGAGGGTACGAGCGGTCCACTCCCTCCTTCCGCCGGGCGGTGGGTTTGAAGGGCAGAGCCCTGGCCCGGCCGACCGCACGCCTGCCCCGCAGCCCCGCTGAGGAGAAGCCCCCGTGCCCGGAGCCGCGCTCGCTGCCTTCCGCGGACACACAGCACGAGCAGCTCCGGCCCTTCGGGGCAGGCAGGTCCCTCGGGCTCCGCGTCAGATCCCCGCAGCCGCTCCCCGGCGGCTCCAGCCGCGGCTGGGGGACCCGGGCGCCGTCCCGCTCCGTCACGGGGAGCTGAGCGGCTGCCGCCGCAGCACCCACGCGGGGAAGCGCGGCCACCTGCAGCTCGGCCATGCGGCGCCCCGCGGCCGGGGGCTCCCGTCCCGACCCCCGTGAGGTGGCGGCGGGGCCGTGACGGGGCCGGGAAGCGCCGACGGGGCCGGCCGGGAGCGAGGCCCGGGCGCGGCCCCGCCGCTGTGTTGGCGGCCGTTGCCTGGAGACGGCGCGCGAGGGGCCGCTCTGCCCGCTGGAGGACCTCGCCTCTATGGTCGGGGGGGCGGGGCGGCGGGGGACGCGGCTCCCGGCGGCGGCCGCCATGTCGGGCAGCGAGGGCCTGCTGTCGGTGGACTACGAGGTGTCCGGCAGGGTGCAGGGCGTCTTCTTCCGAAAGTACACCCAGGTGCGGGCCGCGGCGGGCGGCGGGGGGGCGAGGCGAGGCTGCTGTCCTGTACAGCCGGCCCTCGGGGGCGTTAGCTGCGAAATGGGCGCTGTGGGGGAGCCGCATACAGGCTGTACAGAGGCTGGGAAGCCCTCCAGGATCACCTGCGCCACCAACCCTAGCCCCAATGCCACCCCCGGCCCATGTCCCTCAGCACCACGTCCAGCCTCTCCTTGAACACCCCCAGGGACTGTGACTCCCTCATCTCCCTGGGCAACCCTCTCCAACACCCCCCTAATGTCACTAATTACACCTAACTCGTTACTGCCAGCTCTCTCGCAGCCCAGCACCATCTCATCCCGCTCTCCATCTTCTTCCCAGGGTGAGGCCAAGAGGCTCGGGCTCGTTGGCTGGGTGCAGAACACGATCCATGGCACCGTGCAGGGGCAGGTGCAGGGCCCGGCCGACCGCGTGCGGGAGCTGCAGGAGTGGCTGCGGAAGACGGGGAGCCCCCAGTCCCGCATCAGCCACGCCGAGTTCAGCAACGAGAAGCAGATCGCGGCCCTGGAGCACGCGGACTTCAGGATCGTCAAGTAACTTTGTCTGGAAAGCAGCGACGCCTGCAGCACGAGCTGCCCGCACAGAATGAGGCCTCCTCCCTGTTCGTCCTGATGTTCAACTCTAGAGAAATTTATTTTATTACATGTCTAATTTATTGGTTTGTTGTATTGTTAGCGTGACTAAACCACTCGCAGAATGTTGGCAGGTAGAGCAAAGAGCTGTTGTATCTCCTGAAGGGCTGTTCAGCTGCACAGCCTGTTATTCTGAATGCGTGTGCAGCGTGAGTTTTGAGTTGTATGTGTATGAAATGCAGAGCTTGTGTAACGTTGTGCTCATGTGAGGGAAGTCACAGAGCTGATGCCAGTTTGATTGTTAAAAGCACTATTTTTGTGACCGAAACGTCTCAGAAACAACTTATTTTGTGCTTTATCTGCCAATAAGTTTATTTTCTATTTAGAATAAAAGTGCTTGCAGCCTGCTTGTGTCCAGCGTGCCGTGGCAGTCCCTGTCACCTTGCAGCCTTTGTGCCCCGTCAGGCCTGCACAGGGACGCCCCCAAACTACATCTCCCATCGTGCCCTGCCGACGGCGCGAGGCCTGCCGGGAGCTGTAGTCCCGGCGCGACCGGCCCCTGCGAGCCTTCATCCCGCTGCCGCGCATGCGCCGCCGGCTCCCTGCCGGGGTCCCTCGCCGCCGCCCTCGCGCGGGGCGCCCCGCGGCCGTTGGGCTCGCGCCGCGGCCGTTGGCGTGGGGGTGGGCTCGCGCCGAGCCTCGGGCGGGCGGCTCAGAGGGACCGGGACCGGGGCAGGGGTAGGGGCAGGGGCTAGGGCTGGGGCTGGGGCTGGGGCTGGGAATGGGGCTGGGACCAGCGGGGAGGTGCTTCCCGACCCCGGGGGTGGAGGGCGCAGCGAGGGGAGGGCGGCCCCGGGCTGCTCCCTGGCGGTGCTGTGTGTGTGCGGTACTGAAGCAGAGCGCCTCTGGGATCGGCCTCCCCGGGGCGGGCGTCCCTCTGCCTGCCTTGGATTTGGGGAGCAGCTGTGGTGTTAGGGGCACACGCTCAGGTTCTGGCTGCCTGTGAAGGCACCGGGTGACACAGTGCAAGCCTGAGCAGGGTGCTAATCACAGAAAAAAACTCCAAATAGGAGGAAAACAAGCACATTATGTCTATAAGGGTGCATGCAGCACGGCTATCAGGCCTTTAATCCTTTAATTATACCTTCTTCCTCCCCCACCGCCAGGTAATTGAAAGAACACGGCGGTGTGATCTCCCCGAGTTCTCACCCACCCGGCTTTGACATGATCAAGCATCTGGGTGAAGATGTGCGCGCCCGGCTGCGCTCCGGAGTGACCGTCACCTCGCTGGGGCAGTGCGTCGAGGAGCTCGTCCTCAACAGCATCGATGCCAAAGCAACGTGTGTAGCTGTCAGGGTGGATTTGGAAGCTTTTAAGATCCAGGTGGTGGACAATGGCACCGGGATGGGGAGAGACGATTTGCATAAAATGGGAAAGCGATATTTCACCAGTAAGTGCAGCTCAGTGGGAGACCTGGAGAACCTGACGTACTATGGCTTTAGAGGGGAGGCTCTGGCAAGCATAGCTAATGCGGCCAGCGTCGTGGAAGTTTCATCAAAGACCAGCAGGACAGCAAAAACCTTTGTGAAACTGTTTCACAACGGGCATGCGCTGGAAGTCTGTGAAGCTGAGCTGAGCAGACCAAGTGGCGGAACGACAGTTACCGTGTGCAATCTGTTCTATCAGCTACCAGTGAGGAGGAGGTGCATGGATCCTGTGCTGGAATTTGAGAGAGTGAGACAGAAAGTAGAAGCAATTTCGCTGATGCATCCATCTGTTTCACTTTCTTTAAGGAATGATGTTTCTTGTGCCATGGTGCTTCAGCTCCCTAAGACGAGAGACGTTTACTCTCGTTTCTGTCAAATCCATGGGCTGGGCAGATCACAGAAGTTAAAAGAAATGAGCCATAAGTCTGGAGGATTTGAGATAAGTGGATATATCAGTTCTGAAGGACATTACAACAGGAACATGCAGTTCTTGTATGTGAATAGGAGGCTTGTTTTAAAGACAAGACTACACAAACTAATTGATTTTTTATTAAGAAAACAAAGTGTCATTTGCAAAGCAAAAAGTGGTCCTGCAAACAGACAGGCTTGCTCAAGTCCTGGTCGCCATCGTAGTGGCCCAGAGCTGTATGGGATCTTTATTCTCAATGTGTCCTGTGCGTACAGTGACTACGATGTGTGTCTGGAACCTGCAAAAACTCTGATCGAGTTCCAGAACTGGGATGCTCTTCTAGCTTGCGTAGAGGAAGGAGTGAAAATGTTTTTGAAGCAAGAGCATTTATTTATTGAACCTTGTAGTGAGGATATCAGAGAATTTAATGAAGATAATGGCTTCTGTTTGTATAATGCTCCAGTTCCAAAGCCCTCGCTCTCTGAGGAGAAGAGCATCCAAGAAAACTTTAAGAAAGCATGTGATGAAATTTTGGATTCCTATGAAATATGTAAGTTGCAATCAAAAGATGTCAAAAGAAAATCCACGATGGGAAAAAAATCTTCAAATCCTACAGAGTCAAATAAAAATCTGCAGGAAATTGAAGTTTCCTCAAATCAAAAGATTGCTGAACCAACCGATCCGTGTAGAAACAGTAAAGCAGGGATTCCCCCGCCCAGCAGAGATGACACGACTTCTAATTTCACTATATCAGATATCTCAGAACAGGAGCCAAAAGACGCTAATTGTTCCGAAAGAGGGCCTGAAGCTCACCCCAGATCTTCCAAAAATCTCCATTCCTCTTTCACTGAAGGGACCAGATCACTAATAAAAATAGACAGTCGTCGTGACCTGCTGCATCGTGCAGACAACTACACAGAAGATGTGGGAAACCAGCAAGACCAAGTAGTGCAGAAAAGCAACCTGGTCCGTAACTCGAATGCTGGTATTATTCGGTGGCTGTCTGAGAGACAAGACCCTACTGAAACAGCAACAGAGTCTGAAACTGTCTCTGGAAGTTCATTGATAAGACTCTCTAACGCAGGAAAAGGAGACAGGGAAGCAACTGAAGTGGTGGATGATGCTGGAAGGGGAGCTGTTAGTTCAGTACCCCAAAAAATGTGTTCTGTAGGCCTCAAAACACATGTGCAAAATGAACCCCCACATGGGCGTGAACAAACAGAAAGAAGTCTTGTGTTAAACGTGCACAGTAGACCTGGCCCTGTCAGTGCCAAATACACGTTTAAGCACAAAGTGAGTTTTCCCACTCAAGCTTTAAATGCTAAGGATACTTCCAGTAATACAAATAAAGAATACACACCTCTCTGCAGCAGAGAACGCACGGGTGACAGAAGTGAGCAGTTGGAGAACAAAAGCTTGTCAAATCAGGTGAGAGAGGGGATAGCCATGCCCACTGCTGCCAGTAAAAGACATTATGAAACATCAGATGTTACAGAATTGCCATTGGCAACATCTTTAGGTAATCCTCACAGTAAAGCTGCAAAAGCCCCTAGGAGACAAATAGCTGAGCCAAGATCCCAGCCCTGTAAGAGGCTGAGCCTATCCACACAGCTGGGTTCACTAGAAAAGTTCAGGAGATATTATGGGAGAGTCAAGTGTGTGCTGCCAACGCCGTTAGCAGAGCAGAGCAAATCTGGTGTCCCCGCTTTTAATTCACAAGCTAACCGTGACTCTTCAAAGAAGCAGGATGATGGTCACGGTGGCTTGAGTGTTTGTGAGACTCTGCCTTTGGAACACCCGGATTCTAATAATAACAGCCAGCTTGGGAGATCTTTGAATGAGCCTTTAGTCTGCAGTGGAGAAGTTTCACCAGACAAACGGGCCGTTTGTCAGAGCCCTTTGACATTGTCTGATTACGCAGAGGTTAGCAAAACAAACATAAGTAGCAGGAGATCTCCGGGATCATTGTCATCCAAATTGTCCAGAATGAAAAGCGACCGCAAAGAAGTAAAACAACTTGGTGAGCAATTCAAAACAGATTCCAGTGGAAAAGATAACTACTCTTTTGATCTTGAATCTTCAAATAACAATGGTTTGTGTAATGCACGTCAAGTGTGTAAATCGACAGTGGAAAACATGAGGGAAAGTTGCAGCATTTCTAAGCGGGATGCTTGCCGGCCGTCAGACGACACGCAAGCAGAGCCCACAAAACACACTGTCAGCTCATCATCACTCAGCAGCACTGAAGGGGAATACGTAGTCTCTGCAAGCAGTGTTTTGCCGTTACCAGCAACAAAAGATGGTTCTGATGTAATCTGTGAAGATGAAAGTGTGTTAGCTGAATTCTCAAATAAAAACTTGAAAGATGCTGAGGTTCCCTGTGTGACCTTCCCAAGTAACTTGGCGTTCTCTGCAGACAACACAAGTAGAGGTGACCCCAGAGATGATTTGCGTTGTTCTGACTGGCTGCAAGATTTTGATGCTTCCTCGGGCAAGACGATATACATCAACAGAGCCACTGGGCTGAGCACCTACAGCACTCCTCCTGCTGAGGGATTTCAGGCTGCCTGCGTTAAAGATATAACGACAATGGCTGTGAATGTTGTCTCAGAGAATGGTAAGAGGGTGTGCCGGGGTGAAAACAGAATGAGGAAAACCATTTGGGTTCTGCTAGGTGCATAAAATGCTTTGCTGGCAGCACCTGGCAATTCATGTTGAAATTTCCACTGCGTTAGGTGTAATAGCTGTGTGGGAAACAGAAGTGTTGGAGGCTGTGGAGACAGAAAAATGTTAACATTCAAGATGTTAAAAAAGTAATTTTAAATAAAACAGGAGAAAGAAATGGCAACACCTTGTCAATTAACAGGCAGCTGCCTAGTTTTCACTGGGCATCGTGGCATTTACTGTGATCACAATTACATATCATTGCTATTGTTTTAAAGCAAGACCTACTTCAGAATAAGTGCACCAGAAATACATTGTGGTTTTTAACACTTTGTCCTTAATTATTATGTTTCCAAGAACATCTTGTTACTCTGAGCCCCATAATGACCCTTTTTTCAACCTGCCTACAAAATTTAAAACAGCCCTTGAAAAATGAACAAAAATCTGACATTTCATTGGGAATGCTTCCTCTGTTCCACGGATGTTGGAAGGCTGCGCGTTGCAGGAGATGTTCAGCATTGCTGGCAGTTTGATGGTGGAGCTTTTCTTGAAGTTACAGGGCGCTGCCTTGTATTGTTTTGTCAGTGGTAGAACATATACAAGTCCTCATTGATCTAGCTGTTGGTCTTGGCTTTCTGTGTCCTCCGTATCTGGCTTGGTAGAATAACATCTTTGATAATTTTCCCTTCCATTAATAGCTCTATTCAAAATTGCTCTTCATTCTGTCTATAGACAGAAATATTTTGACCAAAGATGCAGCCACTCCACTTGTAGGCTGTATTTTCTTCTTCTGCCATCTTGTCTCCTGACATCCCATCTATGCCATGTGCTTGACAGAAATGCTGGATTTTGTAGGTTAGACTTCATTATATTTGTTCAGATTAAGCTGGCCATTACAGGAACATTTATCAATCTGTGTTTCACTATCAAATGGCTTTCTGAATAATCTGATGCTATGTGTTTGTATTAGGTTAATATTCTTTGTGTTAGGTTGACATCCCAGTTCAGCTTGGTCTTTGTTGCCAGCTATGTCTGCATTTTTTGTTACTTTTATTACATTATTGATTGACACATCCTGGCACCAAAATATTTTAATAAGCTAATTGAGGCAAGTGAAAATCAGTATTCTAGTGTGCTAATTGTATGTGGTTTGCATGTCTGAAGTATATAAGTTATCCTCAGCACCTTTCCTGATGTTTCCCATCAGAAGAATCATATTAATAAATCCTTGCCAGCTCTGAATTCTCACTGGCCGTTGGGCAAGACAGTCCTTTGTGAGCCGTGTGTGTCCTGATCAGGGTTTTCCTGCAGCAAGAAGCAGGGGAATGAACCATTGTTTGTTACATGTGTAAACGCTGGGCTCCTCTTCACAGAAATGATAGATGTCTCTGTGAACTCGAGGGGTAACATCTTTCCATGGCAATAGCTACAAAAGTTCTATCTAAGTCTAAACGAGATGGAATTCTTCATTTTGCCCCGGTTTACCAGGAATCACATCAGGCCACCTTGCCCTCTGTTCAGTAAGAGTCTGTGACTGGGTGTTGAGGCACTTGGACCCTGAGTTACCTTCCTGTGTGGGACTGCCAGTTTGGATTCTTGGAAGGATTCTCAGTCCCCAGGGCAGAACCATCCCTGGGCTTTCCTGGGCTAAAGCCAACCATCAGGAGTCTATGAGCTGGCCGTAGGCTCTCACAGCTTTTTCATACCAAGCTTATCAGCACACAGCTGGTTTTCTTTGGCTTTATCACTGCCGCTTTTCCTGCATGCACGCCCGTAATTTCTTAGTAGAAAGGAACTTTATTAATTCATTATTATTTCACAAAGAATAGAAGGCTGAATTGTACCAAAGGAAGGGTGAAATGTTTACCGCTGTGCTGGAAATCAGAGCCACTTTTCTTAATAATCTTGATAACAGTGCAGGTTTATAATATCAATAAATCATTTCTGGGTGGGTAGGAACATGTTAGGCTAACTCTGATATCTCATGCGGTCTCACCAGCTTGTAGTTTGTAGTCTTACAAGTTGCTGATAACTGCATGAAGTATTGATGGGACTGGTGGTGGGCTGGCAGTTTGTCATTCCTGAAAGTCAGGAGCGTTTTGATATCTGAAAGACTTTACTGTATGGCTTCTCTTTCCTGTGAGGATAACACTGTCCTTTGAGGATAACTTCTGATTGCACTAATTCTGGAAGTAATTCTTACGTGATTAAAGCAGCAGCCAATTTTTAAGAAGGGCAGTCTTGCAGAAGCCACAGTAATATTTTAACTAAATTTCCACATGTAACTGTGTCTAATAATTCTCAGTACTTTACATATATGCTGCTATTTCTCAATGTTGGATGGCAAAATCTGTGAGATACTCTAATTTGCCTGAGCTAAGCACACACTCATTTATAAGAATGTAGTAAGCTTTTTGTAGTTTTGCATGTTGATGAATCTGCAGCAGTAAATTTATGTTGTGTTTAGGGGTTCAGTGCAGGTGCCATCCCTTTAGAAGTGAGATTGTGCTACCCTTCCTTCCTAGACCTCGAAAAGAGAAGACTCTAGCAAGCCAGGATCCAAGAGGTAGGGCCAGCTTTCCAGGACACAGTGTTCTGTTGTAAAAACAAATCAAAGAATTCTCCCAGATGTCCCAACAGGAACCCAGAATTACTCAAGGTCTGTTAACAATGGGACTGTGTGAGTCATCTCGGATCTAGAACTGGAAAAAAAAAATCTTTTAGGGTTGAAGGCAGGTTAGGGGGTACTTATTTACAGGATGAAATACCCAGTTCTTTGTTGAATTATGTCAGAAGTTTAAAGAATAATTACCTAGTCCCTTCTTTGTACTCATTCCAACCTTGGAATGTGAAAAATAGCTTCAATCCTCACTATTTTTTTCTTTTTCTTTTTTTTTTTTTTGTGATGGAAAGGATGAAATCACCTTTTTGGTATGTGGCTTTGTCCAGGGGCAGTGGGTAGCTAAGCAGGTGCCTTTTTTTTTTTTTTTTTCTTTTTAGTTTTCTTTGCCACTTCCAGGGCCTGTTGAATTGTGCTGCAGCATGTCCAGGAGACAGCAAGCTGCACAGGGTCCTTTCTAGTTAAAGCAGACAATAGAGAAGCCCAACCTCATGTTCCATTATTTATCTGTACATTCTCCCCCTTTTTTGAAGGAAAAAAAATATAATAATACTTGTGTGAGGTAGAGGTACCCAATGTACCTTCTACTGATGGCTGATGGCAGTCCCTGTGTTATCTGTATGTTCTTCCCCAGATGCTGAAGGCGAGTCTCTCCAGTCATTGCTGTCAGAATGGGATAATCCTGTTTTTGTTCGCGGCCCAGAGGTAAGCATTATCTTGCATCTCATGCTAAAACAGGAGTCATTTTATCCTTCTGTCACTTTCTGACACGGGGACCAAAATTGCAAATATTTTAAATATTGTATATAATTTATTCAGTGATATATTAGACTAAAGACCTTGCAATTATATGTTTTTTATAGATGGTTTACATGTAAGTCATTTTTGTGCATATATTCAGCCTTTGAATAAATATCAGGCTAATCTTTTGCCTTTCAAAAACAAAACATTATTGTAGGCTGACTTTCCCTCTACAGAAATGATCATCTTAAAAGGTTTTCAGATGGCAAAATTGTATTTTATTGCAGTTGTTTGTGTAGCCTGGCAGGGCTATAGCATGTGAGAGGGAAACAATGTTTGAGCTTTTATACAGACTTCTTTTGTTGTCACGATGTAGCATTATCTTTAATCATCGTGTTGTGTGTGTGTAAACATACGTATGTAATCACTTCCACCTGCAAACAATGGAGATGGAGTAGCAAACCACCTGCTGGTGAGTCTCTGCAGAGGAATGTTTGTTTGTTTGTTACAGTGAGGTACTCTGAGTCATCTCAGGGTAGTACATCTCATCTCCTGACAGCTTGCCTAGGCTGATTGTTGGCTTCGGGTTTTCTGGTAGGTAATTGCAAGTAACTGAATGCCTTGAAGTCAGCAGGTAATATCCAGATGGGAAAGTATATGGGGATAGTAGCAGAGGGACTGCCAGATGGTAGCATTAGCTAGTGCTGTTCTTGTCTAGAAAGCTTGGTTTGTCAAACTATAAGGCGAGCAATCTCCAGAATGTTCTTTCCTAAATCTGATATATATATTTTTTTCTTATTCTCCGCAGGCTGCTTGATACTATAAACTCTCCATGTCATTCTCTTTTTACAGATTGCTGTGGATGTGACCAGTGGTCAGGCCGAAAATCTGGCTGTGAAAATTCACAATATCTTGTATCCTTATCGTTTCACCAAAGACATGGTCCATTCGATGCAGGTACAATATCATCAATTTCTAGTTTTTGTGCCAAAATTCCCATTCAGCAATTGGGGTTTTCTGAAGTTTCCGCCTCGTAGGAGAGAGTTCTCCAAGGAAATAGATCATATCCTTAATTTTCACAGGCACAAACAGAAATCTCAGTTGGTTTGCAGTACCATCGGACGTGTGTCATGTGAGATCTTAGTATCTTCTGATAGATAATCAGCTATCTGCAAAGCAACTAGAGTCCTCGATGGTATGGTTAAATCAAATCAAGAGGCAGCCCTGTTGCCACTGCTTTGAAACACTGTTAACTAAATGACCTTTCAACAGGCAGGTTTTTACATTTGTTGAAGGTATTTGCTAGTTCGTATTCCCCTGAAACTTGTGTCCTATATGTTCTGTATTTATTGACCTTAGAAATTTAATTCTTCAGCACAGTGGTTTCAAAAGCAAATCCCAGAGTTCCTGGAAAGACTTGAAATTTCCTTTTAAGATTTATAGCTGCTCTGAGAAGTGATTCTTAAAAATGGCATCGTGGCATGAAGCGTAACTATTTTAATGCATTTTTATTGAATGTTTTGGTTGTTAACTTAAAAGCTGACGTAAACATATGGCTGCAGCTTACATTGTTTGACAGTTTGCTTGGATAAAAATGTCAAAGTGAATTCTCTCCATGTGTTACGTATTAATGACTAAAGGCTTGTAATCCAAATTAGCATCACTCTCATGTGATCAGGTTGCTGACTTTGAGACTGCAGGTTCTGACAGATGGGACATGGTAACGTTAAGCTCCAGGGTGAGAAGAACATAAATGATTCTCACTTATGTCGTGTGTGCAAGAATAACGGGAGTAAATACAGTTATTACAGGAAATGAGTTATGTTTCAAAAACACCGAAGAAGAAAGCTGTAAAGCAGAAGAAAAAGAATTGTTAATGTCTTGTATCCCTTCAAAGAAATAGGATCATCATTTTTACCTAGGGGTTGTACAGTGTGTATACAGTAAGACAGTATTCCCAGTGAGCTCTGTCCATGTGACTGAGGGAGAAATTCTTCCCTAACCCTTTATCTGTTAATTTAAATGTAAAAATCAGATACTCAAAGCATTGTGCGCCACTGTGCAGCATTCCATCTCTAGCTCAGGTTGATTTGTGATGCATGAAGAGAAGGTGGAAGCAACTCTCAAAGGCAAGTTAGGCAAAAGAAAAAGAGGCAAAAAAATGCTTCCTGGCTCCTACAGATGATAAGCACAAGCCCTTAGACACAGCTCAGATTATAAAAGGTTGTTTATGTTTTTTTTTGGTGATGTCAGCAGATCAGATACTTAGAGTTGCTGTGTACAGCTTCGATTCCCAGCTAAAGGAGGCTTCTACACCACCGTTTAATCCATTCTGTAAATTTCTACCCCCACCTTGCAGTTCTTGCCCTTACAACTGTCTTTGAAAAGACAGATCCAGAATTGTTTTCTTGGCTATTTTGAAACTTTCTTATAGTTCCAGACTAAACTGTTCCATGACCAATTTATGGTCATTTGACCAGACAGTGTTATATTTTAGCCAAATAATTTCTGCCTTTTTCATATTTGGACCCTCATTTTATTATAAAGAATAATTATATATCTTCGTGGTTTCAGTTTTGCTAGCTCAAATTCCTTGAGCCTTTGAGATTAGAAAAGATGTGATTTCCACTCCCCTAATCATCGTAATAGCTGTTCTGTGTGTTTGATCCATTTTGATTGTCATCTTCTTTTGTTTACCTTGATTTTAAAAATCATTTTACCACTGGGTAGTGATTGTTCTGAGTATCTTACAGGTTCTTCAGCAAGTGGACAACAAATTTATTGCTTGTGTAATCAACACTAGGAATGAAGTGGATAAAAAGGAAGGTAAGAATAGTTATTATTATTGAGTTAGGTTTCAAATGTAGTTATACTGCAGAGGGAACACAGTCCTGCTTGTCCTCTTGTCTTGGGATGATATTGTGAGTAGAGCAAAATGTTAGTCTTCACATGAAATTGCCTGGATCTTCTTACTCTTTATTTTGGATGTTGTTGAACGTTCCTACTGCCTTCAGATTAGTGTTGTAAAAATAGATTATACTCAAATTACTAACGTCTTTCAGACTGTGTTCGCATTGTCTGGATATATTCATTGCCACAGCTTGCTGAAGCTGTACAAAAAAGGCATTCAAAATCAGTATTTTTTGTAAAGTTTTTAAAGACTGTATTAGACAGAACGGTTTGTGTGTGACCTCAGCTCTCATTCTGAAGTTAGATGAAGATGTCAATAGACAAGATTCTCTGGCTTAATCTAGCAGCCCTTAATTTAAATGCTCCATTTGGATCACCAAATTTCATTTCTGTAGTGATGTTGTTCTGCCAAGAATATCTCCTCCTCACTTCGTTTTTGTAAAACTAGTCAGTACTTACCTTCTTCTTTCCAGCCCGTGCAGTTGCTGGTACCAAGTTGCCTATTTCTAATCTATTGTGCTACATTTTTAGGTGGAAACCTCTTGGTTCTGGTGGACCAACATGCAGCACATGAACGGATCCGCTTGGAGCAGCTTATTGCAGGTGAGGATTCAGGTGATTTTAGGAAAGATAGTGCACAGGAAAGTGCAAACAAGAGCTGTCTTAAAGGGAAAGCTTGCTATCTGATTTGTCATAAGGATAAATCTGGGATATGTTGAACCAGTAGGATATTGATTTGTCATCTTGACCCTGATCCCTGTCAGAATGCAGCCATTCAGTATGGGTAGTGTTCATAGCATTGGCAGCTGAAAATTGTTACAGTGTTTCCAAAAACAGAAGATATGCACCCTACCCACAGAACTATCAAACTAAAATAGTCCTGACATAATGAAAGAGCAGGAAGACTGATAGGAAAAACAATGAACAGGAAATAGAACAACATCAATAAGAGCATGTGGGTATGCTGTGAAGAATAAGACGTGGGGTGCAGAGTAAGGAGCACAGTTAATTTGGTTTCTTTTTAGCTGAATACCATGCTTAAAGCCTAACATTTCTTCATTCTGAAACCGGGGGGAAAATGGTCTTTTCTGTAAGCTCATTAGCCATTGGTTTCAGTATTAGAAAGCACAATAGCTATCCATCAAGTACTTAAAAATCATTGACCTTCTCTTTCATTGAGAAATACTATGCAGTTCCTGCAGAGAGGATTCCAGGAAATCTGCTCTTTTTGGTCAGGTACTGAAAAAAGTTAAAAACTGAAGGGAGAAATGCTTAATGAATAGTATTTTAATGCCTTTTATGAGAGATTTTTCTGTGGAAAAATTGCTCTCTCTAAGTTGAACTAAATATATCAGTAGGGTTGTTGGTTTTTTTGTTTTGTTTTGTTTTGATTTTTACTTGTTTTTTGTTTTTTTGCTATTTAGGGTGACTCTTTTTTGGAAATGGTGGGAAAAAACAAAGTGGCATTAACCAACCCCTCCACAGAGACTAGATGTCTGGTTTGAGACATTCCCAGTCCTCCACAAGTTTCAGGAGAAGGCATTCTGTGGTCATTTTTAAATCCAAACAGAGGATTACATGCCAAACCATAGGGTCATTAAGGGTAATGCCTGCGTAAATATTCAAAGAGGGATATTTCCACGTGTTTCATTCACAGATTCCTATGAGAAGGAAGCTGCAGCGTGTGGCAAGAAGAAATTACTGTCCTCCTCCATCTCTCCCCCTATGGAGATTGAAGTTACAGAAGAGCAAAGAAGAATTCTACGGTTAGTAATGGCCAGTCACTCTAAACTTTGGGGGCAGGCTCTGCTGACCAGGAAGATCGTTCTATATAACTTAGGTCACCACCACAGCTGTTTGTTCTTCCCTGAGCAGAGACCAGTTGGCTATATCAATTCTGTGGAAAATAAGTGGGCTTCTGGTGTGCCATCTCTCTGCCACTGCAATACCGTTTCCCTGGGAAGGTGAACTTTGGGGCATGAGCCAGAAGAGCACCACAGCAGTCTGCAGCAGATCCTCCTGGCTAGGGACCAGGACTTGGAAGTGCACGCTGGAGCGCAGTGCTCCCAGTGTAGATATAGGCACTGACTTAATAGGCACTGTTGGAGAGGAGAAAGATGTGCTATGGAAAGCTTGTGTTGTGAATCCTTCAAAAATGCATTCCTTAATCTTAGGTGCCTGCCAAGAGTAACTAATGAGCACTGTTTCCCAAATGTTTCAGAATGGTAGACTGGTTACTATTAGGATACTTAACTTTTGTACTGCAAGAGTTTAGGCTAAGATGCAAATGTGTTATTGGACTACTATAGACCTACTGGACACTAATCGATCATTTTTGTTTCCCCCAAATATCCCTGACTGTCTCCTGCCACATGCATTTGTATTTTTTTTCTCATGTTCTCTGTGTTCAGTCAAAGTTCTCTGTTAACTGCCACAGGTCTACCTCATTGTTATTTTCAGACTCCCCCTTTTTTTGTGTGTGTGTGATGTCTGTGGCAAACTCATCAGCATTTAAATCACTCCTTGTTAAGATTGCTGCCTTTTATAGGGATGCACTTGTTTGGTGGAAAGCCCTTTTTGTGTGTATTCTGATCATAATGGTATCGCTGCTATGTCCGTTTGGTAACTCATGTGTCTTACGATGGCTAATACCAGAAATTCCAGAGGAAAGGGTAAAGCACTATTATTCACCGCCTGCTGTACGGAAAAATTTGAGAATGTAACTGCTGCTGCTCATAGTTCAACAATATTTGTATGCCTTTGTTGTTCCTATCTTTTAATGATATTCTTGCCAACATCACCATATTTTTAATGCCTCTTGTTCAACTTGGAATTATTTTTACACTCATCTTTGAATGTCTTCCACGTTTGACATACCTACTTCTGCGACTGGATGGCCAAAACTGAATACAATATACCAAATGGCAGTATCCCGCTGATTTCAACAATAGCTTTACAATTGTTCCCATATCTTGTTTGTTATATATATATGGGTGCATATATACACCTGGTATTTTGTCTACTTTTTTTTTTTTTTTGTCTACTGCTGCTTACATTAACTGCTTGTTTATTGAGCTGCCATGACAGTAAAATACAGTTGTTCTTTTCATTTTTTTTTTAAATTGCTGTTTAATGTAGAACCCAACAAAATATAAGCATAGATCAAATTATTCCTGGTACTTTGCATTAATTTGTCCTTATGAGCAGTAAATCCAGTTTTTCCATTTTTAATTTAACTTTTTAATTCATCAGACTTGCATTTCTATCCACTTTCAAAGGCTTTTTGAAAGCCCAAATAAATTCTCTGAGACACTGCTTTTCAACAGCTATATCACAAGCACAGTAAAAATAAATAAATCAGTAAGATAAAGTAAATCATAGAGGCATGGTTTTCTTTTATGGAAGCTGGTGAAATTATTCAACATATTGGAATGCCAGTTGTGATTTCCTATTGCCACATAAGATAATTGATTCAAGAAGCTTTTTGCTGATGGCATATACTGGTGTTAGCTTACTGGTGTTTTTTTGTATTGCTCTTTAGTTTATCAGTATTTACAACCAGTCTGTGAGACTAACTGTACTAAAAGTTATTAATTAAAAGCACTATGGAAAATCTAAATGCTGATGTTGCTTGCAGAGTAAAGGTCAATGTATTGAAATGTATAAACTTTCCTGAAAGATCTTTCTCTTCAGCTGTGCTTGCTGGTAGACTTCTGCTTCACCTGCAGTTTTTGATTCTGTTATTTGGCTAGTAATTGTTGCAGTAATGCATTGTTCTGCTTACTCTCTTGAACTTCCTTTTTATTTTTTAAAAAAAGGGGAGGGGGGCTCAGTTGACTCCACTAGCTCCGTGGATTCTGTTATTTCACCACAATGGACATTTTCAGTCTTTTTCCTCTCACTGTAGGCTTATACTTGGTCTCCTTCTCTTTGTTAGAATAACACAAGTCATCTCTTTTCAAGCCTGGTAATTGCATTATTCTGGTGATTGATTTTAATGAGTTTAGAATAGCTTCTTTTTTGTTCAGATAATCTCTTTTCTATAGTTAACCTTCACCACCTTTGTTTTAAATTAATATTCCCTGAGTGAATAATATATGTATATACACATATATTGTTATAAGTGTTTTTTTACTGTTGTTGATAATTGCTGGCTATTCCTTTTCTTTGATGGCAAGTTGTCATCTGACTGCAAAGTCCAGTTTTTGTATGTGTTTTTCCATCCGCAGGGTGACAAATGTCAGATTAAATAAAAGTTGTTGGAATCTCAAGAGATGTGGTCTTCAAGATTGGAAACTGTTGCAGGAAACAAGAAACATGGAAACTGAGGAAATATTTAGGTATGCTGTGTAGCTGGTTGTGTCTTATTTCTGTTGTTTTGCTTTATTTTTTTCCTCAGATGCTGCTACAAAAATTTGAAGGATCTGGGCCTTGAATTGTCATTTCCTGAGACCAGCAGCTCCTTGATTCTAGTCAAGAAAGTGCCGCTGTGTTTTATAGAAAGAGAGGCCAATGAATTACGACGGAAAAGACAACCTGTCACTGAAAGCATTGTGGAGGTCAGCTGTGGATGTGGATCAGAGCAATTTGTGATACAGGCTTGCTGTGTTAATCATTGTTATGAGAGAGTTACAGCCAGTGTGGGTGCCATCTCTTCTAGTAGCTAAATAGTCCCATACTGAAGTCCCTGACATAGTAGCAATGACAGGAGACTGATTCAGACTTGAAATAGCTGAAAAGCTGAGAAAAATAGTAAGCAGTTCAGATATTTCATTGGTTTACTGCTCATCCTTCTTGAATGCTGGAACGAACAGTGAACCAATTATTATTGGAAATATTTGTTAGGATTTTCATGAAATCTCTGCATGGGCAGTGCAGCTTTCTAACAGATGCTGTTCCAGATGTTCTGCGGTTTGAGGAAGAAATTGCTGAACTGATTGCTTGCAGTTTCCATTGTAAACAGCTGTCCACAATTGTCAGTGGGACTCTCCTTAAAAATTGTTTCTGGAGTACCATATTCTGCCACTAGGCTGAGCCATTGTGAATCAGTCCAGTCTTGCCACTCGTCTCTTTTGATATGAAAAGAAGAAAAAAAAGACAATTCATCTGATTGAATTTATTTTTCCAACCCTGCTAGAATCAGGTAGAAGTCAAAATGCACTCTTCTGGTGTGCCAAGAGCCCTGAAAGTGGTGGCAGAGTGGGTTTTTTTGTTTGTTTTTGTTTTATTCTTTTGAATGGTAGCTGCAGATCACGTCTGTCCCTCATCAGCACTCTTTCTTAGCTGAAACTTCAAGATCTCATGAGTGTTTTGGCAGACCTGTTCTGCAGTCCTTTTGATTTTAATTAGGACTAGTGGCACCTATTCATGATTAAGTGTTCTCTATATCCTAGACATCAGAAATTAAATCCATGTGGACTATTATTCAAAAAAGAAAGGGTAATTATTCAAAGAGTGCATGTATGTATTGTCCTCTGAGGTATGAGAGTTCCATTATATCCATTTGGCAGGTATATTTATACATATTTTGTATATAGAGGGTCTATTATATAATACTCTATATATTAGAGTATATTTCTACAGGGAACTGATGCAGAGAGAAACCAAGTGATTAGTCCCAAGCCTGACAAGGTATCTGTGAGATGTCAGGACTTGTGCTGAGATCTTTCACACTATGGTCAATGTACAAGCAACTGCAGGGTTTTCCCTGGGAAATATTGGCATTTATACATTAAATCATACACAAATGTGGACAAAGCTGAGTATGGGCAATGAAAGGGAGAAACAGCAACTGATCATTTTACCTTTTTCTTTCCAGGAGTTTATTCAAGAACAAGTTGAGGTGAGTAGCTGTCTGCTTCTGAAGTTGACTGGTATAATGCAAAGCTTATTGCACACAAACCAGAGGGAGTAAGAGCAATAAGCACCGTAAGAAAGATGTGGATTTAGCTCATTTTTAGCTCATTCCTGTTATACTTTTTTTTCATATTAAATGGAATGTAAGATGATGTTCCCTGATGTTCCCTTACTGCTTTTAGCTAGTGCAGACCACAGGACGAGCACGAGGGACGCTGCCTCTGACGCTTCTGAAGGTGTTAGCTTCCCAGGCCTGTCATGGTAGGGGAACTACTTTTCCTTTTCTTCCATTCCTTCTTTATTTTTTAACCCTTCTGTTTCTATGCAGCATTCTTCCTGGGGCAGTAGTTTCAGAATGTGTTTGCAGGAATTCCCGGATTACAGTTTGATAGGGATGAGGAGATAATGGTCTCCTTGTGGACAGTACTGTGCGGGACAAACAACACTGCACTAGTTTATTTGTGTGGGCCTGAAATACTTTCCAATCCACAGGTGAAACACTGATAAAATAGTGTTTGATTCACTGAGATGCACTCATCCATGGGAGCTCTCAACCAAGTAACGGTTCTTCCTTACAGGTGTAGACTGCAGTGGGTCTAGCCTCTTGTGGCAGTTTCTGTGTTATGTAAAGTTAAGAACATTATGCTGGAAAACATGAACCAAACACATCTATTTCCATGCTGTGTCACTGTATTCTACAAATTGCAGACTGTATATTACAACTTTTTATATCTAAAAAAGTCCCACGGCTGAAAGGCAGGATGCATATAGTCTTGCCAGTCTGTGAAGGCTAAAGATTGCAGGCAGCTCTGCTCTGACTCCTTAACGTTCTGCTTTGATTTCCTCTGGATGCCATTACGTGTCCCTTTGTGAGAAAGGACTTGGTGGCAGGGCTGGCATTTGGGTTTGGAAGTGATGCCTGTCAGTGGCAGGCATGTAAAGCTGATAAAACCTATGGAACTGGTAATAGCTGTCCTCTGGTTTTACTGCCTTTACGTGCATCTTCAGTCCTTAGGGAAAAAAAAAGGGAAAAAAAAAAAAGCTTCTTTGCTTCTTGCAACATCACCTGAAAAGCCAAAATCTAATAATGCTTCCATCTATCAGACTTGGATAAAGTGAAACAGTTCAGGCTTTGGCGAGCTGGTCCTCATGCAGCAGCAAGAGGTGGTCTGAATTCTCTCTGGCAGCACATCCAAGAATTTTCTCTTATTCCAGGAGCTATTAAGTTCAACGACAGCTTGACCTTGGAGGAGAGCTGTCAGCTCATTGAAGCTCTGTCCTCTTGCCAGCTGCCCTTCCAGTGTGCTCACGGAAGGCCTTCCATGATGCCCCTTGCAGACATCGACCATCTGCAGCAGGAAATTCAGGTACTGTGTGGGGCACTGAAAGAAGGCAGCATGCCCTGGATTACCAGGCTTATGGTGTACGTGTGTTAGAGCTAGAACAGCCCAGCGCTGCCTGTATCTTACATGAACTTTCACAGAGCTGTTATCGGTAAAGTGTAAAATGAGAAAATTAATCCTCTGTCCTGCCAACACTTTAGAAAGGATTTTACCACGTTCCATTTGAGTGGTCATGCTGACTTGAAGGAGGTTCGCTGGTGGTTGAAGTTGAGCATAGATTTAAAGCAGTTGCAGTTTTTAAGTGTAAAATTTGGAAAACATGTAAGTTCTGATATTCTGCTAGTAGCAAACATGCTAAAGATTAAACAAATACCCACTTCCCAAAGTTTATGATGACATAAAATGGGGAAAGTAGCAAAGAAATAGCAACATTTATTTAAAATTGAAAAAGAAAACACTCCTCTTCTAAGAATACTATACTATATTAGGTTATTAAATTAGTTTCTGTTGGAAGTCACGTGGGACTTTGAATTAGATATGACAAAAACTGGGAATGTCTGCTTTAGGGCAAAGAACACGGAGGCACTGAAGTTGATTTAGTTCTTCTTAATACTTTTCCCCCAGCCTAAACCTAATTTGGCTAGACTGCGGAAGATGGTTCGAGCATGGCACCTATTTGGAAGCAAAGACCCTAACCAAAAAAAAGTACTGACCTAGGAAGCAGAGAGCAGCCAGGGGAACACAGCAGAAGCCCAGCCCTGAAACCTGGAGAAGCATCTTCAACGTTAAGGAACTGCCTTGTAAACCTGGGTCACGTCACTGCTTGACTATCAAGGGCAAGTTGCAGCCACTCACAGTTACTGCAAGCACAGCAGGATTCTGCGTAATAGAGAAGAGACTTTTAATTAATGGATTTTATAGTGCTTTGAAATTGAGGAGGTATTTATTAATAAAATTAACACTATTTCTGTGGGCTCCTGGCAGTGGTTGGAATGAGGACTGACCGGCTTCATAGTAAATACAAGCCAACTTGAGATCAAAAAAAAGGTGTCTCTACTTAAGGAGGCAGTCAGTGACACACCCAGCTGTTTTCTCCATCTCCCTGCAGTTTGCATTCTGGAGTAATAGATTTCTAAATCCTAGCACAGCCCCACTTTCACAGAAACATACCCCCACAGGAAGAACTAAATAGCTCATGGCATTTCTACCAGTAGGCAGGTGTTTGGGTTTTTTTTGAACATGTTCCTGTTCTATTTTGTATCTCAGCCTAGGCTAGAAAAGAGATGCCTTTTATTTAAATCACAGACATCCTTGTTCTGTGTTAAAATCTAGTTTAAAAAATAAATTGGGTATTTACAGCTGCAGAAAGTAAGAGCTTTCAGAACAAGATGTACGCCCGAGAATGATCCCAGTCACCCAGCAGCAAAGGGGAAGGAAGCTCCTCAGACTCCAATAAGCAAAGCAGGAGCTTGAGCTCTGCCTTGTGATACAGGGACGAACAAGCTTACAGACAGGACTCCTGAAAGTCTGCCTTTCACAAAGAAGGGAATTTCTATTCCAGCATGTTCAAAAAGCTGGGTTGCATTTCAGTAACTCAAAAATTGACAGAAAATTCTACAAAAACGCTCAGTTTTGAAGCGCATTACTAAGGGATTTCTATTACATTCCTAGGCAAAAGAACTCCTTAAGCTTCCTAGTGCAGCATAGGCGCAGGCAGCTCACTACACTGGTAAGACTGCTGCTAGTTATGGACACAAACGAATTCTACATGGAAACATGATTAACCATGAGGTCACTGTGAACAGCCTTTATTACAGCACACCTTGAAATAACAGCTTAGCTGCCCGAGAGTGACTTGGATGTCCTGCTATTTCAAAATCGAAGTTGGTTAGCAGCTCCGTGTGACTTGTAACAGCAGAGGGGTCAAAACCTGTACGAGAGATCTGTCTTCCGGTCTTTCTGGTAGGAAAGACACTGCACTGAGCAGATTCCCCACAGCAGCTCATCTCTGCAATGCAGGCTTTAATTAGGTGATGCATCTTTCTCTTTAGAAAGATGGGAAAAGTCTGGAGAGTGACAGACGTGCTTCTTGGCGTTAGAGTTCGTAGTCATCTGGGTGGTAGAGTTCACTCATGAGGCGGTAGATATAGGAAGGTGCGTTTCCCCCGATGTTAGAAATGAAGAGAGTAATGAGCTCTGGCGGGACGTAGTCAAACACGGGGCAGTGAACATTGATCTTTGCCAGGATCTCCCCTGAAAAGTGAAGAGCAGCAGGATTAGACATAAATAACCTAAAGAAGCACACTTAGCCTTCTGCGCATCTTCCTAGGCCCCTCAAGAAACTGGCTACGCCCATGCCACCCTAAAGTCAGTACCGGGACATCCAGAATCCTTTCCAACTTCTCCACCGCTGTCCCTGAATCACAAATACACAGCGATCTTGGGTGAGTAGGAGTGTTCTCTGCTCCTCTGGTAGTTCCCCGATGCAGATTTACAGAAAACCTGACAGTACGTAACCGGAACACAAGGACCCCAGTGCTGCTAAAGCTACAACAGCTCCAAAGGCCAAAACCAAAGGCCTGTGCCAAACCTGATGTATTTTTTTTCCCCAAAGTCTTTGTCACATAGAAATGGGGCCCTGAGAGACATTACTGTCTGAGGGAACCTGCGAGCTGCCACCTCGCTAAAGATGGTGCTCATGGTGGGAAGCCCGCTGCAGATACTGGGTTTCAACAAGCAGATCACGTAACAAATGTTCACGTTACACGAGTTGGGGGAAGGAAAGCAATCTGCCCCCAGCGTCGGGCATCTGCTGCGTCCCACAGGAAACTGCCACCTGTCTGACACCGTTATCGTAATCCTACAATAAAGTGCTGAACAGCCCGGAGCAGAAGCAAAACTACAGAGATGGATGGTGTTAAAAAAAAGTCTAGACCAGCCTGTGTAAGGAAGAACCAGTACCTTCTGTGAATGGCAGCACTTCCTGTGGTGACACAAACTTGTGGAATGAATCTTCTTCGTTAGGGAACTGAAGGAGACAGAGTACAGAAAGGTCAGGGGAAAGAGCACCTGATTATCCCTAGTGAAAACATGCAGGGTGCTAGAAGGAACTAAAGCAGAGGAAGACTGTTGCCAAGACAATGCATCTGTTTGTAACAATTACACAGTATTTGTGGCCAGAACTTCCGTAGCACCTACAAGTGAAAGGCTTTTCCTAAATGTTTTTAGAGCTATGCCCTGTCTGCCCTCCTGCAAAGCCTAGGGAACTGGAGCAGAGATGTGACTTCCTCAGTCTGCCACTTGATCTGACAACACTGAAAATACTGAGAGCAGGAAGCAGAGGAGAGCATCTCCATCTACCAACTCTGTAGGTACAGAGGGTCTTTCACCACTAAAGGTATAAACAGAAGAAAAATGCCACTCGGCATAGCAGGGAGCGCGTCCAGGAGACCCAGAGATGCCTCATTTACCAGTCCCACCTTGGGACAGGTGGTGCTCTCCACCCAAAGCTTCCCCCAGCAGAGAAATCCCCCCACGAATCCATTTAAGGTAGGAGCAGTACTGAAGGGGCGCTGTGCTTACCTGCGGCGAGAGCTTGAACATGGGGGCACACACGATGAGCGGGGTGGAGTGGTGTTTGGCTGCCAGCGCCAGAGTGTGAGTCCCGCTGACGGCGATCAGCGCACCGTTGGCCAGGATTGTCTTCGTACCAATGATGACCTGCAAAGGGAAATTAGCGTTAATGCACGCTCCGCAGCAAAACCGAGGAAGCAGAGCTTCCTGGCTCGGACCCTCCTGGATGAGATGGAGGAGTCTGTCAGGACAAACGTACGCTCTGCTGCAGGGAACACCAGGCGGAGCCTGGGCTGCGTTCCCTGTTCTGCTACAGGCCTACAAAGTAAGCTTGTGTGAGTGACCATGACTGCCTTGCTGTGAAGTGGGAATACCGTAACGCAGCTGGAAATGCACAGATGAGAAGTGGTGGGACTGGATTTTATTGATTAGAATTACTTTTTTTTCCTGTTTGGGGTGTCAAGTCTTCATCTTGCGCCTCAACAATTCCCTTCACCACCCATCTTGTGTTCCAGGCAAGAGGAATTTCTCCTCTGGAGATGCTGCTTTCGGTTCCATTTTCTTTTAAAACTGGCAAGTTAATCCTTCAAGGCTCTCCTGGCTTGTTTTTTTTGCACTGTTCTGCCCGCCAGCTGCTACAGCAGCAAAACCAGTCGCTATGCAGTTAGTGACCATACCCATCTGGGGATGCACACTGGATCTCTACTTGTCTGTAAGCAGGGATTATTCCAATTTTGAACCTTCACAGAGGAAACACATCCACCACAGATGGGACCCGCAGCTGGTTTGAGGCCTAAGCACCAAACCTGCCGAGAACGCCCTCGTGCAGCAGCGCCCTACTCACCTTGTTGACTCGAGACATGACAGCAAAAATAGCCGCATCGCTCATGACAGTGGTCTCGATGTTCTCTTTAGACAGTCGGACCGCCATTTCGTGACCCTGAAAAGAGGGAGAACCTAATTGCTTCCCTGGAACACAGCTCCCCAACTGCAGTTACACAGATATTAGCGCTCAGTTCTTGTCCAAGCCACAGAGATACCAAGGACCAGAGCACAGACACAGCTCCCTAGTGGAAGGAAACATGACAGGACAACGAGCTGTCTTTGATCTCCAAACTGCAGCAGGGGCACTCATGTAGTTCCCCTTACACGTCACACGGGGCCCGTGCCTCACCTGGCAGAAAGGCGCGCACTCCGCCACGATGACCTGGAATTTCCGCTTGCGGGCAGCCTCCTTCAGGAAGGCCTCAACAGTGCGGGAGTAGCCAATGGTCATGATCACCTCGTTGGAGTGGATGTGCTCCAGTGCCTGCATGGCGATGTTATCGGTCGTGCCCTCTGTAACGGAAGGCAGCCGTGAGCGGAAAAGGGAGAAGTGACACTTGGGAAGCTGTCCTCCAGCAAGAGACTGGAGGCAATGCTGTGAACACCGGTAGAGCAGGAGCAGCGTTTCCCCCTGTTCTTTTTTAGCAGTGGGGAGGGAGCGAGAAGCTGCCCCTTGAACGCCCAGTGCCTCCAAGCTACTGGGGGAAATGGTTACACAGAAAACTCCATCACTAGCGGAGCGGGCAGCACCAGCCAAGCACCACGCACGTGACAGAAATCCCAGCTTTAGAGCCCAGTAGCACTAGAGCCACACGGAAAGGAGACGTGCGGCAGCCTGGAGGAGCAGCAGGTGCCTGATCTGTCACAAGACCGCAGAAGAAGAAAAACGTATCTCAGTGCTACGTGCAAGGGCCATCAGCCCCATCCCATAAGGAGCCCCGCCAACAGAGCGGTTAAGACCCCTCCATACCTAGCTCTATTAGCAGCTCGTTAATAGCTTCAATAACGTTAGCTTTGAGGGTAGGGTAGGAGGTGTTGAAATCCTCATTCAGTCCTCCAGAAGTCAGAAGTTTGTGCAGGGATTCTTGCTGGTCGCTTTCCTCGCTGCGCCCACGAAGCCTGCAGAGAGAAGGAGCCCTTCAGCCTCGGAAGGGCGCACAGGGGCACAGCCTGACACGGGTGGGAGAGCTCCTGAGCGCATGTCCCCACAGCACAGCACACGGATGTCAACAGAGAGGGGGGAAAACTGAATGCAGTTTTAATGCAGGAAAACCGCATGCCGTGACAAAGTTTCCCTAGGTGTCCGTGTCAGAAAGACACATGACACTCTGCCACTAAGGGCTTTCCCAAGCTGTGTCTAAAAGCTGCAGCAGGCACGTGGAGGGCAGCACTGAACGCCACTGCAATAGCAGAGCGGATCCTCCTGGGAACACAAGGGAATGAGTGGCCAAAGTCTTAGCCCAGGCTGCTCTGCTGGGGACAGGAAAGCTCACACGCCCACGACGCATAAACCCGGTGGAGTTCCACTAGAGGAAACATCCTCAGCTTCTCTGAAAACTACAGGTCCATAAATACTGCTGTCTTTCGCTCTGATGTTAAGCTCACCAAATCCCTCCGAAGGTGGGAAAGCAGAGGGAGAAGGGTGCAGACCAAAGCAGGCTCACGGACACAGCAGCAGAACGCACGGTGTGGCAGGCCTGCCCTGGGCTCCCGAGAGGGGAATCGCGAGAGGGGCTCCTCACCTGCCGTACTCCTCCCGGATGACCTTCAGCACTCGCCGCACCATGTTGCCCACGGTGGTCTCTGACGGCTGGGCTGCCGCCATCCTCCGGCCCTCCGCCCGGATCAGCTCCATCAGCTCCCCTGCAAGAGGGCACAGCCGCGTCACCGCCGCCCGGAGCCGACCCGCGGCGGGCAGGGCGCTTCCACGGCCACAGGCCGACCGGCACCGGCACCGGCACCGCACCGCCGCGGACGGGCGGCGGGAGGGCCGTCCCGCAGGACACCCCGGTGCCGCGAGACCCGTGACGGGGAAGCCGGGCCGCGGGGACCGGGCCGCAGCCGCTCACCGGCCGAGCCCCAGTGGCCGTGCGCGATGATCTTCCGCAGCAGCGCCAGCGTGTGCCGCGCCGTGTCCTCGGAGCGCGGCCGCCCGCCGCCGCCGCCGCCCCGCAGCCGCGCCACGAAGGCCTCCATCTGCTCCCGCAGCTCCGCGCCGCGCTCCGCCGCGCCCGGCATGGCGGCGCCCACTGCCCCGCCACCGCCTCCCGCTTCCGCTTCCGCCACCGCCGCGCCTCCCCATTGGTGGAGACCGAGGCGAGCAGGAGAAGCAACCAATGAGAGGCGCGGGGCGGGGACTGGAGGGCCCGCCCTCGTTGCCCTGGAGACGGGCGGGGAGCCCCTTGCTGCGGGGGGTTGTGGGAAGGTGCCGGGGGGGGGGGCGCCCTTGGAAGGGGCAGCCATGGCAGCCCCTCACATCTTGTTGTGCCCCTCACGTCTTGTACCCCTCACGTCTCCTCGTGCCCCTCACATGGCTGCCCCTTGCGTCTCGTTGTGCCCCTCACATCTCGATGGGCCCCTCACGTCTCCTTGTGCCCCTCACATGGCCGCCCCTCGCGTCTGGTGCCCCTCACATCTTGTTGTGCCCCTCACATGGCTGCCCCTCACGTCTCCTTGTGCCCGTCTGACGCCCTCAGTGCTCACTCCATGGCCTCCTCAGGGCCCTGCTGTGCCGGCCAGCACATCCTTGCGTCCCTGCTGCCCCCTCTGCCCCTTCCCCCTGGCATCAGGTGTGTGCCGTCTGCCATCGCGTGTAAGCCAGCGGCTCCATGTAGCAGCGCCCGCCAGGCTGTGTCCACGCCCTGGGCAGCGCCGTTCCCCTGTGTTTGCCCCTCCACACACGAGCGGTGCGAGGCAGGACGGGGCTGCCCGCTTCTGCCGTGTGCCAGGCTGTGGCGTGCACAGACCGCTCCCACGCACGCACCCTGGGACCGCGGCACGCAGGGATTCGGCCAGAAAAAAAATATCCTTGCTTTGTTTGTTTACTTGTCTGGCTCGTAAATAGAGCGGCTCTTGGAGATTAGGCAGGAGGGAGCAAGAGGAAGGGAAACCGGACTCGGGGGTTATGACCTCCGTGTGGATGCCGGGCTGTTTACATTCCCTGCTCCGGCCCCAGTGACCATTGCGGGGCAGTTTCTGCTCAGCCTCCTGTCCTGCCAGCCCGCGGGGTTTGCAGCTCCCTGCCCTGTTCCCGCTGGGCACTGCTGCCACAGCCAGCCCGAAACGGCTGCCAGCCCGGTGTCCCCGAGGGGCAGAGCCCTGTGTTTAGCCTGCTGCCTCACGTTTCATGAATGAAAGCCTCTGAATGGGGATTGCGGGATCTGTTAGCCCGGTGGCCCCGTGGAGCCGAGCCGAGCCAGGACCTGTGTTCCTCTGGAGAGCTGAAAGGCAAAGAGCGGGCTCTGGCTGCTCAGAGGGACCGCGGCTGAGGGACATCTGGTTGTCGTGAGCCAGCAGCTGTGCCAGGAGCTGGTGCATCGGGCCAAGAGTGCCCAGCATGAGTGAAGGGGAGGAGGGGGAAGCGGGGTGGCAGGGTCCCAGTGAGGGCAGCCCGGGGAGCATGGGGCACACGGAGGAAGCAGCTGGGAAGACGCCTCTTGGTGTCCTGGTACACTTGGCTAGGATCCTGCTGGCTTGCAGGCTGTGCTGGCTGCTGTGGCAGAGGCAATGAGGTGGGGGCTCGCGTGTGGGTCCTGGCCAGCGTTACAGAACAGGAGCTAAACCCTCTGACCCCACTGTCTTGCCACAGCCAGCTGCCTCCTGCACGTCACACCCCTCTTTCTTCCCTTCCCTGGGTGTACCTAAATCCCCCAGGAAGACTTGGCTGCTGTGGCTTCCCAGCTGGTGCATGAGCAAACGCTGTGGGCAAAGGAGCTGAGGAGGGGATGAGCTGGCCGGCAGAGCGAGGCTGCTGTTCACGTTTTCTTGCCTGCGGAGGATCTGCAGTATGGCTCATCTCCTCACGCCCAGCACGGCGTGCTGCTCCTTGCTCAGGGATGGCAACTGGGGACACTGCTTTCCTTCTGCCCAATGAATTCTGCATTTCAGTTAGCTTTCCCTGGGGGCTGAATGCAGTCCCCTGAGTGCTGGTCTGAGGGAGGAAAAGGCAGCAGCACAGAGGCTGGGTAGAGTCTGGGAGTGCTGGAACATCGTGTGCTAGGAGGCTGTTTGGATTAGAAACTCTCTGCGGATCAAGTGGGCTGGATGAAATGCCAAGGAGGGGAATCAGAGTTTGCTGAACTCTAGTAATTGGACTCGTCTGTAACACCCGGATAGGAAAAGTGAGCTGCTCACGCTCGGCACAGATGAAGGGAAGGAGCCAGCAGAGACCAGCCCAGTAGGAATAACAAGGCAGGCTGGAGAGGTGACAACGGGGAAAGGAGCAGAGGGAGATCGCTGGGTGCCAGCGGCACTTTGTGAGCACGAGTGGTGGAGGAGCAGTGAGGGACTGGTGTGGTGCAAGGTGTGGGGGGAGCATGAACCACGGCCTAAGGAGAGGGGTTCCCCAAAGGTGTCTCTGGTATAACGTGGTACACTTTGGAAGGTCCATGTTCAAAAACCTTGGATAAAAACGGAGGGGACGGCTCCAGCCAGAAGCTACGACAGCCGCAGTGACAGATGTGGCTGTGTGGCCATGGAGGCAGAGCTGTGAGGAAGCAGGAACAAATCTGCTGACGGGCTGAGGGAGCCCAAAGCAGTGTTTTCTGCATGCTACTGGGAAGAAAATATGTCACGTAGCAAGTGACGGGACTGGAAATGAGAGGCTGAACCAAGCACTGAACTCACATTGAAAACCTGAGCTTTCAGGAAAAGAAGACAAAAACCCCAAACAAACAGCTGATGATCAAAAGCAGGTATGTGAATAGCTGGAAAACTCAGCTCTGTGCATCTGGAGGAGCACGCAAACGTTGCCTGAGTCATCGGCAGTTTTAGCATGCTTGAAATTCACGTCTGACTCTGCAGGTACTGGGGAGATGTTCTGCTGGTCTTTGCAGACCTGGTAACCGTCCCCTGAACTGGCCATCCTTAGGGAAGAGTGATTTCTCTGTCTGGATGGACAAGGAGGAACAGACGGGGCTTGCTGGGGGTGCTTTATCCAGGGTTGTACAGCCCCTCAAGCGCGTGCCTGATGGGAGAACCAGGACCAGCTCGGTGCCTCGGGTTGGGTGCAGGTCTGCCCAGCAGCTTGCACCTACGTGTGCCGACCTCTGCCTGGCAAGCAGCTGACGGCTCACCCTCGCATCAGCGCAGCACCCGCGGGCAGGCCCTGGCAGTACTGACACACTCCGTGATCCCTAAAGGAAACAAGTAGGCGGTTCTGAATCCGGCTCCGGGATCATCTCTTCTGCCAGCAAGTTTGCCATTTGCCCCTCTCTTTTTTGGAGCCTTAAAATAGAGACCGAGGCTGGGAAGCCGGAGGGTTTTTCTAGAGTTTGTTGTGGAAGCAGCCCACGCTTGTGTCCCCAGTGGGTTGTGCAGGCTGGGCTGACCCCTGGGGACAGGCAGGAGAGGCGCGGGAAGCTGGCATTGACATGCCTGCACTGGACATGGAGCCTCACTCCTCTTCTTGTTAGTCTGCCGCGGTTCCCCTGGTCCCCTTCGGGATGCAGACAGCTGGAGGCAGCGAGTTCAAAGGCCGGGCTGGTCAGGAAGAGGCGCGGGAAGTGCGGGAAGTCACTGGCTGTCATGTAGGAAAACAAGCCCGAGCAAGGGACGAGGGAGCATGGTGCAGGGACGGGCAGGAGATGCTGGCCCCGGCATCGCAACCGGTGCATCGCCCCGTCCCCGCTCAGAGGGCACGCAGCAGGCTGGCTCGGCCGGGGAGGAGGCGATATGGGGGGCTCACCGACATGCATCCCTCCAGGATGGGCTCAGGGAAGCCCCCGAGCAAACCTGGCATCGCCGCTGCCTCTCCAGGAAGCCGGGCCCTTTGGGGGAGGCAAAGCACGGCCGGCCGCTTTGTGGTCACCGCGGGGTCTGTGACACCAGCACTCCGGGCTGCTTCCTGGTCACCGGCCAGCTCCGCGCAGTTCCTCCGCTCACGCGCTCCCCGCGCTGCAGCTGGCCGCGGGCTTTGCTTTGCTCATTGTCTGCCGCGGGTGATGTGAGCTATTCAGTGGCTGCCAGCTTTCAGGCGGAGAGGGAGATGAGCCACTCCTCCGCCCACACCATGGGAAAGGCTCCTGGACGAAGCCCTGCCGATGCACACGTTCGCTCCCGCCGGGGTGAGCCCGCTGCGGAGCCCGCACGCACCGTCCCCGGCGGGGAGCACAGCCTGGGAGCAGCCCGGGCTGCTGCCCGGTCCCACACAGCAGCGAGCCTGCTGCTCCCCTTCTCCTCGGGTGTTTGCCTTACAGAGCCAGACGGAGGCTTGCCGTCACTATTATTTTGCTTTGTGTCAATATTATGACAGCTAAAAGCAGGAGAACTGCATCCACATGATAAGCGGCCAGAAGCCCTGGGCTGGGTGTGGATCGCGTTAGTTTGGCAGGGGAGAAAAGTGCCTGGCAGCCCCTGCCCGCGGGGCTGTGTGAGCCGACGGGCAGCAGCGCGGCAGTGACGCTGGCCCACGCGCCTCTCCGCCCTGTTAAAGTCTCGTTGCCTCTTTGCCAGGAGAAGTGAGGCATGACAGATGTGTCCTGAGGGGAGGCGAGAGCAGAATTCACTTGGTTCTCTGGTGGAAAAGCCGCCTCTGGCTCTGAAGCCAGCCCTGCTTTCCTGGGGAGGGGGCTGCATGGGGCAGCTCGGGAGCGTCTCCGCTTCCCGCTCCGGACTCTCAGCACCTCCTGCACAAGGGGCTGTTGTTTTGGCACGGTAACTGCACGCCCCGCGGAGGCTTGCTCTGGGAAGGTGCTGATGCAGTGCTTACCTGTAGGCACCCACGTATGCTTGGTGCTGCGGTTCGGCTCCCTGGTGCCTCACCCTGCTCCTGCAAACACCCGTGTCCCAGCGCGTCCCTGCCGGCCGGCCGGCAGTATGTGCTCTCCGTGACTTCCCCACCGGGTGCAGCTGACTGCCACGGGCTTCCCTGGTGCTGCTGCGTCACGGCCGGGCTGGGAGACGGCCAGCCGGCCTTAACCCTCCCGGCCGCCTTAACCCTCCCTGCCGCCAGCATCGCTTTGCCCGCAGCTTCGCCTCCGTGGGAGTGGGGCTCAGCCTCGGCGCTGAACAAGACCTGTGCTGAGAGACGAGGACCAGTGCCTGGCCTGCCAGACACCACCCAAGTAGCTCAGGGCCCTGGGAGAGAGAGCTGCTCTCCGGTGACATCGCCACTCACCCCCTGAAATCTCCAGGGGTATTTGGGCTGTGTGTGGGAGCAGCGGCTGGGCGCATTGCTGGGCTTGCCCTCCTGGGGGTCTCCTGCCTCCAGTGCTCACAGGCAGCCCTGGTGTCCTCACCAAGAGATGTGCCATGGGCGGGCTGGCCCCGGTGCCTATGGCCACAGACAGTGTGGCATGGGGGGGCTCGCCTGCTGGCATGGGACCGGGCCATCAGGTGTCTGTGGTTTCGGCCAGCCCCACGGAGAGGCCACAGGTCCCCGGGGAGGCCGAATCCACCCCAAGGAACCAAAATAAACAGCAGAGTTCCTGCCACGTGCAGCCGGGGCTGACTAAGGGCAGCCGCTTCCGCCTGCCTCGGGCAGCAACAACAGGCTCCGTGAGCCACAATGTTCGGGGTGCGCAGCACGGCCCATTTCCCCCTATTGTCAGCCTCCTCCTCGGCAAACACATCCCCCTGCGCACCTGGGCTGGGAGGAGCGACCGCAGCACGGCGCAGCCCGCGGCCAGGCATGGGCTGCCCAGCCTGGTCCTCGATGGTGCTTGGCAGCGCGGCCGCTCCGGGGAGTCCTATGGGGCCCGGGTGTCCCGCCTGTTGTCTGCAGGTTGTTTCCTTTAGGAGAAATGCTGGTGATCCAGGGGTTGCTGTCCTGCTCGTCCACAAGGACACTTGACAGCCCCGTGACAGTGTGCTGGTAGTGAGACCTGGGTGTGCCTCCTCGGAGAGGCTGGTGCTGGGGGTCCCCACCACAGCGTGCCCATCCCCGGCTCCTGCTCTCTGCTCCAGCCAGGCCACCTCCACCTCTCACCTTAAATCTCCAGGCTGCAGAGACACAATCTGCAGAAAAACGAGCTGGTTTATCTCAGTGTGAGGCACTGAGGGTGAGGCATGGGCGCTCTGGGATGAGACCCAGGCCTAGGAAGCCTGGCACATCACATCTCTGTGACATTTGGCCATGGGGGTCCTGTCACATCTCCGTGACGTTTGGCCATGGGGGTCCTGTCACATCTCCGTGACGTTTGGCCGTGGGGGTCCTGTCACATCTCCGTGACGTTTGGCCGTGGGGGTCCTGTTGCAATATGGGGCTCGGTGCCCGAGGGTCTGGCTCTGCTGGGCACCAAACAACACGGGGCGTGGTGTGGCTCCAGGTGGGAGCCTCCGGCCCTGGTCGAACTGGCTCTGGTGTCAGAAATAGCAGCAGCACAAAAATTAATGTCCTGAGGTTTTCTGGGTGTTTTCTAAGGGCTCATCGAGTGACGCAGGAGGGCCCGGAGACAGCCGGCTTAAGAAGGAAGTGGGGATGTTTTTTTGGGGCTGTTTTCACCTGAGACGCTGAAGGTGGGATTTTATAGGGGTGAAGACTCCCATGAGGGGATGTTGATCCTAACATGGGGCTGTTTTTGGAAAGGAGGACAGCTCAGCAGGGTGAGGTTTCACAGGGGAGAGCAGCTGCCCATGGTGGGCTGGTCAGTGAGCACAGGCAGCTCAGGCTCGTGTGCCTCCCAGGAAGGTGGATGAGGCCTGGAGGGCGACCCCTCACCCCAGCAGGGCCTAACAGAGGCTGTCCCCTGCTGAACTGCCAGAAACCCCCACAGAAATGAAGCAGAAATCCCGCTCGCCTCCCTGCCCAGCCCTGCGAGCAGAGCGGGGAGGTGGCACGGGCACACATTCGAGCTGAGGCTCTCGGCCGGCGGCCGCCACATCTGTCCTGTCAGGAAATGTCTCCGCGTGCCTTCTGCCCCCGGCCAGTCCCCTGAGCCCCGTCCATCTCCCGTTCCCAAAGTGCGTGGCTCCGGACCCTCGTGGGAGGCAGCGTGAGGCACATTTATAGCATCAGCGCCCAGCCCTGTCCTGCAGCTGGGCAGCGAGGAGCGCGAGCGGCGCGGCCCCGGCCGGCTGGATGTTTCTCCCATCCACAGGAGGACATTGCCGGTCACAGGTTACCCGCGTCCAAATATTATTTCTCTGCTCCTGTCTCTGCTGTGTGCTGCCTAGAAAGGGGATGCTCATCCCAGGAATGTAAACTCTGCCCAAGGCCTCTGAGGAAATAGCTTCAGACCAGGAACAGGGTTGCACTCGGCAATTAAGGGCTGGTCTCCCCAGCCACACGGCTCCTGGGGGAGAGCCCTTTGCTCCAGCGCCAGAGGCCGGCCTTGTGTCTGAGAGGTGGCCCCAAGGGACCTTCCTGCAAGGACAGGCGGGAGGCCCTGCGTGGTCACGGTCCCTGCAATAACAGGATTCTGTCCTTCCAGCAAGCTGGCAGCAGCTACCGCTCGGGGCAGGAGGAAACGCTCCCTTCACCCCCAACCCCAAAACTGTCACTGGAGAGGAGGGGGTGCCCTTGGCCGTGTCCGTGGGGCAGCGGAGGGGGAGCACAGGCAGCAGGGGACATCAGAGCAGGGACGTTACCAGCTCCTTGCTGCCCGGCCGGGGGCAGGAGCTCGGTCAGGCACTGAGTGCTGCTGAGTGATGAACTCCAGTGCACCCGGCCCCGCGGCTGGGCTGGGGCTCTCTGTGTGCTTATCTCTGCAGCATCTCCCTGCTCTTTGCCAGGACCAGATCCTGCGGCTGTCTCACGTGCCCAGCGGTACCAATGTGCAGAAGCCCCAGATGGAGCCCAACGCCTGCTGACGCCTGAGCCACCGCCACCTGTGTGGCCCCAGGGGGCCGGGGACAGGACACCAGTGTGTCCCTCATCCTGGGGACAGACCGCATGGGGCTGGGGACGAGCCACTGCTGTCCTTGCGCCACAGGGACAGACCCCACACAGAGGCAGGCAGGGAAGCCCTGCAGCAGCCTCCCTGCCCTCCCGGGAGGACAGAGACATGAAGCCTGGCAGGGACGCAGAGCCCGTTATTTCCCCGGGACCTGCGGCTCACGGGGGATCGTGTTGCCTGCTGGCACCCTTTCCCTTCCCACCTCCCACAGCCACAGCTTTCCTGCCCACCGGCACTTAAAAATAGCACAGCAAAGGCCACAGAGCTCCTCTGGGTTTACTCCCAGCAGCGGGGTTTGGCCTGGCCGCCCCCAGCCCCGCTCCACGGAGAGGCTCCACAGCCAGGCTGCAGATCCCGCTGGGGTCTGCCCGCTCCCCGGGGACCCCCGTGCGGGCAGGACCGGGCCGTGACCGCGGGGCTGGGGGGCTGCAAACCCCCGGGGGCAGGGAGAGCCGGACCGGACCGGGGGGGAAAGGGCTGGAGGCCGTGCCGGGCGGGGCGGGGGGGCTGCAGGCGGGGCTGCTCGGTGCCTCCCGGCGGCACCGGCCGTCCCCGCGGCCGTCGGGGCCGGGCACCTGCTCCCGCCCCGGGGGCGGAGCGGCGGCGGTGAAATAGGGGCGGCGGAGCGGGGCGCGCTCCCATGGCCCGGCGGCGGCGGCGGCGGCGGAGCGGTGCCGGTGGCCGTGCCGGTGGCCGTAGCCCGGTGTCCCGGTGGCGGCGGGGCGACATGCCGGGGGGGGCGGCGCGGCGGCGGCGGCGGCGCTGAGGCCGGCCGGTGGCGGAGCGGCGATGCGGCTGCTCGGAGCCTTCCTGCGGCTGCTGCTGGCCGGGGCGCTGGGGGCGCCGCTCGCCCCGGTGAGGACCGGGAGGGGAGGGGACCGGGAGCGGGGGTCGGGGAGGCGCCGGGGGTCGTGGCGGCGGGGTCCCCCCCGTGCCGCCCCCGCCAGCGCCTGCCTTTCCCCCCTGCAGGCCCCGGAGGCGCGGGGGACAGCCAGCGCGGAGGCGCCCGGTGAGTTGGCAGCGGGCGGGAGGGGGCGGCGGGGGGTCGGCTCCGGTGCCCCGGGGCCGTTATCTGCCCGCCCGGAGACCGAGGGTGGGGGTCCCGGTCCGACCGGGGGGGATCCCGCAGGGGAGCAGGCGGCAGCGCCGGCTCTCTGAGCCCCGGGGCTGTTTTCCCCGTGCGCAGCGGGGTCCCACTCCCCGCAAGCCGGCAGCGCAGCCTGGTCACAGAGGGGACGGAGCTGACAGAGCCTCTCGGGGGGTCCTGGTGGCTGTGTGAGCCCCCACAGCAGCGTGGCGATGGGCACGTTGGGGTACAAGGGGTTCTCTTCATCCCTGTGCCCCACAGTGGGAGCGTGACCCCATCACAGCTGCCCCGGTGCCATCCCATCCCCCGCAATGGGTACACAGCATCAGGGGCTCGGCCGGGGTCCCCCCCTCCCCGGGGCGCCTCCTTAGAGCCCCCCCCGGTCTCTTGCAGTCCTGACCTTTAAGGAGATTTGGAATCGCAGCTTCTGCCGGCCGCTGGAGCAGCTGGTGGATGTCATTGCCGAGTTCCCCAACGAGGTGGAGTACATCTTCAGACCCTCCTGCGTCGCCCTGCAGCGCTGCGGGGGCTGCTGCGGAGATGAGGGGCTCCGCTGTGTCCCCGTGGAGACCAGCACGGTCACCATGCAGGTAAGCGCTGCCTCTGGGGGGCTGGGGGCGGTGGTGGGCTCCCAGAAAGTTTAAACTCGCAGCCTCACGTCCTCCAGATGTTGCCGCAGCATGGGCAGCGGGAGGCTTGAGCACATGCCCAGCCAGAAGGGTCCCGCTGCCTGCTCTCTGAGCCCTTCCCCGAGGCAGGGTGAGACCTCTGGTGGTACCAACCTGCTTCCCTGCCTCTGCTCGCTGCGCAGTCCAACCTTCTGGTTGCTGTCACCTTTCCGGACTGTCCCTGTGGGGCTTGGGTGACCCTGTTGCTTGCGATTCTGCCTGCTTTTGGGACAAAGCCCTGGAATCACAGGGGGAAGCCAGCAGCGTGATTGATTGCCCTCACGTGCCAGGAGATGGCTGTGGTGGCGCTGGCAGCAAGCGTGCGATGGGGAGAGGGTGAGCGTGAGGGGCTGCGTGTGCTGCGCCTCCAGCCCTGTTATGGGGGCTGTATGAAGCGGGGAGGGGAACTTCAGGCTGTGAGCAAGCTGTGTCAGCTCCTCATAGCGTTCGGGCAGCCCCTGCGCTGCTCTGCTGGCATCAACCTGCTGCTGCCGTGCTGGGGGTGAGGGACTAGAGACAGCCTGCAAGAAATCACCAGCAAGTTTGATCCTGCAGGGACTGAAAGCGTGTTGGAAAGGGAGGGTAGGAGTTCCCAAAGGAAAAATCTTGACTTTAAGTGGAGCAAAAGTCTGAAGTGATGAAGAAGGCGATGTTCTGAGCTCCCGCTGGGCTCCCCTCCACAGGAGGGATCCTGCTGCCGCACGTGGTGTGGTGATGCCAGGCGCTCCTGTGGGGTCAGCGTGGATCACAGCGCGGATGAACACTCGCAGTGAAGCCCCTGGATTTCCAACCTGACCTCCGGGCTGGGCTCTGGACTGACATGTGGCGGGGCAAATCCTGTGCCCCTGGGCTGGGGAGGCACCACAGTACCGACTCCAGACTGGGTGCGGTGGGAGAGGCAGCAGGAGGAGGCAGCAGCAGCAGGAATGGTCTTGAAAACAGGTCTGGGGTGATACTTCCTTCAAAGAAAGATGTACAAAGCGGTCAAATATGTGAAAGGTCTCCACAAAAGCAGAGACCAAAAAATCTGCTCTAAGGCTGGGAAATCCCAGGACGAGGGGATTTAGATCACAGCCCCAAGATGCAGGGCGGTGGGAGCAGAGCCTCCCGAGCTGCTGCGCCCGCAGGGGTGGGGTCCGCGGAGCCGAGGACCGGGTCTGACACGTGTCTGGCCGAGGGGCTGGGGTGGCCGCCATCCTGCACTGCCCGGGAGGTAACCTTTGTTCCCCTTTCAGCTCCTGAAGATAAAGCCCAATGGGGAGGCACCCTACGTGGAGATGTCGTTCACCGAGCACAAGAAGTGTGAGTGCAGGTAGGGCTCGTTCCACGCTGCTGTGAGCCTGCCAGCTCGCCTGCTCCCCCCCGGAGGGGAGGCAGAGCGGGTAGGGATGTGCTGGGGGCACCTTGGCCGTGTTGGGAGCCCTCCCTCATCTCTGTTGTGCTGGGTGCTTGTGGGGCAGGCTGCCCCACCTAGGCACGGGGATTTGGGGAGTACACTTGTGGAGTATTGTGAAAGCCGGGGAGCGTGTGTCCTGCCGGGCAGCTGTCAGACGCGAGGCTTGCCTGGAAGAGCGTGAGGATCCCCGCGTCGGTATTCCCCTGCTGTGCAGGGGCCGTGCTGGAGCAGACCCAGGGGCCGTCCGGCTCCGCGCTGGCTCTGGAGCCATCCGTCAGTGGACGTGTCAGGAGGAGCGGGAAGAAGCACGTGTGCTGCTTCCCCCTGCTTCCAGCTGTTTTCCGTGCAGGGAATTTCCTGAGCCTGTTGTGGGTTTCCTACATCGGGTAACTCCCAGGGGAACTTTCTCAAATGCTTGTGCAGTCCGCCTTTGGATTCATGTAGGCTCCTTGCATCTGCAGCACCTTTTGTCTTCTCATTAAGCAGCCTTCAACACTTCTGTGGCTCCCCTTATTAAGTTTAGCGGAAGCGGGGTGGATGTCCTGGCCTTGGCTCCTGGAGGGGATGCCTGAGCCAAGTATGTTGTGGCTGGTGTCAGACAGCCACTGCTGAGACTCTGAAGCAAATCCCATGTGTTATCTGGGGCCCTGCGTCGTCTTTGACCCGCTGAGTGATGAAAGCTGTCACTGAGAGCAGCTCAAAACCGAGCCTGTGCTTCCTGTCCTCGTGGGCGAAATGGCACAGTCCTCAGGGGAGGCACCGAAGTCTGGGTGGAAGGAGTCACTGGGTCTGCTTTAAGCACGAGCTGAACGCATCGTGCTGCACGCTGAGGTGTGTCAACACCCCGCAGCAGCTCACCAGGTGGCTCTGACCACGTAACATCTCTGCTCTCCCCGCAGGCCGCGGCAGGACCTGATGAGGCTGGGGAGGTAAGTGGCACGGGGGGTGATGCTGCCGCCCAGGGCTGTGGCCTCGGCGCCCACGCGTCAGTCTCTCCTTGCTGCTTTCCTTTTGAAGGAGGAGACCCAAGGGCCGAGGTAAGAGAAGAGGGGACAAGAAGAGACGTAAAGACTGTGAGCTGTAAGTGAGCAGGGGCAGGTGTGGATGGTGCCTTCCGAGTTCGCTTTGCAGGGAACAGCAAGTTTGTAGGTCTTTATCTGGAGCTGTGAGTAGTGATGGGTTGCTGCAGGGAAGAGCAGGACGGAGGGGACAGCAGGTGGCTGGGGAATCGCCCACTCACTGGGGGCTCGATAGATGCTTGGTGGTCTTCAGGCTGAGATGCCCAAAGCATCCCGGTGCCACGCAGGATGGAGGGCGTGACTTGACTGTGTGTGGCTGTATCGCCTTCACAGACTGTGCTGGGTTTTTGACCCACGAATTTCCTGTTTCAGCCTCCTCTTGCTGCCAGCCGTGTCCTTACTGCAGTCCTTGGCTAGCTGCTGTTTGGGTTACTCCCAGCCTTACCCACGTTACGTTCTGCTGACTCTCACAAACAGCCTGCTGAGGCCGTGCAGGCCAGATGCTTGCAGGGGACGGAGCCTGGGGGTGGCAGCTCCCCGTTGCGTTCCCTGTGTTGTCCGAAGCTCGCTGCTCAGCGCTGTGCCAGCATCAACAACCCCACAGCCCGCTCCTCCCCACAAAGCCCCGCTTCTTGTGATCCCTTCCTGCGGTTCGGTGGGGAGGGAGGGACCTGGGGGGCAGCGGGGGCCGACCCTGGTGGCGCTGACCCCGCGTGTGCTCCCCTTGCAGATGCGGCATGCCGCGCAGGTAGCCTCCGCTCTGCCCCCGGCCTCGCTCCTGCCTCCGGGGCCTGATCCAGTCTCATTCCTGCCTGGCGTGGGGGACGCGCGGAGCTGAGTGGTGGTGGCCGGGGAGCAGGTCTGCAGCGGGAAGGAGCCGACAGGACTCTTACTCGGCCCTGGAGCCGAGGACTCCCTCGCCCTGTCTGCAGCGGTTGCGGCAGGACTAAAGGACCCTTAAAGGAGGATGAGGAGCTGGAGCTGCACCTCGGTGCTGGGGGGCGTCCTGGGGGCCGCGAAGGATGGAGCTGGTGGATGTGCTGCTGGGGGTGGCATGGGGTGGGGGCTGCAGGGCTGCAGCCATGAACTGCTCTGTCCTGCTGGGCAGAGGGGCAGGAGGGACAGCCGGGACAGGCAGGGCTGCACCGGACCAGCCTTGGCACGGGGCAGCCCAGGAGGGTGCCGGGGGGGGGGGTGGGGAGCTTGCCTGGGGAGGCCTCGTGGTGGGCACGGGGAGGGAGCTGGGGTGCTGTGGCCCTTCACGTGCTCATATCCTCATCGTGGCCTCCCCCTTCTCAATAAAAGCTGGGGGCAGACCCAGGAGCTGGCAGGGTGAGTGCTCCTCTCCTTTCCAGCAGCTGCAGGGCAGTTCCCTGGGGGTGCCTGGGCTGTGGTGGCCCCAGCACTGCTCCTGCAGCGCCCCATCCCATCCTTGGTGTGATGCTGGAGGTGGCTGACCTGGGGGCCTGGGACCCGCTCTGGGGGGCAGAGAGCCGCCCCTCTTCACGCTGCTGTGTGTGCCCGGAGCCTCTCCCTGCTCCCAGCCTCTTCCTGCTCTGATCCCAGCCCCTGGGGCCCTGCTCTGGGCGGGTTTGCCTCCTTCCAGCCTGTCTGGCTGTGCTTGTAGGATAACGAGAGCCACGAGCAGCACGTGGCGGGTGGCTCTGATGGTTTCTGCGTTTGTAACAGTAAAAGTTTCACCACGGTAGTATTACACCTATAATAAGAAAACTACATAAAAACGAGGGTGTTAATTAATAAAAGACCTGTTAAGTGTGGTTATTAGGGTTAAAAACAACATAGCTCTGTTACCTGTGACTTGGAGTGTTCTGCAATGTCACTGCATTTCCTGAGAGGTGCTGATGGTCGGGGTGGCCGCAGCAGCCTGCCGAAGTAGCTGGGGCAGCATTGCACAGGCAGGCAAGGAGATGGAGGGCAAAATGCACCCAGAACTGGGTCCCACGTTTTTTTCTCCCCGGGACCTTGCTGCTGGCCTTGCAGGCGCGAACCCAGCCGGAGGTCGGGCTGGCAAGGCCTGCGGCTGGTGATGCCCCCGGGGAGCAGCAGGACCCCGGCTGGCCCTGCTGGGTTATCAGTGTCCCGAGGCTCACCGCCCCTCCCGGCGCTGCGGGGCAAAGGTTTGTTTAACAAGGCTTTAAGAGAAGGGCCGTGGCACGAGGGCTTAGAGCTGGAGCGAAGACAAAACATCAGCTGGGCTCCGGGCTGCAGCAGGACCAACATCATCGCGTGTTTTGGGGGTGCACCTCGTGCGGTGCTGGGCAGAGGAGCCCAGGGGGACGGTGTGAAAGGTTTGCCTGATAGCTTCGTGAGGGTGCAAGGGAAGCGTGCAATCTTTCTGCTTGCGGGCGTTAGCAGCTTCTGGTGAGTCTGAGGCACTTTAAGCCCCCGGGGACCGCTCGGGACCGAGCGAACCCAGCGCTGCCCACACTGACCCTGCTCGCCCTCACCAAGCTCCGCTCCGCCGCGAGCCCCCGCCGCGGACCGGGCCCTCCTCCCGCCGGAGGCCGCCCGGGGCTCTGCAGGCGCAGGGAGGCCGCGGGCCCGGTCCCGGAGCAGCGGGGGCCGCGCCGGGGGGCGCCGCCGTTCCCCCCCCGCCAGGTGCGAAGCCGGGGCGGGCTCGGCCCCGCGGCCCCGCCCCGCGGGTGCCCGGTG
>CM021735.1:32228792-32251290 GCA_011075105.1 Heteronetta atricapilla
GCCCGATCGGCGGCCCCGCGCCTGCCGCCGGAGCCCCGCTGCCCGCGGCCATGCTGAGGCCGTGCCGGGAGGCGGGCGGCGGGCGGCGGGACTACCTGCTGGAGGCGGCGCGGCAGCTGCGGCTGGCGCTGGAGCGCGACGTGAGCGAGGATTACGAGGAGGCCTTCGCCCACTACCAGAACGGCGTGGACGTGCTGCTGCGCGGCGTGCAGGGTGCGGGGGGACCGGGACCGGGACCGGGACCGGGCCGGGGGGAGCGGGGGGCGCCCGGCGGGCGGCGGGAGGGGGGCGGCGGCCGGGGGAGGCCCCCTGACGCCCGGCGCCCGCAGCGGACCCCAACAAGGAGCGGGGCGAGGCGGTGAAGAGGAAGATCGCGCAGTACCTGCGGCGCGCCGAGGAGATCTTCACCTGCCACCTCCAGCGCAGCCTGGGCGACGGCGGCCCCGCGGGCACGGTGAGCGGCCGGGGCGGCGAGGTGGGGCCGGGGGCCGAAAGGGGCTCCCGGAGCCCGGGGGGTGCAGGAGGCACCGCGCCTGGGGGCGTCCAAGGGGAGGCCGGGACGTGGTGCCTGGGGACGTGGCTGGTGGTGGCAGGGGGTGGCTGGAGCTGGGCATGGCGGAGGGCTTTTCCAGCCCTGCTGATGCGGATCCCCTGGCGCTGCCTCGCAGGGTTACAGCAGCCTTCGCTTACGGCCCATCAGGACGCTGAGCGCGGCGGTGGAGAACCTGAGGCGGTGTAAGGTGGTGGGAGTGATCGATAAGGTACGGGCCCGAGCCGGAGCGGGAGGGCTGAGGCTGGGGATGCCCCATGGGACGCGTGACACGGCTGGTCCTGCAGCTGGGGCGGGGGTGACGGCGCACCAAGGAACCTGAGGGTCTCCATCCACACCGTTCCCACCAAGGAAAAGTCGCAGGGGAGGGCGCCACAAACTTTGTTAGCTGGGAAGTCTGTTAGCGTCCCCTTTGCTTTGGCTTACGCAAGCTCCCGAGATACTTAGGAGGAAGCTGCCGCATCCAGGTCTTTCCCATGTATGGGGTCTCACTCGATGGCCAGGTACGGTGGTGGTGGGTTCCTGCAGGTAACCCAGACTTCAGCAGCAGACCAGCCACCTAAATGAAAAAGCTGGTTAGTCGTTTGTGCTCTTGGAGCGGAGATGCCAGGGTTACCGTCTCCGTACGCGCACTGGCACGTTGCTCCCCTCTGCTGTGCTCCTGGCGTGGAGGTTTGTCAGGGCTGATGCGCTGCAGAGTCACGTCCCTGGGGTTATTCCTGTCGGCTGCGTGTCGGGGTCACCGCGTCTGAACAGCTCTGTGTACGCTGCCCGCAGGTGCAGATAGTCCAGGATCCAGCCACCGGTGGGACCTTTATCCTGAAGGTGGGTGTTTGTGGTTTCACAGCTCATCAGCTTCCTCATCATTAGGAGGAAATTCTTCACTGTAAGGGTGGTGAGGCCCTGGCACAGGCTGCCCAGAGAAGCTGTGGACGTCCCGTCCCTGGAGGTGTTCAAGGCCAGGCTGGATGGGGCCTTGGCCAACCTGATCTAGTGCATGGCATCCCTGCCGATGGCAGGGGGTTGGAGGTGCATGATCTTTAAGGTCCCTTCCAACCCCAGCCATTCTATGATTCTGTGATCTGCCTCCGTCCCCTGTGCATGACCTTGGGGCAGGAGGTGTCTTGCAGCCAGTAGGGCAGGGTGGTGAATATTCTCTAGCTCCTTTCCTATGCAGCTCAGCAAAAAGCAGCTTTATGAACAATGAACTTCCTCTAGGACCTCTGTGATGCGCTGCTCTTGTCCACTTGCCTCCCTCAGCCACCTGTTACCAGAAGGGGAGAGGTTCTCCTTGTTCATTCGTGTGTTTCTCTGCTGGGCCGCAGCCTTGTAGTGGGGCAACCCAAGCCCAACACCCGTGTCCATCCGGGTCCGAAACTGGTGGTGGTGTGCTCAGTACGGGTGGCAGGGCATTGTCCAGTGCCCCTAGAACTAGCTGTGTGCTAAGAGTAAGACTTGGTTAGCCACCGGCAAGGCTCTGGCATGATGGAGAAGCACCATTTCCAGGGGGAGCGTAGAGGTGGTGTGGTGGAGTCCCACTGGAAGCGAGGGGGAAGGCCGCAGTGTCCCTGTGTCCTGTGCTGCACTGCGGGAGCTTTGTGGAGCCCTGTGCTGTCACAGCCGGGTGCTAGGGATGGGCGGACAGACAGGCACACTGCCACGAGCTGCAGGTTTCCACAGCGTGGGGCCCGCAGCTCTTCTGGCTGGCCTCCTGCCCCGCTCGGTCCCAAGAAACCCCAGCCCCTTCCATGCTGTAACCCCCCTCTACCCGTACCTCCTCAGAGCCTCCCCAAATCCCACGTTGAGACCCGCGAGCGGCAGACCATCATCCCTCATGGCGTCCCCTTCATGGTCAAGCTGCTGTGCTACTACGCGGGCGAGGACTCCATCTTCCTCCACCTGGAGCACGTGCACGGTAGGCGAGGACAGCACTGCCTGCTGTCCTGGGGCGTCCCGCTCCGACCGGCCTTGCAGTGTCAGGTAGCTTCCTCCCGGTGGCTCAGGCCTATTTTTTGTAGTGACAGCACAAACACTTCTCAAAGGGTGGCTGGTGCCAGGGCTCGGAGACTTTGTGGGAGTTGCTGCTCAGCTTTATTGGGGATTTGCTGAGAGCTGACTGGGGAAGTAACCTAGAAATGGGTCTGTGGAGGCTGGGGGGCAGCGAGTGTGACACGGAAAGTAGCTCCGGGGATTGCTGTGTCCCGGGGGAGGGAATGGTCATACAGCCGTGCCTTGCTGTACGGATGTTGATGTGATCCAGCAGCTTGAAAAGAAAAACCTCTCTGCTTTACTGCCGTTTGGCTGTGACAGAAAAGTGTTGGAAAGGAGAACCGAGTGAGAGCAAGAGAGTTTTGGCAAGACCTTCGTAAAACATTACAGGGTTACAAAAGAAGAGGCCGTAGTGGATTTAGAGATCAGACTGAAGAGAGGAGATGGAGGATCGGGGGATGAGGGGCAGGGAGCACAAAGGGCTCGGGTACACCATCACAGTTTAACTGCAGTCTGAGCAAGGAGGCAAGCCCTGAGCTTGCCCAGATCCCGGTGAAGAAGAGCGACCAGGTGGAGGCTTGCCACAAGGAGCTGCTAAAGGAGGGGCAATGAACCTTTGCCGTGCTGGGTCCTGTGCTGGGGGGTGATGGAGCTGGGGACGCTGTGGTTGTAGGGCTGGGGAGCGGTCAGGGTGAACTTGAGCTTTACTGCCGGAGTAAGGAGTTCTGCAGGGGACTTTAAGGCCGGGTGACGTCCTGAGCAGGTGGGCCATGGCCTGTGCCCAGGACAGCAGTGTCTGCAGGGGGGGACACACCTGGTGCACTTTCTACCCCATCACTTTTTCTTCTCTGCTTTCCAGGGGAGACGCTGTGGTCCCACCTGCGTGCCAAGTACCGTGCCCAGCAGGGCCCTCCCCACGGCTCTGGCTCCCTGCATTCCAAAGCTGCCCCGGCCCCGAGGGCCCGCAGCAGAGAGGACGGTGAGGGAAGCGCCCCGGGGAGCAGCCAAGGCCCTGTGGACCCAGCAGCATCCACCAAAGGCCCCAGCCACTGTGCCCACCAGGGGCTGCTCGCCTGCCCCCGGGACTCTGTAACCGCCGGTGAGGCCGGGGGCTGCGTGTCGGCGAGAGCAGCCCCCCGGCACGATCCCAGACCGCTCGGTGGTGAACGGCTGCCCCTGCTGCCTGCCCCCATGCCCAAGGCTGGGAGAGGGGACCTCCTGCCTCAGCAAGTGTCCGAGCCCCTCCTGCCTTCCTCCTCGGGTCGGCGGCAGCTTGACCCAGCCCTGCAGGAGCCCTGGCAGGGGGCGAGCCTGACCTGCGGCCGGTCTGCGGCCTCCTGGGGACTCCGCAGGGCTCCGGCCTCCTGGGGGCATGGCCGCAGAGCTTGGGCCGTGAAGGAGGAGCAGGTGCAGCTGTGGGCAGCAGAAATCCTCTTGGCCCTAGAGGGGCTTCACCAACAGGGTGTGTTGTGCCGGGACCTCAACCCCAGGAACCTGCTGCTGGACACGGCCGGTAGGTGTTGGCCGAGGCGGCCGCCCCCAGGGGGAGGCTGGCCTCCTGGCTGGGAGACGGCTGCTTGCCCCATTTCCAGGGGGCTCAGGCTTTCCTGAGCCTGCTGGGGGAGAGGGTGGGAAGCCGGGGATGTTTGGATGTTTCTGAGCCTGGAAGTGTGGTCCCAGCTGGGACTTCCAAGAGGTTATTATGAGAGATGTCCCTGCGGAGGGAGCGTAGCTGCAGGAATGTGCTGCTTCTGCTCCCACGTGGGTCTGGCTGCCTGGGAAATCCCAGCACGGGGCAGCTGAGAGCAGCCGAGCTGTATCTGAGGTTAGTGGGATTGCTGTTTTCCCCTGCTTGTACTTGTGCCCCCAGGGTCTCCTTGAGCCTGCCCATCCCTTCAAGCCATGGGCACCACTTGCAGCACAAGCTGAAGAGTTCCTGGTCAGCTGGCAAGGGCTGGGGCAAACCGGAGCAATACAAAACACCTAGGAAACAACACCAACACAAGCAGTGTCCTGGCTGTCCCCACTGAGGGGCTGGGGCCTGGCTTTGTGCTCCCACCACCCTCACCAGTTTTGTCCTAACCTCTTTGGCGCTGCCCTGCAGGTCACGTCCGTCTCACCTTCTTTGGCCAGTGGACAGAGGTGGCACCACAGTGCTGCAGCCAGGCGCTGGAGGAGCTGTACAGTGCCCCAGGTAAGGCACGTGGCCCCTGCCTCCTGCCCAGTGCCACTGACCGGGGTGGAGGGCCTTCTGCGTGCAGCGAGACCAGCCTGGCGTGTAACAGCCACGGGGCTGCTCAGGTCCCTGCCTGCCTCCAGCCCCAATCCCTCTCTGTCTGTCTCTCTGCAGAAGTGGGGGGGATTGCTGAGCCAACCGAAGCGGCCGACTGCTGGAGCTTCGGGTCGCTGCTGTACGAGCTGCTGACAGGAGTGGTAAGAGGCAGAGGCGCAGCGCCGGCTTGGGGGACAGAGGTGGCACCGTACTGCAAGAGCTCCCGTCCACGCAGGGGCCTGGGGGTTGCGTTCCCGTGCTGGCACCTCAGCTCCATGCCACGCTGCAGTTTCTGGTGCTTGTTACGGTCTTTAGGTGCCAAGAGCCTTGATTTTACATCCTGCCGTGCTGGGATGGGGTCGGGTGGCGATGAAGGCTCAGCCAGGTGTTACTGCCCTAGTCAGTGCTGCTGCTCACCACCCTCTGCCCTTGCAGCCGCTGTCCCAAAGCCACCCGTCGGGGATTCACCCTCACACCCAGCTGCACCTGCCAGAGGGGCTCAGCCTGGCGGCCGCGTCACTCCTCACCCAGGTGAGGGGCTTGGGAAGGAGGACAGGGCCGGAGGCTGCCCGAAGCCCACCCTGGGCGGCTTTCCCAGTGCTCCCGTCTCCCCCAGCTCCCCGTCTGTTTTCCCGGCAGCTCCTGCAGCACAACCCCAAGCGGCGTTTGGGTGCTGGCAGCGGCGGCATCGCCAAGCTCAAGTCCCACTCCTTCTTCAGCACCGTCCCGTGGAACAAGCTGGTGGGCTAGGCAGGAGGGGAGCGCAGCTGGCCGCGGGGCCGCCTCCCGTCCCCAACCTGTGAACCCACCTGGGGGCTCTGCCCGTGGTGGGGGGAGGTTTTCCTGCCAGGGCTGTGCTGTGCGGATGCGTAGGGGGGAACAGATGCGTGCATGAGGTTTTCGAGGCATTAGGTGTTCTGTCACCACTCGTGTGAGCCTGCGGTCCCTTCCACTCGGTCCCCATGGTGGGATGGGAGCCCGTGCCCTGAGCCCTGCTGTGCCACCCTTCCCACCCTTCCCAGCCCCAGTGGTCCTCGTCTTGGGCTCCCTGGGAGACACTGACGGCCCTCGCTCTGCTTAGCACCGTGCCTTGGGATCTTCTCCCTGGGGTTTTATCTCTGCTGCTACCCCTGTTGACCTCCCCTGTTATTTTTTTGTGGCTTCCAAGTGCGTTTCCCCCGGGCCCCGCTGGCTGGTGCCCGAGCCTGTGCTCCGTGCCACGCACCGGCTGCATGTGTATGGGCAGCACCTGCCGGAGGGTGGCGGGGGGATGCAGCCCCCTGGTCTTTCTCCCCCTCAGCTCTCTGAAAAGAATAAACCACTCGTGACTGCTTGCAGACGTGTTCTGTTTCTGAGCTGGGCTGAGTGTGCCACCTGAGGGAGGGCCCGAAGCTGCCGGAAAGCTGCCTGGGAGCCCTGGGTGGGAGCCAGAGGCTAGCAGGGGCTGCTGGTTCCAGGGCCCGATGCCACGAGCGGCAGCAGCCCCTGCCAGCAGCAGGGCTCCTCCAGCAGAGGGAAGCAGAGCCCGGGAGAAGCTCAGCTCCCACAGCGGCCAGCACCACAGCAGGGCAGATGAAACAAACCAGGTTGCTGTGCTGCGCTTTGAGGGCTTGTACATTTCGCTGCCTGGGTGGGTCAAAGGCCTCCTTTATTGCAGCTCCAGTAACTGCAGGCATCGCCTTTCCCCAGCCTCGCTTATACAGGTACCGGGGGCCCACTGTATTCTATAGGTGCAGGGTGCTGGGCACCAGCAGCATTTTTCATCAGAACCTTCCCGTTGACTCCATTTATCTGTGCAAGAGCAGCTGGACTCGCTGCTCTTCCCTTACAGCACACAAAGGCTTTTCCCTTCTCGCCCCTCCTAACCTTCTCCCTCCCTCAGGGACGAGGAAAAGCTCACTCCACACACATTTCTCCGTGGCTGCCAGGAAGCAGTAGGGACCAGTCCTAGAAAATATTCTCCCTCTCAGCATCACAGCTGTGGGTGCAAGAGTTTTCCCTGAAAAGAGGCTGCCCTCACTCCTAGCTGGAAAGGGCAACCATTCTCTGAAGTTGATGTCAGAAACGGAAAAACCCTACCACAATCCAGGAATGATTTCTTAATGGCCCAGCAGAGACAGCTCCCTGGGAAAGAGCTGTTAGCACCACAGCTGAGAGACAACTTCTGCTTCACACCTCCTTGATCTTGCCTCCTTTCTCTCTTTCCAACCCCTTAATACCCTTTGTCTCACTTTCATTAGTTACAACACCCATGTTGTATCAGGGAAAAACTGACCTGCCTCCAGATCCGTACTTGTCCCGAACCGTGTCCCGGTTCTCCCTCTTGGCCCTCGTGCCATTTAGCAAATGCTGGGATTTCCTTGTTGCCTGTAAATGTTCTGGTGCTAGACCAGGAACAGGATGGCTTCCAGGCCCCAAACCTCATCTTTACTGGGAAGAGCCAATTCTGTGCCAGAGTTTGAGGACAGGAGAGTTCAGTCAGAGAAGCCTCAGTTTGCTATCACCAGGGAAGGACCCAGCTCCCTTCCCTCTCACCATCAGGTACCAGGCTGCTTACGCTGCCCTCGGAGAGCTGCCCATGCCAAGGCCTCGCCCCAGAACTGGCTCACCGCCTCACACACACCCCGGCTCGCAGTCGTTGCCCAGTTTTATTTTGTTTAAAATCCGCCATGTTAAATATTTTAGTTACAAGTTCTGTGTAGAGAGGGTAAGAGTAATAGACTCCGCAGGCACTAGCAACCCCCTCACTCCCCCGTACATGTGTGCGCTATTGGATTAAGGACTGCCCCCCTCCCCCCCAAACCAGCAGCCTCGGGCTGGGATATACATTACACTTCGAGGCCTGACCCCCAGCTCCCTCCTCGCTGGTAGAAGGCCAAGCCCTCGCACGCAGGAAAGCAGCAGTCGGACCCACCATCAGCGTGCCGGGACTCCAGGACAGCTGCTGGGGGCTGGTTCTTAGCCGAGTGCCGGGCAGGTCATGGTGAAAGGGTTGCCCCCCACCCCCAGGAACAGTGCTACCCCCCCAGAGATCGTGTGCTCTGTCCCCCCAGCCATGAGCAGTCGTGTCGCCATGGCCAGGCTGGAGAGAAACAAAATCTCCACGGGAAAGCAGGGGAGATGGAACCACTGCGTTCCTGCCCGAGGTGGGAGTGTAACCAGGGCACTGCCAGAGGCATGACACCTACCTCAGCCCTGCTCTGATCAAAAACTGCTGCAATGGGCCTGGGGGACCCCAGACTGCCCTTGCAGAACAGATGAATGTGAAATATTTTCAAGCAAAACAGGGACAGAACAGCAGCCTTTCCTCTCCTCCCCCCCCAGGAACCTCAGTGCTAGGAAATAAAGCTGAACCTGCCTCGGAGGGGCAGGGAAGGGTAACCCTAGCACAGCAGCAGCAAGCGTTTTCCAGTGGTATAGGACAAGCTAGAGGTGAGAGGTTGGTGCCATGAGGGAGAGGACGCCACACAGACGGTTCTGGAAAGGCAGTGCCATTCAGTGGGTGGCCCACTGCACAGCAATCCTGGTGAGAGACTGAACCATCCTTAAACAGAACAGGAAAGGAGGTAGGAGCTATCCTCGCGATCCCCTCTGGGACACCTCCGACCTCAGGGGAGGGAGAGAGACTGGAATGACCCCTGCCAGTTCCTGAATGCCCTGCGTCGCCCCTGCTGGTGCTGCGGCCCTGCCCTGGGTGGGTTGCGTGGGGGTGAGGCTGCTCTACAGGTCGAGCAGCAGCACGCGGGGATCCTCCACCGCTGCCTTGATCTTGCGTAAGAAAGTCACTGCCTCTCTGCCGTCGATCAGCCGGTGATCGTAGGTCAGTGCCACGTACATCATGGGCCGCACCTCGATCTGAAGGGGAACAGTGAGACGGGCGTTAGCGTGCTCAGCCCTGCTGCCTGCTTGATGCCCTCTGAATTTGGGAGCCTGGCTTTTTCCTATCCTGAATCAGGGGCTCCTGGGTGCGTCCTGCCTGGCGCTGCACACCACGCAGGACTCGGTCCCTTTCTGGACGAGCAGGTTATTCAGTTGTCCCCCTTACAGACACGGCAGGGCCCCTGCACACCTCAGGCAAGCACCAGTGCCAGCCAAGTTGTCCTTCACCCATTAGCCTCTGCTCCTCCTTCACCGTAAAGCCTTGCAGAAACTGGCATCACCCCCTTGGAAAAGCATGTGGGCTGTGGTCCTCAGCCCCCTGAGCCCTCCCCTCTGCTCGCTGAAACCTCCTGTGCAGCTCTACTTACTTTGCCTCCAACGGCCACAGGCCTGTCGAAGATGGCGTGCATGCCCAAGATAGCAGACTGGGGTGGGTTGATGATGGGCGTCCCGAAGAGCGACCCAAAAACCCCTCCGTTGCTGATTGTGAAAGTGCCACCATCCATGTCTTCGATGGCCAGTTCATTCTTCCGTGCCTAGAAGAAAGGCAAGGTCTTAGAAAGCCACTCACGTCACAGAAGACAAAGGACAAGGGTTTGGATGTTCCCTCTCCAGGAATAAATGCTGACAGACAGAGCTTTGCTAACTGATTTCTACAGCTGAAAACCAGCATAAATTACTAGAAAAGACATTCTGGTTTTAAACCTGAACGTTGCTGTCTTTGTGGAAGGATTTTCCTGCCTTGGACTCCAACTCCTGTTTTTGCAGGAGACTTCATATCCCAGGAGAGTTCAGCCTTGGCCTCCAAAGACAAAGGCAAAGACACACGATGTCACTAACACAGAGCTGCCCTTCCAGAAGGCCTCAAACAAGTAGATAGATCTGTCCTGTAAGGCATGGCACGGCTACAGCTGTAACTGGATCACTCCCCGCAACACAACTCAGTGTGTTAGAGGTCAGAGATGACACCACACAGGGACTGAGTCAATTCATGCCAATCCAGCACCCTCAGCTCCTTCCGTTCCTCCCAACCCTCTCCAAAAGCACCTCCAGCTTCACTTACCTTCTCCCCCAGCTCATAGATAGCTCGCTCTATGTCAGCAAAGTTCATATTTTCTACATTCCTAATGACAGGAACCACAAGACCCTAGGGGGAAGCAAAGTGCACAATCAGCAAATTCAGGGCAGCGACAAACGGAGAATTGCCACTGGGCAGGAGCCTGGCCTCAGCCCACAGCAGGTGGCTGGCTCAGCTGCCTCGCGCCCTGCCCGTCTGTCAGGACGCCTGGCACGGCACCCACAAAGGGCCCGCAGAGTAAATCAGGCCTCTTTGTACAGAAACCCATCCCAGCCAGGACTGTTCGTATCCCAAATCAGCATCCATAAAAGCAGGTGAGATGATGAGAAGGGTTCGGCTGTCACCTCTTTCTCTGGGAGAAGAGCGCAGTCCCTTTGTGCAGGACCTCCCCTAGACTGTGGGAGCAGTGACAGTCCTGGCCAAACCTCTGCCTTACAGCAGAAACAACTACTTCACCATGTGTATCGTCATCCCACACTCTACCTGCACAGAGAAGTACCTTTTGAAGCAGCAATACGATTTATGAAAATGGTGGGACAGTACAGCAGGGTTAGTCCAAGGACATGACATATGCACCTTTTACAGACTACACCATATTCTCATGAGTCCAAGAAAAACAGGTTTCCCTGGCTTGGCCTTACTCATGAATCACCTTGTTACTACATCTCCTACTGCAGTGGCGGAATATTCTTGGTTCTCCACCTCCTCCCCAAACCCACCTCAGCAGCCCTCAATGTCTCAGGTGTCTCACCTAGATGAGCAGTTTCAGCAGTTTCTGCTGCAGTGAAGCAGTCACGTTTCTGCTGCAGTGGAGCTCAAAGCTGAGTTGACTCAAAGCGAGCCAATAACCATCCTAAACGTGGGGCTGCAGGAAACACGGCCAAAGCATCCAAGGTACCTACCCGGGGAGTTGCTACAGCAACGCTGATGTCCACATAGTCCCTGTACACAATCTCTTTGGTCGTGTCATCAATCACTAAGAGACAAAAAAAGGAAAAGTTGTTACGCATACAGCACCCAAGATTAAGAGCTCTAAAGGCCAGCAATATCCATTAAATCGTAGCAACTTGCTCATCTCTAGCTCAAGCATAACTCCAGAGAAGATTGAGCCTTTACTGCTCCTGTAGGAGTGTCAGGACAGACAGGAGGAAACCCAATCCAGATAGGTCAGTGCCCTTCAGACATTGCCTGGGTTATTCTCCTCTTCTGGGTTTGAGCAAAGACCTCTGGCAGTCCCCAGGAACTGCACTGCACCTACAGCAGCTACACCAACCCTCAGGCTCTGCCTCTTCAGGCTGGGTGAACACCTAGCACGTACAGCCCAAGCCCCAGTCCTGGCAAGCCCTTGCTAACAAGACTCTTGGCGAGGCATCGTCTACCTCTGTAAGTGGCATTAGCAACATCAGATGCAGCCCAAAGGGCTCTGTCCCCCTCTCCCCTGTGTATTTGACTTGCTTGCCCAAGCTATTAGCCCTTGCCCCATTCACCGACAAGACGTGCAGCTCAGCAGTGAGGGTCACCACTCACCTGCATTCACAACGGGCTGGTCCTGCAGAGCAAAAGCTGAAGCTTTCACAAAAGCTGACATGAAACCTAGTTTTAGGTTGTGCTTTTTCAGGAAGGGATCCTTGTGTACAGCTCTCATCTCCCGGATGTTGCTGCAAAACACAACAGTGGTCAGCAGGGAGTCCATAAAGACACTGATCCCTCGCTCTGTAACAGATCTCAGTGCCTCCCTGAGGACTGCAGACCTGCACTACCAACCGGCAAAATCCCAGTCTCCTGAAAAATCCTTCACATGTCAGAGATGAAAGAGGCTGAGGCTCTAAGGCCCTTGACAAAGGATCTAACAGGACCTGGTCCAGGACCATAAACTCAATAGGACAGGATTAGTCCGCATGTCCTGTACTGCCAGGCACACAAGCAAGATGGGGCATGGCATATTTCCTGCTCGGGCCTGATAAAGCTGCAGACATCCCTGCTGATCCTCTGGAGCCACCGCTGCTGGTACCAGCACGGCACTGCAGATGGCAATTCCAGCTGTGTCAGAGCTGACACTGAAGAGTAAAAGAAAATGGGAGATGCCAAGAGAAGAAGAGATGCAGGCAATGAAAGAGGCAAAAGACTTCAACCGCTGCACAAGTCCAGTGCCAGCCAGCACAGTAACGCCTCAGAACCCCACTATCTGGCTCCAGGAGTTGCATGAGTATGAAAGAAACCTTCCCAGATGCTATGGCAGCAGGTGCTAGCTCACCCACAGTCCTCAAGCAAGCAACTCATGTTTCTCCACCGCTCATGTTTATTAGAAACGAGAACATTCACAAAGAGTCACCCAAGCAGTGGCCATGAGCTCTGCCTCTACTGGGCTAATCGAGATGCTGTGGAATTGCATGGTCCATCCCTCCCGCCTCCAGAGACCTTAAAGTCTTTGAAGAGACAGTTTCAGCAAGGGGCAGGGGTCTTTGCGGTTTAGAGTGTTTGTTTTCCTGCACCTAACCTTGTTTAGGGCTAGGATTACTGCCCAAAGACATTAGTGCCTCCCAAGACACAAGGACTGCAGCAATGAGGAGGAGGTTTGCTCTGAAAGTGGCTCATTAAGGCTTCCTCCTTTCAGACGCTGACCCCCCCACGGGAAGCGGGAGGCCCCAGCTCAGGCCCTCACCAGTCGACAGCACAGCAATCAATCCAAACCAGATTACCAGATGCAACGAGAGCCCCAGGCCAGCGTAAAGCGACACCTTGGTGAGGCTCATAGAGGAGATAAAGCTGCAGCACTTCCCCTCCAATCAAGACTATTTTGCCAACCTTATTGTTCTGAGACCCAAATATTTACATGTTTTGTCTTAAGGAGCAGAATAGGATTTCACAAGGCAATTTGATTTGGGCACAATTTCCCCTTAATGCACTGTAACATAAGCTGCCCACCCTCCAAAGCCATTAGCGTGCTCAGCCCATGCAAGCACTTGAGTCAGGAGACCCCCACCTGCCTGGAGGGGAGGGGGAAGGATGTTGGTCTGTCTCTGGAAAGCTGAACCATCTGACAGCGAGGGCCTCAGACCTGTGCAATGCTCATCCGAGGAGCTGGCGAGCCCCAGGGAACCACCTCGTGGGAGGCCAAACATGCCCAACTCCAAAAAAAGGTAACCTGGTGGAGTGGCAGAGAGCAGATGATACACCTTGTTGTCTCCTGGCAGCCACTCTACAAGTGACACCAGTAACTCCTGCTCTTCTGCTCAACATCTGCCTATGCTCAACCAAGAACCACGCAGATGAGGAGCTGAGTTGCCCCTTTAACAAGCAGCAGGTGACTCGCAAGGAATGAGAGACCCTCAGGAAGCCATGCATCCCTCCTGCTGCAACACCACCATAGCCCTGACGGAGATGTACAAGCGGTGGTACTCACCTAAGGAAGATGTCCCAAAAGACTTGCTGTCAGTCTCCCCAGAGGGGATCAGTAACGTCTTGCCTGCTATTTAAAGACAACTGCCTGCACCTATTTAACCCCATACAGCGGAAAAGAGAAGGTCTGCTCCTCACCTCATATCGATCTCATTGAAAGTGGTCAGCATGGCACACGTATTCTGAGCCTCCTTCAGCCGCTGAGCAATACGCTGACGCATCCTATTCATTTTCACCTGAAAATTAAACAGAAATAAGCAGAAGCTGCCTCAAGTTCATCCACGAGACAAAACACCCAAGAAACTCCAGAGACTCTTCTTGCCACCCTGTTGACCAGAAATGGGGCTAAGGTTTTCACCTCAGGTCTCCCTGAGGAACACGACAGGTTGAGGAGCTGCCCATTTCACTATGGAGCTGCCCGTTCAGACCAGTGTTCCTCAAACTCCAAGCTTGGTTAAGTTTCCAGCACAAGACTAATACAAGAAGAGCAAGACAGCTAAGAAAGCAGGCTGCTCAACCCATTTTTTTTAGGAATGCACAAAACATCTGTAGCACCCACAGGCCCTTGCTGAGAGCTTGTGGACAGAGCAAGCAGACCACAAGGAGCCGTACATTTTCCATCAGCAAAGCTCAGGACAAGACTTTTGCCTAGAACCAAGATCAGACCTGCCTCTTTTCTCCACCCCACCTCTAAGTGGTGCCCTCACACAAAGCATTTCCCATGCTGTCACAGCCCTGTCAAGCGGGGTGTGAACAGGTAGATATGGACCCATCCCCCAGTTCACAGCTTGTGCCAGAACAAGGTGTCACCCAGCAGCACGAGGAGCAGCAGGGCCCCTGCTCCCGCAGCTTACCCTGTGCTCTGATCGGGCACCTTTGCTGGGCGCTGCCTCCCCAGGAGGGGCTGCCACTGGAGCTGCAGCCGGCTTCACTGCAGACACTGAGGGTAAAGAAGACATCAGTCAAAAAGGGAAGCCAGGGCCTGAAGAAAATGCCCTGAGATAGCCCGTTCGAGCCCCGTGCTCAAACAACACAGTGCATTAGCAGCTGCAAACTGGGCCAGGCAGATTCCAGGCACAGCCGAGTTCTCCAGCCTGGAGCCTCCAGCACAGTAACACAGGGAAACTTTCCCGGTAAGTGCCAGCCTGCTAATTGCTTTTAACCTTACAAACTCTCCCCAAGGAGAAGAGGAGGAAGCAGCTGTTGCCTCACCTGGTTTGCTGTCGATGGGCTGAGCGGACACAGGCGGCACTGGTGGCATTGTAGTGGGAATTGGTGCTGCAGCAGGGGGAGGAGCAGCTGCAGCTACAGGTTCAGGGGCTGCAGGAGGAGGAGGGGCTGCTGCTGGTTTGGCCTTGGCAGGAGCAGCTAAAAGACAAGGAAGAACAATTATTGTAAGAGCAACCAGGGTTTCTATTGTCAGGGATCTGCAAGTCCAACCAACCTGATAAAAGTTAATCCTCTGACAGACTGCCTTTATGTTCTCAACACTAGAGAATAGCTAGGAGCCCCCACAAGAAGATCCCGTGGTGTTTTATCTCATCAACACCTTAGATCTCCTCACCATGCAGGAGACTGGATGGTAAAGAGAAGAGGGTGGAGAAGGGAGTTGTGTCAGGGGAATTCTCATCTAATTTTAACCTACTGCTGCAGTCTCCTCCAGAGGAAGCAAAAGGCAAGTTTCCCCCTCACAAGAGCTATGACTATGCTTTTTCTTTTTCTTCAGCGTCTCTTCCAAATGCCTGGCTTCTGTCTTCAGAAAAAGACAGGTTGAAATAGGAAGGTCTGTGCAAGTTATACACGCCTGACTTACCTCCAGTTTTCCTGAGTTTGAACAGAGGTGTCCCTCCTTCCACTTTGCCACCGTCAGGTACCAGAAGGGCTTCGATCACACCAGCTGCTGGGGCTGGAACTTGCACCGATGTCTGCAAAATGGAAAATCTTGAGATTCCCCCAAATACTGGATGGGGAACGAATAAAGAAGCTGATGTGCACAGATACACATTGTAATTTGGCACAGACAGCACCTCTGTCTTGCACCATTTCCACCCGTTTGTACAGCCTCTGCTGGGACTTTGTGCCAATACTTGGGAGTTGCAGGAGATGCTGGCAGTAGAACGCACAGCCTGGTCTTCCTGCTCCAGGGTACAATGCAGAACTGATCGTACTACTGCCAGCATCTTCCTGACAGCGAGACTGGAAGCAGAACGAGGCAGGGAGTTTTAGGGAGAACTTCAAAACCCAAGAGTTGTTTAAGGGGTGAGTACATTTAAAGGCTGAATTTAAAACAGTCTGAAGACATCCCACGGCTCTGCAGATTTCTGTTTAAACACAAACAGGTTTTCAAGCTTAAAGCACACAAGTGGGAAGAACGAGTGGAATCACAGCTCCCACAAACATCACCACCATTGATGCTTATTTAAATGTATGAGGAGGGAAGAATTATCAAGCAACGCTCACTCAAGGCACAGCCAGCTTTCACACTAAGTGAGAAAAGCTTTTCTCTGTGAAGAGAGCAGGAGAGACAGGCAGGGCCTGCAGGCTCGGCTGGAGAGGAGCCGTACAGGGTACTCAGTACAGAACCAGAAGAAGTTGTGGTCCAGAAGACTCCTACCTTGTCTGTTTCAATCTCACACACCACTTCATCTTCCGCCACTGTGTCTCCAACAGCTGAATGACAGATACGAAGAGCACTGTGAGGAAGGAGGCTCCAGCCTCCCCCCTCAGCCCACAGCAGTCTCCCACTAACCCAGAATTTTCTCATGCCAGTTCTCCACAAATTCTAAAGAGAAGTCTAACTCAATCTGCTGCAGAGTCCAATTCCAGCTTAAACATCTCCCTTCAACATCACCCAGGAGAGAGGTAATGAGGCAGTAACTGCCCACCGAAAATAACCTTAGCTACCTTGTTTGTCACATGCAAACAAGGGACACAGAGCAGGCTCTTAGCCAGTCAACTGCAGTCCACCCCTGGGCTTTCCAGTGCAGAAGCAATGGTGCCGAGGATCTCGGAAGAGGTAAGTACTTACCTTTCTCCCACCTGACATCTCCTTCTGTGACTGACTCTGCAAAGGCTGGCGTGTTCACCGTAACCACGTCATCCCCTGTGAGAGAGACAGACAGACAGACTTGAACGCATTCAGAGCTCAGAACTTTTGGCACTGCTACATTTTTGTCACCAGGACTCTAGCAGAGCTGGCAGGTCAACAGACATCAAATGTTAGCCTCCTTACTTCAACATCAATTAAGCTTTGAACACGAGAGAAATTCCCACCTGGCCAAAAGTCACACTGTGACAGAAATACCAGACAAAAGCTTTAGGGCCCAGAGACAAAACCCCAGCCACCCACTGAGGGAGGGCAGCGGTGAGCCTAGACTGAGGATGGAGAAGGCAGCTTCAGCTGTTGTCAGAAGAGCAACGGATAGCACAGGAGTCACTCCACTGACTTCTGACTTCTTACTTACTATGTACTGCTGTGGTTCTGAAGTAACGGACAGCGAAGACACTGGAGCTATTTACTCTGCAGAGAGAGAAAGATATGAACACAGAAGGAAAAACACTTTCCTCTAGAGGCTGCCAGCACCAGTCTCAAACTCAAAATTTACATTTGCTTGTTTGACTGATCTGAAGGCTGCTCAGCTGTTCGGATGTATTTGTTCCAAGGGACTCCTACTTACTGGTTCGAAGTGCAACAATCCCACTGAGAAGCAAGGAAATAATTCAGTTTACAGCCACTAGTGCTCTCAGAAATTCAGTGAGAACTGGTATTTATGAAATCTTAATTTAGGGAGCCAGCCCAACAGATCTGCTGTAATTTAAATACCGATAAAAGGCTGACCTAGCCATACACCCAAGATGAGTGCAGGAACCATGTTTTACCTTTAGATCAGGACTGTCATGTCTACAGAAGTTGCTAGATTGCTCCGAAAAACAGAATGCATCATTAATTGCCAACGTCAACACATCCAAGAGACAGCTGTTTCCCTCCACCATGTCCCTTCACAGGGAGCTGGCACTCACAAATGATTTTTTTATACCTACAGACACCATATTTGGAAACCTGAAGTAAAAATGCTTTAGCTTTCCTCCAACACAAGCTGCTTGGTGCAAACAGACCGGTGTTTCAAGCTTTTCTGGATGCACTCTTTAAGGTAAAAAATGTACTTGGGGAAATAAGCAGACTACCTCAGCAACGCAAACCTGGTCGTGTGACTAAGAGCTCCCTGAACCATCCCACTTCTCCTGCAGGAGATCACCTCTCCCCGCGTCCAGCAGCAATCCTACCAGGATGCCAGCGCACAGCAAGGAAGATTTATAGTTGATAAACACCGCGCAGAGACTGATTTATCACTGCTCTTCTCATTTCTGCCTGTGCTACCTTGACATCTCCTTCCAGACAGACCTTATTTTCTTGCCACAGTTCCTGACCTGCAAAAGCTAGAGAGCCCAGATTTTTCTAGGGCTGGCTCCACGCTCCTGTGAAGTGCACAGGGATTTTAAGACAGCTGACTACACTCAGCCTCCCAGTTTCCAAGTCTTGTCAGGGTTAGAGCAGCCTCTACACACCACAACTTTCAGTGGGTACTTACACGAGCTTCCTGCTGTTGGAGTAGGCCAGTCCCTGGCTGCCAGCCACACCTGTGAAGGAGAACGGCGTTACCCCACAGGAACATCACCCAGCCCGCGGGTGTCCCGGTCAGCAGAAAATGAGTACAAACTGCGGAGGACACTGCTGTCCACCCTGAAAGAAACTTGGGACTAAGAGGGGACACACAGCCGGATAGAGGCACCTCAGCAAACCTGCCCAGAGCCTGCCAAGAATGGTGGCCTTGTCTTCACTTCAGTTTAAAGAGATGGGGAAAAACCAGTTACATCTTGACCCCAGAGCTGAGAAGGGTAACTTTGAAAGAAGCAAACAAAGCGGCAGTTACCCCAGTCAGAACAAGAGATAACAGCGACAAGGGACACCCCCAGGACTGCTAAAGCCCCTGTTGCTGGTGAGTTACCCCCACCAACGTGAAGGGGTTCCTAACAGGAGCATCAGTCCCCTAAGAGGTGCTCTCAGGAGCCCTCAAAACCACATGGAAGGATTAGGAGGACAAAACCCACAAAACTGGGGTGTAGGGCCAAGCAGCAAGCCACTGGCATCCCTTTCTATTCACCACCTGGCCCAAGAACTCCTCCTTTCCAAAGCTCACAATAGGGAAGAGGCAGGTGCACGGCTCTCAGAGTTTCGTGCACCTTGCCGCCCCCTCCCACCCAACTCGCAGTCCCTGACACTGTAGGTTTTGTTACACCCTCAGCTCCCGTCCTCTGCCTCTTTCAGGGCACTGGGCATTCTTCCAGGCTGATCTGAAAGAGAATCAGTGTAGCAATTGGAGAACGTCATTATCTCAATTACACAGGGCCAGGAGGATTTATTTGATTTTTAGAAGAGGTGACAACGTTGACACCATCCCCTGGTAAAGAGCCAATAATCCTGGAACCCTGTAACCAGAAAGGTGAGCAGATTTAACTGATTTCTCACAGCAGAATCAGTGAGCCATGTAATCCGACATAAAGGCAGTACGGCTAGGAGGGAGCTCTGGGAAAATGCAGTTGAAGTACTGCAGCACTTCCCAGGATTACGAGCTTTGACATTTCACTGAGCATTCACCCATTGTTTCCCAAGCAGTTTATTAGAGAGCTGGTCTTTGCAACAGCGCGTGTTTCCAGCACCGCAGTGCCTGAAATACAACGCTGCCGCTGTGCAGCCTTCAGCACGGCCGAACGGATCGGGTGGCATTTACGCTAGGCAAGGGAGGCACTCACATGGGAACGCCGCGCATGCATTTCACCAACTGTTTCTTCATCGCGTGATTGATAGAAGTAACCCCCAATCCCACCTCCTCTCCTTTTCCATAACCAGCTCTGTTCTGGCTAGGTGGCTTGAAAGGAAACAAAAAGGTAAGACTCACCAGACAGAGAGCATCTTGCCAGAGTGCAGTTCCCCTGCCAGAGAGAAGAGGAACCATCAGTACCACGAACAGGAGGCCTGCCCCAGCAGGGCTTGGGCTTTCCCAGGAGACCACGGTGACAGCACCTACGCCCGTTTCCTTCCAGGGTGCTGCCCTGTGGAGTGACACGAAGCCTGAGAGACTGGGCTTTCACCTGCAGCTCCTGCTGCTTCGACCTGCTCCTGCACACCTCCCTCTTCAAGGAGGGACACGTTCCTAAAGGCCCACTCACCAAGCCTGCTGTGAATGCAAGGTCAAGGGTAGCTGCTGGGTATGATAAAAGGTACTCTGAGATGTTTAGTCCTGCAGTCACAGCATCTGACACGTAGCATCTATTCCTCAGTTACTTGTTTCTTTGAAGGCCACAGAGCCTTTGCACTGCAGAAGGCCAGGACTTCCCCTGATGGCACAACTCCTCCTGCCGTCGGTGAGCCAGGAATCCCACCTCCTGGTGACCTTTCCCTTCACACCCAGTAATCATTCACTGCACTCCTAGGTCAGCATAACATCCTTCAAAAGTAAAAGATGTTGCAAGATAGCCCGGTTTCTTTACCCGCTGTTACTCTACCTTTCGTTGGTAGCGAACCTGCAGATCTGGAGAACCTACACATTCTTTACAAGCTCTAGGGAACATCTCTCCGTAACCACGACTACAACACAGCCCCCTACGGTTTGGAACCACAGCTGCTCAGAGCACCCTCGTCCAGCAGGAAATAGAAGGTAAAAATTAGACTTCGTTCACGTCTTCAGTTTCTGAAAGGAAGTTTGTGAAAAAACCCCGATTTCAGCTTCACCAGAGCAAGCAGGGTAGGGCAGAACCGATCTTAAATGGCAAAGTTACTTTTGGAGATGTGTGGGAGCACAAACACCAAGGCCCAGAGAGATACTTAAACCTGCCACACCGCCTCCGGGCCCGCAGCCTGCAGAAGCACGTCCAGCGAACACTCGGCACCGCCAGAAGGACCCACAGCTCCGAGCGGGCCCCTCCGCAGTTCAGTTATCCAAGCCCACAGACAGACGTGGCTTCCCAGATAGTAACTCCACTATCTACGGGCTGCGGCCAGCTGTGCCGAGGGCACACACAGCCCGGCTGCTGAGCCCGTGGGGCCGGCCTCGGAAGGCTAAGAAGGGGTCCAGCAGCGCCCTGCTGCTCCATCAGGTGCCCGCAGAGCCCTGCTGGGCCCGGCACGACAAATGCCACAGCACCACTGTTTGGTCGGGAGCCCAGCGCCCCGTGATCCTCAGCACTGAACCAGCACCCGTATTGATCCACTCCTGCCCGCGCTCCGCAGCGACCCAGATAACGCGAGGTTAATCGCAAATAAAACTCCAAGCAACCTGAGCTCACCTCGACCCATTAATGTTTTCCCGGGTGCTTTATAAAGTTGTAAAGGCAACCCTGGCATCCCGGGCAGTAACTTATTAAGAAGGAGGCGCAGCCTTAGTGAACGTTTACTGTAAGGTTAAAAAAACCAGCTTAGAAGGTCTGCGCTAAAATAAAGGGCTGGGAGAAAACACACCTGCAGCTCTCCTCCCGGAGAGGCGCCAAGTCTGTGTTCCACAGTCACGGCAAAATTAAGGAAAAAACTAGTGTCTCTCTGCCCTCCTGCCTGCTAGCTAAGTAAGGGATGAGCTATAACAGGAAGAAGAAGCTACTAATGAAAGACACCAAGGCGCTTGTGTTCTGCAGAACCACTGCGTGACCATCCCTCAGGCACAGAGTGCCAGCACACGCAGCTCTGAGATGCCCAGCGGGGCTGCTTCCCGTTCCGTTTTTCCCTGAAGGGCTCACTGTGATCGTGCCTGCTCCCAAAATCACCTGGCTAAGCCTGCCCTGCATCTGATCCCAGAGCTCCTTCAGTGCCCACGGCAGCACGCAGGTCTCGCTAGCTGGCGTCAGCGCTCCGGGTCACTCTCAAGGCACGGTGCTCGCCTGGAGAAGTCTCAGGCTCATCTGCTAGCGCCTCACGCACCAGGTGATTAACTCTTCCCCCCAGTTTCACGTGACTTCTCAGAACTGCTTTCACACCGCTATGTCAAAGTGGCCCTGGCACACCGCATCCTGGCCACACCTTTACGGAGCTGTCTCCTTCCAGCAGGTCACTTCACGGTGACATAAGCCACGGAGTACACCTGCTAACGCGGCACCCTGCGTGCTACAAACCTCTTCCGCAGCGCTGGAAACAGGGAGCAGTTCAGGCAAGGACCCGAACTCAACAGCAGCGTACACCTCATTTCCCAGAGCCAAAACGGGAGCCCAGCTCTGAGGACAAGCAAAGCAGCCATCAGTTTGCCAGCACCAGCTTTCCCAAAGCCACGCAGCTGCTGCTTTAATAACAAGGATGAGCACAAAGCACCGCCCCGCAGAAGACCCCCTGTGTGTCTTTGGGGGGCTCTAACACAACTACTTGCAGCCTGGCTGGGCAGGTGCAAAGACAGACCGGGGGTAACAACGCCGAGCAGGCAGGGGATACAGTTATTAGGACAACGGGCGACAACTCCTCCAGCACGTGGGGGATCAGAGAGGGAAGTTCTTTATAAACTCTTCCCAGATAAACAGGAGGGCTCCACTGTCACAGCTCACAGCTCCTGACCAACCCCCCCCCGCTTCAGAGCAGCTCCTCACTGGACGTGTTCAGGTCATCCTCCAGCAGCTGCCTGCCCCCGCAGCACCGCAGAGGCTCGGTGCCAGGGATGCACCTCCACGATCCGCGAGCGCAGCACCAGCACCTCCCTCCTCTTTTAGGAGAGCATCTGGGTTCAGACACCCCTTCCCCGCTGACTCTGCCGTTCTCCCGGATTTCGCACAGGCCTATTGTTTTCACTTCTCCCAGCACTGCCGTGCCAAGATCCGGCATTTCTGGAGGGTTTCAAAACCCCCGTGTCATCACCCGACACTTACTTCCCTCGTCCCCGCTCCATCGGAGAGCGAGCTGCTCCCGCTCCCCGTGGGAAGCGCAGCTATGCCCGGCTGTGCCGTACCCAGGGCCGCAGCCGGCCGCAGCGCCGCGCACCCGACGGATCCGTGCTGGAGATGCGTTTCGGGGGAGGGCTGGGCGGAGGCCGGGGGCAGCCCCGGCTCCGGGCCTTCGCACCGCAGGGCGGCGGCCCCGGGGGACAGCCGGCAGGCACGGAGCCGGCCCCGAAGGGGACAGCCGGGGCGGCGAGGGGGGCACGGAGGGACCCGGCAGGAGCCGGGTGCTCCCGGCCCGGCCCGGCCGCGGGCGCTCGGGGCCGGCCCCGGGCGCGTCCCGGTGCCCTTGGCGCCGCCGTCCCCGCCCGGCCCGGCACCACCGCCGCCACCCTGCCGCCACCACCGCCGCCCTCCCCCCGTC
>CM021735.1:32251390-32313146 GCA_011075105.1 Heteronetta atricapilla
CGTCGCCGTGCCCCCCGCCGCCCCGCGGCCGTTGCCCGCGGCGGTACCTGCCGCAGAGCGCGCAGCGAGCGGCCCAGCGCCCGGCCCAGGCAGCGGGACCGCCACAGCTGCAGCATCGCGGCGGGAGCCGGAGGGCGGACGGCGGAAGCAGGGCCCGGCGCGAGGGGAAGTGCGCGGGGCGGGGCGGGAGGAGGGAACATGGCGGGGGACGGCGACGGGGACGGGGACAGGGAGCGGGGATGGGCTCGGGCAGGGGGCGAGAGGGGCCCACGGGGCTCCTTCAGGGCGGTGCTGCCGTAGTCTGAGACAAGCAAGGAGCCATCTCGCTGCTGCAGTCGGAGGAATAAATGTGCGCGCAGTGCCCGCTCCTCGCGTACAGGCTGCCTGTTGGCAATGTATAAGCGCGCCCGACCTTCTGCTTTCTGCCTGCCTCCAGGCAGGGAGCCGTCTCTGAAAGAGTCACAGAATCGTCTAGGTTGGAAGAGACCTCCAAGATCACCCAGTCCAACCTCTGACCTAACGCTAACAGTCCCCACTAAACCATATCCCTAAGCTCTACATCTAAACGTCTTTTAAAGACCTCCAGGGATGGTGACTCCACCACTTCCCTGGGCAGCCCGTTCCAATGTCTAACAACCCTTTCCGTAAAGAAGTTCTTCCTAACATCCAACCTAAACCTCCCCTGGTGCAACTTAAGCCCATTCCCCCTCGTCCTGTCACCAGGCACGTGGGAGAACAGACCAACCCCCACCTCGCTACAGCCTCCCTTGAGGTACCTGTAGAGAGCGATAAGGTCGCCCCTGAGCCTCCTTTTCTCCAGGCTGAACAGTCCCAGCTCCCTCAGCTGCTCCTCGTAGTGAAACATGGGATTAGAAGAGAAAGGGGGGAATTGAATAAAGGGTTAAAACAACTAGGAATTGCAGATGGTCCTAAATGAGTGGGATGCTTAGGCAGGATGTGCAGAACAGCAGAACACCAGATAAGAAGCAGCAGCATTGTCCTTGGGATGCCAGAATAGGCCATAAAACTAGAGATAGCGGGAATACCAGCCATGAAACCAGCACAAAGAGAGTCTGTGAACGAGCAGGTGTCCAAAAGTGTCCACTCAGCAGAAAATTGGACTAAAGGTGAAAAGTACACTGGGAGGAAGACTCGCAGCCTTCCTCCTTGGGACCACCGCCCACCCTTTGACGACCACTACTCAAGGACTAAAAACAGATCTGCACAAGCGTAAAGCATTAAGAGACTAATTAGCATACGAAGCGGGGCTAGGCGGAGCTAGGAAATGAATATGTATAGATGTGTTGCGAAACTTAATACATATGTAATATTTTAGGGGATAAAAGAGAATGCAAGAGAGCGAATTGGCGCGCACGACTTTGGTGGGACTACCCCCCGTGTTGCCCAGCGCTGAATAAACATACCTACTTTACAATCTTACTGATTGTGGAGTCAGTTTTTCGCGATTCAGTAGGACTTGTTCTCCAGGCCCCTCACCAGCTTCGTAGCCCTTCTCTGGCCTCTCTCGAGCACTTCCATGTCCTTGTAGCGAGGGGCCCTACCCAAAGAACTCATTGTGGTGTCTGAGACATACCTTGGGAAAGCCATAAAGGTCTGTCTGGCAATCAGGCGTTTCTCAAGGAGCCAGGTCGAGATCACGCATACATCCTTAATTTAGCCGTTGGTTAATAATACATCATTGCTAAACTGCAGCCTTCAAAAGAGTCTCCTAATATAACTTTGCAATGAATATCCTCGGTGTGATTTTCAAAAAAAAAAGGTTGAAGAAAAATCAATAGGGTGTAATCTCTGCGGCTTCGAAGATGTGCTGACAGCTCTAAAGCAAGGCAACAGTGCCAGGAAGGCTGTCTGCCAGGGATTTCTCTGTGGTCTGTCTATGGAGGGCTGATATCCTTGAGCGAGGCCACCCGGTGTCAACTGCTTCTAACCACAGCCTCCTGCCTACCGAGAGAACAAAACAAACATCACGGTGTTAGTTAGGTGTGGGGAGATGAGTTAGATGGAGGCCGAGGAAGGGCAGAGGCAGCTCGGTTTTGTTTAGCTCCAGGGGACTTGCACCTGCTCCGCACCTCCTGCACCGAACGCCAGGCAGATCAGTCCTGGGGGTGAGGTTGGGGTGTGCTGGCAGTAGGAATGCCTCTGACATACTTACAATAAACGATGTACTGAATTTGGCTGCTTTTCCTATGTTGTTCCACTTCCCAGCCATTTCCTACACCGCAGACCCCCAGTATCCTCACAGCAGGGGATGCTAGAAGAAACTGGGCACTGCCAGCAGGAGTTGGGTGGCACCAGGAGCTGCACGCCACAGGCTCCACTGACCTCGAGCCTGGTGTATTTGTGTCATCTCATGAACAATTCACCATCCTGGGTCCTGGACGGGGCCCCAAGGCCAAACCACAGCTTCCCAATCCTCTCAAGGTGGTGGGACAGCCCTGCAGGGGTGCATGAAAGGGTCTGGTCGGAGCTCTCAGGGCCACAGATTGCCTCCTCATGAGCCCCAGCTGTGACCAGCCCCTCGGCTGCCACTGCACAGCCGAGCCCCTGGCTCCCCTGGGATGGCAGAGCCGGGCAGGCATTGCCCAGCGAGCATCGCCCTGCTCTGCCACGAGAGAGGCTGGGGACCGATGGACGGAGCAAGCCCAGAACTGGTGGCTGTAAGCCTGAGGGACGGCTGAGCAGGGTGGGAGCAGCAGGTGGACGGACCCCTGGACGTCCATCTGCATATTCAGGAGCCATTCCCAGCCGGTTGGCTGCTTCCAGCCACCCCACTCCCTCTTTAAAGGACCTGAGCACAGCGGGAGGACGCAGCGGGGTGGCCTCTCCGGCATCCCACAGCGCCCAGCACACTGTCCTCAGGGCTCCCCGTGCCCGGCCAGCCCAGGTGAGCGGGGCAGAGGGGGGCGAGCAGCTTGGGCTGGGGTCCCTGGATGGAGATGGAGGGGATGGGGCAGCTCGGGAGGGCTCTCGGGGGGGATTTGCAGCGCTGGAGGGGCAGCAGGCTGCTCCGTGCAGGGCTCTCCCAGCGAGGGGTGGCTGGGGAGCCTGCGTGGGGTTGCTCCCATTTCGGGGAGGAAATGCCCAGTTGTTTTTCTGAGTAGCTTTGTTTTGCTCCTTGGTCTTTTGGTCCTCAGTTCAGAGGAGCCTCCGATTCTTTTTAGTGTTTTGGAAGACGGCGTTGGTGAAGGCTGGCAGTAATAGCACCCATCTGTTAACTCGGCAGGGAGAGGGCTCCATCAGTGGGAGCAGGTTGCGTGGGGCAGCACCTCCTGGGCAGGACATTTTGGCAGGGTCTGGATCCAGGGCAATGCCTGGAAGCCCCTCACCTTCAGTCCCCTCCTGTCCTCTGTCCTGAGGCTTCCCATGCCTGCAGCAACGTGGAGCCTCTCCTTGGGGATGTGGTGGCCAGGAACCATGGGGTCTGCTCCCACTCCCCAAATCTGTATGGGGAGGCAGAAGCTCAGGTGCTGGAAGGCTTAGCCAAGCTGAGGGCTCATCGGCAGCTCTGAGTCTGAGGGGAATTCTTTGTCCTGGGTTCCTGGGACTGGAGAGCTTCAGAGTAAGGAGCTGGCAAGGTCCCTGACCCTGCTTTTGAACACAAAAGAGGTGAGGAGTTGTGGCAGAGCAAGTGCCAAAAGGTGTTTCTGTAACAATGATGTATCAGAAAGTGAGGCTCCAGGACCAGCTCTCTTGTGCCCATGGCATGTGGAAAGACTTACGAGAGGATGAAATATATGAATACATTGCATTTGCTGTGTGCCTTTGCTGAAAGCAGCTGGTAGACCAAGGAGCAGCACGCAGTGATCCCGAGAGCTGCCAGCACCCGACCCTCACGCTGGCCTCAGGCAGAGCGAGCGGTCAGACCGCTAGGAAAATGAAATCCTAATGGCTGGGAGAGAGCGGAGACAACATGGGAGAGCAACAAATGCTGTCAGACAACGCAGAGCATGCTTGGTTTGCCAAGAGGAGCTGGCTGAAGGGACACGGACGAGCCCTGTGGCAGAGAGGCACCTCTCAAGCCTTCGCTGGTGCTGAGCATCGGCCAGGGTGGGTGCCCTCGGTGCTGGGCATTGCTGGGCGGGTGCAGCGGCGCTGAGCTCCAAGCTGGCTGCAGGGCTCGGGGCGGCAGGATTGAAGCCAACAGTTCCCTCCGCGCAGAGAGCTGCCTCTCCAAGGGATGGAGCAGCTGCAGGGAGAATTGAGAGAGGAGGGGAGCAGGGTGTCTGTGTGTACTGAGGTGACGGGACGGTGATTTGCAGGAGAGGCAAGCCCGAGGACCCACACTGGGGTGATGAGTCGTGATGCGCAGTTTACAAAAGGCAGAGCTACTCTCCCAAACACCGGCCTGGCCTAAGGGCTGTTCAAAGGAAGGCAACCTGCTACAAAACAGTGAGGAGAAACATCTTCTACACTGCTCGGCAGCCTGGGGGACTTGCTGTAGAGAAAACAGGCACGGGACAGCAGATCAATAGGGTTGAAAGTGATCAGACATTTCTGGGCATAGGGAAAAGAACCTCAGGCACTTTAAAGATGCCTGGAAAAGACATAAACCATCCTACCTCAGGTATGGAAAGCTACTGCTAATTAACGTGGTTGATGAGGAAGCATCCCACAGGGATTTTTACTCCCTAACAGCCCGTGATGTGAGCTTTTGCTCCTCCTTTTGCAAAGCTGTCAGAACAAGCGAGTGGAGGAGGTGGCTGCCTGCCTGCACTCAACACGACGATTTTAAGCCTGGGGCTGCTGGCTCAGGAGTTTCTTCTTCCCTGGTAATCCCCACCCCCACCCCTTTTATTCTGTGTTTTAACAAGCCCTTAGCAGCACCGTTCTGTGGTAGCCTCGGCATCCCAGCGGCCACCCCACGCTGTCCCTGACCCCAGACCCTTGCCGTGCCCCTTCCCACCAGCCCAGCCCTGCGGGAGGCAGATGCTGCCCATCTCCATGCCCTCGGGGCTCTGGCAGCTACATGCCATGAATGCCTCCACCGAGGCTGCTGTCCGGGTGCCCGGGCACCCTGCCAGTGCCCAGGAGCACCTGAAAGCACCTTTGCCCAGGCACACCTGGAGGAGGGCTCTGTCTGGTGCTCGCTGTCCTCGTACCGGAGTCCACCGGCCCAAAGGGGAGTTTGCCAGCGGTGAGCTCCCTTTCTGCTTATCTCCCTGAGCCCGTGCCTTGCACGTACTCCTGAGGCACCCGTTTCCTTGGGGGCAGGGGAGATGTTTCGTATTTAAAGCTATTGCAGTGTTTATGGAGAAGCTGAAGTCAAGGCACGGTGAGACACATCTCCAGCCCTTCCCAGGGACAGGGCTGTGGTGCAGGAAATCCTTGCTGTCGGGCACATCCAGGACCAAAATGTTTGAAGTGGGCTCCAGACACCGTAAATGCTCACTGTCAGCAGCCGGGACCCTCCTCACGTGTTTCACAGCGCCTGGAGATTTCTGTGTCTCATTCCCCTGGATTTTGCAGGATTTTTGCACTGGGAATCTGGGAGGAAAATCTCTGTCCGCATGCATGGAGGGAGGCTGTGTCCGGTCCTGCCGAGTGATGTTTCTTGCTCTTTCTTCAGCTCCTTGCCTCTAGCTGGCCAAACCTCGGACGCCTGGGACGCCTGCCAGCCTGTCACTGGAAATGATCCCTTACCAGCTGCAGGGCACCCCTCCGGTGTCCAGGCGGAAAGATGACCCAACGGATGGCAGGAGGGCCCCTGAGCAGGACAGACACCCTGCTGCCTCAGGGCACGGCCAGGGGCTGAAAACAGAGCCCTGTTTCCAGAGGGACCCTCTGTTGTCTTCCCCCAGTGTGTCCCTCGTGTCACAGCTCCTCAGCCACACGGTGGTTAGCAGGAGCCTGGACCCCTGCACCCTTTTCCCTTCCTCGCGGCCAGTGGGGCTGCCCCAGGGCTATGAACTCGGAGCACCTCCTGGAGAAGGAGCACAAGCCCTGGCTCTCACCAGGACTCGTGCCCCGGCTCCTGTGCCCTGTGCCGGTGACAGGGAGCCGCTCTCAGACGAGCACCTCCGAGCCAAGCGGGCCAGGGTGGAGAGCATCATCCAAGGCATGAGCCTCCCACCGACCCCACAAGCCCCCGATACTGGCATGGAGGCAGGTGTGGGGCAGGACAGGGAGAAGGGCAGCGAGATGTCCTGGGAGGGCAAGAGGAAGCCGAGGGTGCCGCAGCTGCAGCGGGGCGCGGGGGTGGCCGGGCGAGGGGCACCCGGCGGGGGCAGCCCCCATGCTGTGGGGTGCCAGCAGCTGAAGGAGCAGCTCTGCTTTCTGGAGCAGCAGCTGCGGTGGCTTCAGGAGAGGTTCTCCCAGGTGTGTGACCCTGGGGACGCTGCCCAGACCCAGGGAGGTGCTGAGAAGGCACAGCCGCTGGCTGGGAAGGCTGGGGACAGATCGGACAGGGACGGTGCTGCTGCTGCCCGCCATCCACACAAAGCTGCTCCCTGGGGGAGCACCCCAGAGGCGGATGGGCCCGACGGGACACAGGAGGATGAGGGGAGAGGCGATGCAGGCAGCCTGCCCTTGGCAGCCAGGGTCCTCTCACAGGCGCTGAAGCACGAGCTGGCCGGGGTGACGTCCCGCGTGGTGGACTCTGTCCTCACCAGCGTGTGGCCAAAGGCAGCCAGCCACCTCCTGCAGCAGCACCCGGGGCCAGGGCCGGGTGCCAGGGGAGACCATTTTCCTGCTGGGAAATGCAGAAAACCCCTCGCTAAGTCATCCCCCATGGGCAGGCTGTGCTCTCCCCCACCTGAGGCACCATCACTACCCTCAGTGAAGAGCCTGGGCCCTCACGCCAGCTCCTTCAGCCCCAGGGCGGTCAGAAACCCCCACCAGGCGCCCGGTGTGGGTTACACGCTGGGCTCAGCCGTCCCCTCAGCGCAGGAGGGCCGGCTGCTGGGCCAGCTGCTGGGCTACGGCCACTGGGGGAGCCCCCCTGCCCCACAGAAGTGTCCCCCCGAGGCCCCGGACCCTCACTGGGGAGCCACCAGGCTGCGGCCGTCAGCGGTGAGGCAGCAGCGGTGCCCCCTGCCTCTGGGCCTCGGTGAGGAGGACGGGGACGGGGCGCCCTTCGCCCCCACCCACGTATCCTTTGGGGCCTGCCCATGGCCTCCCTCGTCCCTGCACACGGGGTGGGCTGGCTGGGGGCTGCTGGAGACAGGCTGCCATGGCGGTCGATGCCCAATTCCTGTCAGTGTTCGGGAGAACGCCCTCAGTAATCTGCTTTAACTTCTGGTCAGCCCTGAAGCGGTCAGGCAGCTGGAGGAGATGATTTTGGAGGTCCCTTCCAACTGGGCTGCTCTGTTCCGTGCTAAACACCGGCAGCACTTTGTGACTATGCGGGAGGGGAGCGCTGGCACGGGCTGCCCAGAGGCTGTGGGGTCTCTTTCTCGGAGACCTTCAAAAGCCACCTGGACATGGTCCTGGGTGCCCTGCTCTGGGTGGCCTTGCTGGAGAAGGGGTGGGACCTGGTGACGTGCAGAGGTCCCTGCCAGCCTCAGCCGTCCCGTGATGCCAGGCGTGGGCATGGGTTTGGGCAGGCGAGCCCGGGGCTGCTGCTTGCTGGATTTCCTTGACCCCGAGATGCACCCAGGAGGCGCTGACCCCTGGCCACCTGAAGAAGGCCAAGCTGATGTTCTTCTTCACCCGCTACCCCAGCTCCGCTCTGCTGAGGTCCTACTTCCTTGACGTGCAGGTAGAGCTGCTGCGGGACGCGGGGTGCCGGGAGGGACCCGTGGCGGGTGGGATTTTGGTGCTGGTTTGCTGAGATGCCGGTTCTTCCCTCTACCCCCGGCAGTTCAGCCGCTGCATCACCTCCCAGCTCATCAAGTGGTTCAGCAACTTCCGCGAGTTTTACTACATCCAGGTGGAGAAGTTTGCCCGGCAGGCCCTGCTCGAGGGCGTCGTGGATGCCGGAGCCCTGCGGGTCTCGCGGGACTCGGAGCTCTTCCGCACCCTCAACACACACTACAACAAGGGGAACGACTTCCAGGTGAGGGGTGTGGGCTGGGACACGGCGCCGTCGGTGCCCACCCGCCCCGGTACCCCCTGCCCGTCTCTCCACAGGTGCCCGGGCGCTTCCTGGAGGTGGCCAGCCTGACGCTACAGGAGTTCTTCAGCGCCGTCAGGGCGGGCAAGGATGCTGACCCCTCCTGGAAGAAGCCCATTTACAAAATCATCTCCAAACTGGACAGCCACATCCCTGACGTGTTTAAAGCCGTGGGATGCTCCCAGGAGCTGCTCCGCAGTTGATCCGCCGTGCAAGGGGACTGAGAAGTTTTTGGGTAACCGCTGGTGGGGTGGGGGAGAGGCTGGCTGGGCTGCACAACTCCCGGGCACAGCTTCTGGCATCCATTATTCTATTTTCTCTCTGTCCTAAAAGACAGCCTCCTAGGGTGAGGTCTGCTGCTCACCCCAGGCACCAGGATTTTATGCTGTGTGTTTTATTTGGCTGCTCAAGCCCGGTGCCAGAGAGCCATGGAGGGACAGAGGGAGAGGAAGCCAATAGCTTGGAGCCTGGGAAATGGCTGGTCTCCAGGCCCTGCTCCAGCTTCCCCTGGGACCCGGGACAAGCCACCTTCCTCCTCATTTCCAGAGGGCTGCAAATCAGGGCAGACAGCCTGTTTTTGTTTATAAAGCAGGCAGAGGTCCCAACAGTGGGCAAAGTTTTCTTGGCACGGCAGCCCAGCACGCTGTGCCCGCCCCGGCAGCACTCCTCGGGCCTGGTCCAGATACAACACAACAGCGTCCAAAGAAAACATCTGGTGAATTCCAGCAGCCCATGAGAATGCCTGGCCGTGCCTTGGGGAGGTAAAACTGTGTGTCATAGCTGGCACAAACAGCCCCCTCCCCTGCTTCCCCCTGCCCTGTGGAGGAGCTGAAGCTGGGCAGCGTGACTTCTGGTGGAAAATGACCGGGAGCGATACCAACTGCTACCATGTAAGCTCTTCCTGCTGGCCTGGCGGGTTGCAGTCCTGTTCCTGCAGAAGTGTAAGCCAAAGGACATTGCTGTTTACTGTGGCTGGGACTAAGTGGCTGCTTTTCCACCAGGTGAGGTGTTTTGCTCTCCCGTCCTAGCAGAGGAAGCAGTGGGGGAAGGCAACACACCTGGTGGAAAGGCTGTGAAGAGGAGCAGGAGGAAGGCTGAGAGGGGGGATCAACCATGCAAATATGTATGGGCAGCAGCATCCTTGAGCAAAAAGCCTTGGGGAAAACAGGGCTGGGAAGGGATCAGGACAGCACTGGATGTGCAAGGAAAATCCAGGCAGCAGCGTCAGAGGAGCACACAGGGAGACCTGCAGGCAGGGTGCCTGCGGCTCTAAGGAAGCCACGGCAGGGCAGGATGGGTTTTCCTACGTTAGGGCAGTTTTACTGTGGCCCTTTGCCATCAGAAGTGGGGCTAGCCACATTTCCTGACTGCATTTGTATGTTAATTGCCTGAGGTTTGTATGTTTTACTACCCCAACTCCAAATTTACTCAATCCACTTTTAAATAAATGCGTAGTTGCGACTTGACATCCCCAGAGACCTATCTGATAACTTTTCCTCTAACATTTTACTTTGGGAATTTCATACATTTTGTTGGGGGAAAAAACAGCACCAGAAGAGAAGGGATTACTCCTGCTGCCAGCATTCCTGTGGGGCTGAACCACCCTGGCTAACACACGTGCTCATGTAAACCCACAACCTCGCCCCAGGGCCTCAGGTCAATCTGCTGCAAACTCAGCAGCCAGCAGGAGGATGAGAAACCATGGGCTGGAAGCAGATAAATTTATCCCAAAGCTGACAGGTGCTGGATTCAAATGTCCATCACCTGAGAAGCACTGCCGGTGACACCACGAATGACATGGCCGTGACATTCCTGCAGGTAGTGAGCACTGCAGAGCTGCAGTAGTAGCGCATCAGGTAGGCTGAATGGGCACCACTGGAACATGAAATGACAGCCTGGCTCAGGGAAGGCATTAATGCATTGCTTGGGGCTGTAGCTAAGCCATTAGGGGATGTAAGACAGAGGTTTAGTGGAGACATGCTGTTGGAACAGATCCCTTTGGCACGTAGTCCCTGGGGGAAGCAGGTTCTTGCGCAGGCCAGTTGCTTTCCTGCTAATATGAGAGTTTGTGGGTGCCAGTGAATCTGCAGAGGTACTGCTGCAAACCACAGAATGGTTGGCAGGGGCCCCTGGTCCAACCCTGCTCAAGGAGGGCCACCCAGGACCATGTCCGGGTGGCTTCTGAAGATGTTCAAGAAGGGGAGACGCCACAGCCTCTCTGGGCTGCCTGTGCCAGTGCTCCATCACCTGCATAGTAAAGAGGTATCCTGCATCAGTTGCCCTTTGGCTGTGATGAGTATCTTGTAGCCATGTGTTGAGTTTTACCCAGGCAGAAAAAGCAAAAAAAAAAAAAAAAAAAAAAGTCTAGAATGACTGTGAAGAAATGTGGGTTTTGGTGGCTGCGCTCCGTTGACGGCATGGTGTGTATTTTTGTACAGACTAGTGGTGCCCAACACATAGCAAGTAGTTAGCAACTGAAGACAAACCGGTGCTTGCCACATGGAGATTTCTAATAGCAAAGTGTGTGTACTCACAGGGCTGGGGGGAAAAAGGAAGAGATGGTGCCCACCGTGATAATGGTAGTGACCCCTACACTTGGGTGGTTGTGCAAGATCCACAATTACCCACTGAAACAATGGGTAGCACCCTCACCTCCTGCTGACTCAGTTTCAACTTTTTTAAAAGAAGACTCCATTCTTTCCACCTATTCAAATGCCCATGGTATATGCAAAAACAAAACAAAACAAAAAACAAACAAACAAAAACCCACACAGAGCCACCAGTAACTGTCTGCTCTGGGAACAGGTCCTCAGGGCTGTCCTACATTTCTAATTGCATTCGTAACCCATCCACAGCAGCATGCCCAGCCCACACAGCAAACAATAGCAGAGACCACCAAGAGCTGAATATTGCTATTCCCTTGCCCCCGGGCTCCTGAGTGTCCTGTAGCAGCTGAAAGAGGGAGATGTGACCACATTCACATATTGAGAGCCTTCAGTACTTGTGTATGTTACTAATCGCGAAGACTCTCATTACTCATGTACAACTAATTACAGCTTGAGGAAGTCCCTGCTGAACGTTCAGCCCACGTGCCATAATACCTTGGGGAGGAGACTCTGACAAGCAACGAACCATCTCAGGTTTTTTGTACTGCTGCTAAAGGCTTGGACCTGTCTGCTGTGACTGACCAGTGCTAGAGGTTCCCAGCTCAAGCAGAGGTCCTTGAAAAGGCCCTTCCCTCAAACGCCCGTCGTGGACAGTGCAGCTTGCTCCAGGTGAACATCCCCCTGTAAGCCAGCAGCTCGGGCTCACGAAATCCCAGCCACAGTTGCTGTCGTGCTTTGCGCACTGGAAGGACAGATGAATCCAGCTGGTGGAGCAGCACCCATGGCTTGGTACAAGCAAAGGCCCACATCGCTATCAACTTCTTTATCATTTTTGTAACATTCAGACACTACACAGATCTAAGGAGCGAGCGTTGTTTTCTCCCTTTGGGATCAGTCGTCACATGCATGGCAAGCAATCACACCTACCATCGGTCTCTGCAGTATTTTCATATACTTCCCAAATTTAGCAACTTGTTTTTTAGCACTCGAGTAGCAGTTCAGAGGGTGATTTTCACTGTATATATTATCATAAAACACCGCTCTGGGGCTTGCTATTCCAATAAAATCTGTGCCACAAATGCTTTCGGGGGCTACTTCTTGTTCTGTACTAAGCAACTGCAGCCACACAGCAGTAAGCCTAATTGGCATGAGCCAAACCCAGCAGCCTCCCCGCTGGTGTTTATTGCCCAGGCTTTTACAGCTTTCTTTGTAGTTGTTCTACTAGATTAGGAAGGATCAGCCTTAAAAGCGTCAGCCTGTAACAAACAGGTTCAATCTTTTTGTCTTACCACAATTGCGGAAAATAAGAAGCTAAAAGCAAGCACAGCACTTAAAAGCTTGAAGTAAAGCACGAAAAATACAAGATCAAGGAAAAAAACGTGAAGAAAAGTTTTTACTGTACTTCCCAAAACATGTCATGTGTCGTCCATAGCTTTACACAAAGTACAGAAATTATTAAAAAATACTTTGTATTACTTTAATAAACTAGCTAAGGCAAATATCTAAAAACATATATACATATATATCCTCTCCTCTCTCTTTAAAAAGTCCTCGCTGGGGTCTCAGAACATAACACTCAACAGCCTAAGCAATCATTCTCCCTTTCCAGTTGCCAAGCCTATAAGTAAGGAACAGGGAAGAATAAGGACAACCTTTTGCAGACGAGGTGAACTGATGGCCAAGGGAGAAGTGTGCCAGCCCTACGCATCTGTGCATCTACTGAGCCCCCAGCCTGTGCTCAAACAGAAACAATTACAAAGGCTCTTTTTAAATAAAACACTTTAGGAATAGTAGCTACAGTTACAAAAAGATAATGTCTTATAAACCTTATATTTAAAAGCCACTGCACTTTCCCATTTCCGAGCAACCCTTATAAAGCAGAATTTAATCTGTTCATGTTCGGAAGTGTGGCAGGCTGGGATCTTGAGGCCAAACAGCAGCAAAACCAGATCTTCTGGCCTTTGACAATCCGTGGCCAACTAAGCCTTCTCAGTTTGTTGCATTTCTTCCATGGAAAGCCCCGTCCCAAGCACAGCATGGCGAAGCGGGCACTGAACTCCGTGTGCTTGTTACTGTGCTCTTCACGTACCCTTTGGGTAGGGTGCAAGTGCCCCAGAAGAACCATTAGAAAGTGTATTTTGTACTCAGGGCTGGCCAGTGCAATTGAGCCATGTGAACCTGTCACGAACAGCTGGAACTGAGAGCAGACGTTTCTGGTGAGAACAGGGCCTAGCAGAGCAGCACGTGGGAGCTGGAAACACCACCGAGGCGACCACAGTCCGTTCTCTGAGCAGCCTCTGTTCACAGCACGGGGTCCTGGCTTCCCAAGCCATAGCAGGAGTGCTTGACTGGTGACAAATGTTCTGTTTTGGGAACTTCACAGAGCTTTGATTAGTAATTGGAAGTCAAGGAGTGACAACATGGTACTCACCCATCTGTCAGCACTTGGCTGGAGACACGATTTGCTTGTGTAAGCATCTTCTGTCCCACAGCGTGATTAGGATGCTGGCAGCAGTGCTCTCTATCTGAACTGGCATGCAAATCAGGGAAACAAAGTCCTTTCAGACGGCGGGTAAACTCATAAAGATGCCTGCATTTCATTTTTAGAAAGGGTGCGTATACTCGGGAAGGAATTGTCCCTGAACATTGTTCTTGAGCAGCTACCATGAGGAAGACTGCCACGGCACAGCACGTGTTTGGTGCTGAAGAAACTGGTGCCACGTGAACTCTCCAGCAACTGAGAGAAAAATGCAGGATCCTCTTTCTCCCGAGCTGGTGTCAGCTTGTTTCCATATAACTGTGCTGAGTAATTCAAACAAGACAGCAATTTCTTCCCTTATGTGCTCAAACACCAGTGGCCATCCTCCTACCTTCTAACAGCCCACAGTCTGTCTGCATCAGTGCTTGTCGTACAGCAACCTACTGACGGCATAGATTTACTCATATCACCACCATTCTGTGGCCATTCGCTCCCAATTTCACTGGTTAAGCAGAAACAAGCTTTGCTTTCAACTGCGTCATGAGTCACAGCCAGCGCTGATGTAGGTATATCTCAACTGCAACGCTCGAGATCTGTTTCTTAACAGATGTTGAGTATTAAGGCCCCAGTCAGTCGGTAGGCTGGCTGTTACCATCAGGAGGTCTCACTGCCCTTGGTGCTTCTGTACGGCCTGTTACAGAAACCACGACCAGCCGCAGAGCCCCCCCGAAGCTGCTCTCTGGAAAGCAGCGGCAGCAGCAGCCTTTGCAGAGCAGCTCCTCTCTTTGCAAATGATGCTGGAGCCAGTGGGGAAAGTGTTCCTCAGGAGCATGGCACTGAGGCCACCTGAAGGCAGTTTGTAATATCCCCAAAGTCTTTTTTTTTTTTGAGTATTTACAGGCGCTTGCACAGTCCCTAGAACATGCTCCAGCAATCCAAGGGTTTTGATAGTTGGAGAGCTTGCAAAACTCTGTTCACCACCTCCCAGACCTTTTCCTACGGGCATTCTGGTGCCAGTTCAACTGTCTTTAGTCAGTACACTACTGAACGCTCACGTCTTTGCAAGCAGTAAGTGGTTTCTTCCACTGGAAAAAGACCATAGAGTTAAGAGCCCCACACCCGAAGCACAACAACGCACACTGGAAGCTAAAGCTGAGGAAGGATCCTCAGACACACACAGGAACAGCAGCTCAGACAGCTGGGGGAGAGGAAGGTGGAGAGGATGGATAAACACTTTAAGATGTAACTCTCATCATGCAGGTGTAAATCAGAAATCAGCAGAGGTAACGGAGGTATGGCAAGGTAAACATGGTGTTACAAAAAATCAGGCCCTACATACAGAAGACCTACACGCACTAGTCCTAAATCCAAATAAAAATAAAGGAGCACTGAGATTAATAGAGAGAAAGGATTTACACAGAAACCTCCTTAAAGCCTTTTTTCTTTTCTTTCTTTTTTTTTCTTTTTTTTTTTTTTTTTTTTTAACCAAACTCAGACTTACTTTTAAAGCCTATTTTCACCAAACCCACTGACAGTGACATCGACAAAAAAAATAACCAAACAAAAAAATCTCAGCTGGTAACAATACAAGTGAGAAAATGGAGGCCAACTATTACTAAACGTATTTCTCTTCAAGATCACCAAAAGCAGCACTTTAAATGCTATGCTATTTTCAAAACCTTTGTCTTTCAGCAAAGAAAGTCAGCAAAAAAAGGAATCTGAGTTCCAGTTCTTACTTTTTCACAGCATAATTCTACACTTCTGTAATTTCCAGAATTCTCTAAAATATCGTTCAGTCTTGATTGTGTTAACTGATAGAATCTTTGCCAGGGAAGAGGACTGTTCGTAGAATGTTAATAATTTTAACTACTTTAAACTCAATTGCAATTAAAGTACCAGAGGCCTTCCTTTTCCACAACTGGTGAATCAAAAATAGGGAACAATGAAACCAGCAATATTTTAAAAGAAGAAAGCAATCAATATACTGCAGAAAGTTAGTATTTTTTCTATGATATGTGGACTCCATTTGTCCATTCAGACACACCAAACTCTATACCGTTTCAGGTCTATAGGACTTGACACAAATGGGGTGGGGAGTGGATAAATCATACAGACTGAAACTTGAAAAGTGACAGAGGGGAAGGTGCTGGAGGCCAGTCCCAGCTGGACTGGACTCGTCCGGCTGGAGAACTGAACATAAAGACAATCGATTTCAGCGTCACACATTTATTTTTGTTTTATATGGCATACACGAGGTGGATCATACATTTGGTCATGACCTGTAGAAAAATGCAGAAAGCATAGAAAAAATAATTAACCTAACTGGACATCAGGAGAGAGGTACATCATTTGTACCTTCTGTACATCCACACTTACAAGTAGCTTCTGCCGTTGAAAAAGAAACTTTCCTCATATTGATGTACATAGACACGGACAGATTAACATAAAAGAAATATCAAAATAGTCCAGAGAAAGAAAATTAGTGACTATGTGAGAGATAAATCACACACCTTTATCTCAGAAAAAAATTTAAACTCCTTAACTGGAGGAATTAATACGCCAAAGTCCCCACCTAAATGAATCATCTAAATAAGAGGCTGATTCAGAACAGCTGCATAAATCATATTTTCCAAAGGAATGGCATTTGGAATCAGGCCCTCTGTGAATAAGAACACCCAGATGAAGCACATCCATAAACTGCACTCCTGCACAAGTGCAGTCACCTCATCACCAGCCCTGGACTACACATCAGTTGTGCACATTTATAAATAATGCGTATTTCTGAAGCTCTCTTTCATTAGGCATGGTAAACCACCACCCATGACAAGAACACAGCGTGCCTATTTGCTGTTTACAGAACTTGTCACCAAAAGGGCCAGATACAGAGAAGAAATGTCTGAACAGAGAGAAGTTTTGCAGTGTTCCTTGAGAAAAGGCAATCTCTAGGAGACCGCTCAGCTGTAGCAGACCCTGCCGAGGAACCTCTCTGCACCTGGATGCTACTGCATTGGGGTATGTAGTGCGTGGAGGGCAGCCTTTGAGACTTTTAGTCAGACTTTTATTTTGCTCCAGGTTAATCTTCAGGCAGGAGATAGTTGTGGACTACTAGTGCACCACCACCAGTGCAGCATACTCACCGTGCGGTGTCTTGTCCCAACAGATCTGCGGACGCACTGATTAAGGGTACCTGGAAATTCTTCTTCAGCTGCATCTGAGCCACATACACTGCAGTGAGGTGAGAGTAGACAGACTTGTAAGGAAGACTGAGGAATTTTATACCCAAGTTTCCTTAGGGCCATCCCTTCAGCCTGGCAGCAGATTCTCGCTGCCTGTTGGGAGAAGGGAAGGGAGATACAAACCTTTATATTCCTACCAGAGGAATATGCAGATTGTAAACGCCTTAGAAAAGGGTACTGAGATTCCTCAACTACAAAGTAACTACTGCAAAATGTACACTGATCATATCATACCACGTGCATTTGAACCAAATTCGTGTTAGTGCTTCAAGGATTTCTTAAGACAGATCTTGGCAGCATATCCGATCATGCTGAAGTTCTGCGGTTTCATAGCTACACTGGGGTGAGCAGGGCTCTTCATGTACCCCACAGAAACAGCTTGCTCTTGTCCACAGCTGAGCTTCCTGCATTGATGATTTTTAACATTAATCTCCTGGTATGTGACTGTTACAGGTGATATGACACCCTTCTAGCCTCTGCAGAATCTGCAGCCGCTAATCCACGTGCTTCCGTGTGGAGTAACTACATGTGAGGTTTGGTCGTCCAGCTCTCATAAAGGAAGTAAGGTGTTGTCTCAAGCATAAAATAAGAACATAAAAATTTCATTCATTATGGTTACGTAGTATTTTATCTTGAAATTAGATCAGAAGAAATGTTAGAGCTTTGGTTCAGACATCCATCCTTATTTTTTCTTCATTCCAAGGGAAAAAAAAGTGAAAAATTCAGTAAGAAACCTTGGAAGATTGCAAAAGAAACCATGTCTTGCTACAATACACTTAGATTCTACAATCCTAAAGCAGCTACCAGCAAGTAAAATCCTGTTTTCCATTAGATGTCAGCAGTTGTCAAGCATTTTAGCAAGACATAAAGAAACCATTTAAATTTGATACGTCTCCTTAAGGCAGAATGAAGATCTCACGCCGTATTTATCCAGCATGTAGGTTCAGCAAAATGTAAAATCTTGGCAGTAGACTGCAAGTGATACTCTACACAACAGTGCAATCTTAACCCACGGCATTTTTTTTCCATGGAAAAACGGTGGCTTTTTCATGAAGTAGAAGCTAATGGCTTAGAACTGCACTGAGCAACAGGAAACCACAAGAATGTAATGATAGTGGAAACACTTTAAAACTTTTGTTTTTTCTCCAATTTAATCCTAACATGAAAACAGAGCTTTAGTGCCATCTGGTTGTCATTACCTGAAAATCTTGATTTCTGTGTGATTCAGAGTGAGCAGTATATAATGAGATTTTCCAGACAAGTTATCTGTCCATGCCTTCTTCAAAGAAAAGAATTTGGCAACTTCAGTTCAAAGGGAATAGAAAAACACACACCTCAAAGGAAACCAGTAAAGATTGATCACTTGCACGAGAGTTCTCAGCATCCACAGATGAATAAGTTGAAACACTGTAGGTGTTTGTCAGTAAAGCTATGCTTTCTGTGCTTCAAATAGTAATACAGTATTTTAGAAAAAAACAGCTCCATGTACAAAGGCTTACAGCTGGATCAGCAACAGTGGTCAAACTCCATTATTACTATGTCACAGTTACCGAAACAAAATAAGAAGATAATTTTTAAATGCTGCTCAAGATACCCTGCCTTCCACAGAGCACGCAGTGCCAAATTAAAGTCAATGCCTGTATTACCTACCTGTCAAAACAGATACCTCGAGTTTTGTGCCTTACTCATAAGGTAAGGTTATTTGTGTTCTGAAGCAGGGCAGAACTGCAGCACTGCTCTCCCTTTGTGTGTTAAACCCTAGAGGAGGAGAGTAACATCCTACAAGACTTCGGCAGAAGGAATCTTAAGTTTTTGGAAAGTGTTTCTGTTTTTTGTGCAGTGTTTCAGTTTGCACACAACCTGTTAATGGCTTGTGGTTTTAAAGAAAATTAAAGAGTACTTTCAAATCACCCTTGATAGGCTTTTTCAATGCAAATTCCTTTCAAAATCAGCTTGCTCAACTATACTTTAACCTGTAGACAAAAAACGATATGGATTATTTTAGTTTTCCTCCAGAATTATGTATCTACTCAGTTACTATGGCAGATAGCTCAGATGTCAGAGTTGCTGGCACGTTCTAGCCACATTAGACAGATTGCAGCTCAGATAATTAGAGTACAACTGACAAAATTCCCATTTTTTTTTCCATTTTTTCCCCTCCTCTCCTCCACTTAGATGTATTTTTTTCTTCTCCAAGGTACACTGCAGTTACAATTTCCCTCCAAACACAGCAACATTTGAACATCTAGTAAGCAAGGGCCTTCACGTATTCCCTTGAGATTACTGTGTTCAAACACAGCGACTTCATGTATGAATACAGGGCTTACAGCAGACAGTCCAGATGCCATCCAAAGTATGCCAGAAATTCCTGTGTAAAACTGAACATCCATTCATATGCTCTTGTGCATAAATACAAGGGAAGAAACATGGAGAAATATTTGAATGATTCACAATCCAGAATACAAACACTAGAGATAGGTCTAGATATTCCACACAAGATTTCCAGAAGTTAAAAAATACAAGGGAAAAAAAACAAAAACAACTATGCTATTTCCATCCAGGCAGCTTTAAGTTTTTCATATTAAATTTTAAATCCTAAAATTCAAAAGAGATCACAGACTCCTGACTAGAAACCCAAAACAAAATGCCAACTACTTCAAAAACACTTGTAGTTTTCTATTTCCAGTATCTTGCTGTGTTTTTTTGTTTGCTAACAGTACTTGGGCTTACCTGGTTTAACCAAAAGCATGAACAGAAGGGTACATTTTGCTTCCAAACAGTATTAATCAACTACAAAGCGGTAATCCATCCCAAATATTGCCATTACCAATTTTCCTCCCTGCATGCATCAGGGAGATTTAAGGCTCCAGGCTGCAGATCTGGTACTATGGAAATTTGGAAGTGGCAGAAAGAGACATCATAATTGCTGGAAGACTCCACTGGTAAGAACGAAATAATAGGATTTCACCATGAAAGTGATTATTCTTGATCACAAATCAGAAAAGTTACTCTGTGTTCCTTTAGTTAGTGGAAGGATTCTGACTCTCACCTGTAGGAATGGATGAGCACAAGGGAAAACTACTTTGGGTCAAGCTTTGAGACAATAATCAAGATTGCCTTAGGAAACTCAAAATAAATAGAACTGAATTGTATCATTCCTATTTTAAATTCTAGGAAGATTCTCTCTTCTCATTTCTACAATAAGAAAACTATGTATAATCAGTCTTGCAAGATGCTGTAAGAACTTGAATTTTCCTTTTACCCGCTTACAATTCACGCTGCAGATGTGCGGATCTCAACTGAAACGGCCATCTCCTTTTCTCATGGTACGTAGGTTGTATTGGCACAGTTTGATCTCAGTGTCTGTGGATCTCAAGTGCAGTACTGCAACCTTGCTTTCCAGGCGTAGTGTGAGAAGCAATACATAACAAAGAGAATCATAATAAAAAGGAATAACATACCCATCAGCAATTGACTTCCTGAGGCCGCAGACCACGTGAACATTCCCCATACAAGAACTCTCAGACTGCTTCTCCTGTCCAGGCCATGTACACCAAGTTACAATAATCCAAGAGAGCTCCTAGATTGCAGTTGAGTTAATTCACAGTTAGCTAGTTGGCAGGCTTATTAAGAACTTGAAAAAAAGTTCAATTTGTTTCCATCCCAGACCAACCATGTTTTCTTCAAGTCCTGAGGTTTGTCCAGTGTTGTGTGTTTCCATAATTCCATGGCAGTAACATTCATAATTAAATTGCACCATCTGCTATGGGAAATTGTGTCCAAAGGGCATGAAACAACTCATGATATCCGCATTAAATAAGTGGATTTATATCAAGCAAAGACTTTTCTTCTTCTGTTAACGACAAAGTTTTTGAGGCGGCAACAAGCTGTCCCACAGGCCAAATTACTTAATTCCTTTGGAAAGAAGTCTCAGAGTGTTCCAGTGATGTTGAAATCTCCAATTGGGAAAACCAGATTTGGGCTCAAGAGCTCTTGTTCTAATTTAAAAGCATGCTAATGAATGAGACTACTTCTGATGGAAGCATACTTTCCAGTGTGACTTACAAATCATGATCCTTCCTAACTTTTAACTATTCAAAGCAACTGGACTAAATGTGGGATTTTTTAGGGGTAGGCTAATTATTTCAGTGTAATAATACTATTGTTTTTTTCCATTTCAATCCTTTCATAAAAAAAACACTATTGGAATGATACTCAGGATCTAAATGGTATCTAAATGGTCGTTCAGCAATTAAAGTGCTTCAGAAAGAAGTTAATGCAGTGCCCTTAAAAGCAGACAATAACAGCAATGTAACGTTTACAGACAGACAGGCAAGGAACATAGTTAATAGACAGGGATCATAGAGATGACTGAAGCAAGTCCAAAAAATACCACATCCAATCTGACAAGTGAAAAGTGAAAAATCTAGCTTGTACCAAATGCAAACTTTTTCCTGTAAAGATGGGAAACTAATAATGCAAGGTTAGTTGTTCATCTATGTGATGTAAATGTCTGAGAAAAAGCAAACCATGACATTTCCAGGTGATGTCATACTATATGCTGGATCTTTAATCTTGCACACCATTGTCAGGCCGTAAAGCTTAATGAGCAAATCTAGAGTAAAACACACAAGACGACTGAAGACAACAACTACGCTCTATTCATGTATCCACACATCGTCTTAGATTACATGTTGCCTTGCAAAAAGCACACGTACTTCTTACATGAGGTAGGTAGTTTCAGTATTCTTAACAAAGCAGTCTTGAGAAACTGAAGTGTCATTAAAAATTCTAATTCACAGAAAATACTCTTAACAGTCAACTTGGCTCAAGAGGTAGCGACGGCTCCATTCTGCAGCAGCTGATGATTTTTTTTTTCAAGGTTGTATTTTTATATTTGATGCACTACACAGGAACAGTCCAATTTAGAGTTAACGTAATTGCATGCATAGAGAAAGATGGATCTTAAAGTGCTGGATGCATAATTTCCTATTCAGCCACTTATCAAAATGGACCTTTTTTTCTGTTCATTGCTGTGAGAGATTCTAGAGCCAATGTTGGTGAGCAGACGAGTTAAGAACTAAATCAGGATCAAGCCTTACTGGGTTCTATAGCAACTCCAGACAAAACAGAAATCACTCAACACCAAACTCTGACTGTTCAGCCAAGCATTGGACTACCCAGCTATTCCCAGTTCTGTGCCAGCAGCAATGATTAATTTCTAATTTTTGCTTGATTTCTTCATTCAATGAAGGACTAGGGTATGAGGAATCTGTTACATGCTGTAGCTCTGGCAAAATGTTATTTTCTTTGAGAGCCACTTCCCACCAAGCAGATGAAAACTAACCTGCTAAACTTTCAAACCAACTGAAACAGATGGCAATACCATTGAAATGGAAAAGGTGGAACTTCAGGGAGCCAGAAAAAAAAAGAACCACCACCACTAGTACCCCCATAAGGTATTTTCATAACTGAAGTTTTGCCCTAAATTTGAAAACTGATACATTTTCTTTCTTGTATTAGAATTAAGGATAGCTAGGTGTATTCTCTGTCCATCTCTTTAACTCTGTGTTAACCACACAATAAAGTTGATATAACCTGAGTGTTATCTGCTGAAAAAGTTTTCAAAATTGTTAATAGTAGTAAACAATATGATCAGTTCTGTCACATGCTATCCCTTTGCGTGCTCCAGAAATATTATTTATCCTGGAAAGGAAGTGTTAGAAAAGGTGCTCGTTTAGGGTTATCACCAAAAATACAGACAAAACAATTAACAAGTCAAGAAACTTCTTAAAAGCCATGAAAGAGCATCAACTCTTAACAGTGGCATGTGTGTCATGAGAACTCCAGTTCTGTTAGGGACGACTTATGGTAGACTGAAAGCCATTTTACACATACCTGAGAGCAGCTTCTCTGAAGTGAAGCTTGCCTGATTTCCACAACAACATACAAGGTCTATTATTTCTTAACCATTATTTTTCCTTTTGTGAACAACTCTCAGCCAGAATTCAAAGATCACTCGGCACCATTTAAAAGAGAAAGTATATGTGCTACGTAATAGCATGCAAACACAGAAAATGCACAATCGTTACCTTCCATTTTAAAAACACCGCATTCAGGGAGCTCGGTTTTCTTGTGTTAAACACATTCAGGGCATAACACAAGTTCATATATTCATATATATTCCAGAGAGCTTTCAGTCGTGCACCACAGACAAAGCTGAGAAACATCCAAAAACCAAGCCATTAGAATGGCAAACAAAACCATCCATTAGCACCATTAGCTCCCCTCAACAACATAAACCGTAACCACAAAAGAACCAGCTCATTTCCCAACCTCGAAGAAAACCACAATGTAATCACTCAGCAGAGCAACAAAGAGTAGCAGAGAAGGAAATTCAGGACTTCATTTGCTTCCCTCAGAAGGATCAGGGGAAAAAATTCAGTTCACCACTAAAACAACAATTATTTTCAGATTTAAACACCTTGTCTGGTCACAACATAGTTAACACAAGGTATTTGCTTCAATACCAGAGAGGACAAAAGAAAGTTTTCACCAGCAAACCTGTGCAGAAATGCTATGTCAGCATCTAAGAAGAATTTGTACCACTTTTTATAGCGTGGACTATTATTTTTTCAGCAAGTTAAATGTATTTATTAAAGGAATAGAAGGGTATAACTTCAGGTGTTTGTTGCTTCTTTTTATGATGTTTCTCTACAAGACAGTAGACTTACAAATGGAATGAAGTGTCCTGATAGGGACCAGTGTTGACTTAAAGACATGGTAAGACCAAAATGAGCTTTCTATGCTGCCCTCCAGAGAATGCTATAGTTGAATGCCATAGCTTTCAAGTTCAGCATTAAAGAAATATTTTTCTTACATTACTACCCTGAGTATTTCAGAGGCATCCAAAAGAATTTATACTCATGTAGTAATGGAAATTTGACATAATTGAGAAACTAGGATCCAGAAAATGATCATTTCTGCTCTCCCAGAAGAAAGAGAATGGTAATGGCTCCTAAAGACCAGCGAAACCTGGGGCCTTGATGGAGCTGTCTCTGAGAGGAAGAGCAGGTGATAAACCTAGAAGACAGGACACATTCCAGAATATGAGCACCTCTTCCAGGTAAGGACAGCTCTGAGCACTGTCAACACGTGAACACACAGACCACATTTAAAACGTGAAACAAAAACCATGCTATATGGTCCACCAAGAACACAGAGTTTATAGTGAAATTTATTGTTCTGCTTCCTAATACAATAAGCTACAAGGTACATACAGTATAAAACGAGAACGGCCACAAAGCAAAGGTGATAAACATTCTGTGACAGTACAGTGGAGGTAACATCTGTCTAAACCTTCCACTTCATCCCACAAACAGCAGCTAAAACTACTGGCCCTCCCTTTCCCCCCCCTTCAAAAATATTAAAAAGTAAACTGTCTCTCTCACTTAGGAGCAGCGGGATTTTTTTTGAGGGCACTGGTTATTTGCCAATATCTCAAAAAAATTGCTGAAACTAAAATAACCAAAGAAAAACTGTGAAGGTGGGAGTGACATGACCCATGCAAGATGCTCATGACACCTTGATTCACATCTCCTCAGAGCAAATGGCCTGTAAAGAAAGGAAAAGTTTGTTACATCAAGTAAAACAGCAGTGAAAATGGTCAGAGTTAAGATACATACATTAAGCAAAATCTGAACTAGACAGGACCAAGCATGCAGCTAAGCCATTCTTAATAATGAAAACACTTTTCCTTTTAGCAGGGTTTGGAGACTCGGAAAGCTGACAATTTTTCTCCTTTAATTTTTAGATGCTGTACAGGGGAATGCACACTGAAAAGTGCACAGCTGACACCTACTATATAGGGTTCCAAATCAAATAATCTTGTCTGGGAGAACTCTAACACAGACAAGACCTGTGACCTCAACCCTCTGAAAAACCCGACACCCAACCCTAATAAAACCAAAAAACTAAAACAAATAAACAAAAAAAACCCTAAGGCCATAAACATGCAAACCCACCGTATACTTACCTTAAAGGCACAAAATTCCCATTAACCACTTTTTCATATATACTTGGTACGGTTGAGGGCTCTCTCAGCAAGATGACCACTTTCATCTGTTATCTTCTCCCAATCTGTTTGTCCAACAACAAAACCAATGGCCCTTTTCCTGTCTGCATCTTTTTTTTCTTCTAGATCTGCCCACCGCACCTATGGAGAACATACTATCAGTAGGACAATCCCTTATGAACTTCTGAGACACATCTAAGCTTCCCACTGCAGATGAGAGTATAAGAATTCTGATTTGTACTCATTTGAATTCCAATGGGTAATTATTTTGTTCTCTGATGAGTAAAGATGGAAATTGCACCAGTTACATTATTTTTAATTGAATGTCCCGAATGTTCAATGAAGTAGAAAAAAAGGTACGGATGATTAGCATTTTCCATTTCAATGCTATAGTTCTGAAAGATGAAGAATCACTACAATTACTTTCCTATACAAAGCAACGCTTCCTGCAGGAAGAATTATCAAAGATTCATTTAGTGTCTTCATTTCTGTACAACCTGCCTTTCAATTGCACAATGGAAACACCTTGGAGAAGACTATGAAACTACAGGAAGAGAGCATAAAGAGCAACTCAGCAGTGAATGACTGAATGAGGGTCAGTTTTCTTTATTTTCTGTGACTGATTTTTATTTAAATCTTTTTACTGATTCTTTCCACTAAATAACTTCTTTGTGCACTGGTTGTCTCCCATCTTTACAGCTGAATCCGTTTCCTCTATGGCTCTTCACTGTCACACAGATCACTTGCACTCATCCTGTTCAAACACACAGTCACTTCCTCACCCACTAACCCAGACATGAAGTGGGGGCACGGGGAGGGGAGTGTAACAGCAGGGAGGGAGGAAGGTGATGATGAATAGCCACTGTCCAGGAACTCAACGGCAACACACAACTGCAGGACAAGAAAAACAGTAGGTGAAGGAGCTCTTTCCTGACATCCTGCTGACTCCCATTCCAACTGATGTGTTACTTCTGGACATACCCATATCACCTTTCTGCTAGCACCCCCCTAATTCCACATTCTAACTGAACTTCCTCAGATATTCAAACTGATATGCAATGTCCGCCTTCTTCCACCATCACTTCCTCTGAAAATGTCTTAGTAACTTTTTCTCTCACACACTGTTCAGTACTACCCGTGTTTTCTACTTGACTTTACAAAGCAAACCAACAAACCCAAACACAGACAGTCAACTCAAACTACTTTTAGGGGCAAAGTTGAATGAATTGCATGGCTGATCAGCTCATTCATTAAAAAATAAGTATGAAAAATAACTTTGATGCAAAATCAGCTGTAGTCTGTACAAAACCCATAGTTCCTTATCAGCTTTAATACAGAGCTAGCTGTAACAGGTATTTCTAGATTTGTATACATATTTGTACACACATCATTCTCTCCTCCCTCCCTGGTTCCTTACATTTTCTTTGAAGCTAACATAACAAGCTCCACAAACTTTTAACCTCATGTTTTGTTTTAAACAGATTACTACTACATATATTCATCGTGGATAGAGATGGAAATCCAGACAGTTGAGTATCTGCTTGAGTACAAAGCTTATGGCAGAAGCAGTGAATTAGAAAGCACGTCCAAGTATCTTTATCTGGTAGTTAAAATACTTCTTCACATACTGTATTGTTTGCACAGATGCAAATGATGTTCCTTTTTTTGTTTGTTGTTCTTTCATCTTTAAGTAAAGGTTCATGGGACATATAGAAAAGTAAACTACAAAAAAAAATGGTCTATAGTTATTAATGTTGGCTACGCTCTGAATGTAAGCTCGTATATTCTTTTCTACCACATAGTGGTATTTGTGATAATCCTAACATTTAAGAATACAGAAGAATACCAACGTGCTACCCATGTCAGATGGTAAATTTTAGCATGTTGTACCAGTCAGATTTGAAGATGTAATTCTGAAAGCAAAAGCTTGTCTTTCTGTTTTGAAAAAATAAGCATCCTACCTATTACCTCTTTCATCTTCCTCCATGATTTTTTTTTTCCAGTGGTATTTGAAAATGCAGCAGTTTATGCTCAGAACAGAAGTACATATAGAGTGTCTGAAGTCACCTTCTTAAACACCCTATCCCAGGCTATATGCAAGGTATATGCAGGAGGTAACTTCAAGGTTTTACTGATAATGGACCTATATAGCTGATGTTTTCCTCAGCTGAATCTTTTTGAAAGTTAAGAACAGTGAATTGTTTCTCTGCCTACTTATTATAGAACCTAACAAAAAATATTAGTTTAATAAAGTCATCAGAATCTTGTCTTAGAATACACACTGTATATCACACCATTTCATCACACAATGTAAAGCCTAAAAAAAGGACTCTACGCGTTCCTCTGAAATAAAGCGCTTCTTTTTCCTCAGCATGAAATGGGACATGACTCCATTCTCAATCACAAAAGCCATGCCACGCATAATTAACTTTCATCATCTACAACTCCTCACTTCATTATACGTAATCTGTTTACCTCTGGGAGACTCTATTCTCCAAACTATTCTCCTACAGAATCTAATGGAAAATAAAAAGCAAGTCAATGAAATTCCCGTATTCATATACAATGACTTGATACAAACTCCCAGAAACCTTTCAATGATCATCTACAGAAAGTCATTTGAAAGTTTATTACCCTTTTCTTTCCAGGTTCAGAAGCACGAGTATCATAGTCATCTGGAAGTTGTAGATAATCTTCCATTCTGCTGGCAATGGCTTCCCAGTCACGTTTCCTTTTAGTGCCAGTCCGCAAACCATCCAGCTTGTCTGAGAACAAACACAGAGCCTCAGAGTTAAACGGGATTTTTTTCCTATTATTCACACAAACAAGACGTGAGAGGAAATATTTTCAAAAGAATGATCAGCAGAACTTGTACATCCAGCTTATCTTGATAGGCAGCATGATGAGAGTTGAAATAAACTAGAAGACTCAGCACCATTTTCAAGTTTTATTGATCTTTCACATTAACTGCGTGGCAACAACACTCAGTCTTGTTATTTGTACGAGGGAGAAAAGCTTGCTTTTCTGGATGCTCATACCATATAGAGTCTGTACTTACAAGTACAATACAGCCACCCATAGCTCTTTAAGGAAGTACAGATCCACCTGTTCTATATTAGAACACAAGACCAGAGCTGTAGCATCTCTCCCAGATTTGGGGTTTAATACCATGTCAATCATTACATACATGCAATATCAGGGAATAAGTGACGATCGTATAATTTTACGCATCGAAAACAAGTTTTTGAGGTTCTGTTTCTGCTGAACAAAACCATCCCCTGAAACCCTGACCTCCCATTTTTCTTCTCCCTGCAAGGAGGAACCACCCCAAAAAATCCTCCAGGACTGGAAAAAAAAATCTTGGATTTTTTTTGTTTCATGGTGCAAGAAGTCAGTCACAAATATTTGAGAAGTATGTTTGTCCAACAGCCATCATTTTCTTCTTTTTCTTATTGAACAAATAAATACATGAAGAGAAACAGTTCCATTCCTAGGTTCTAAAATTTTGTTCCTTTTTAGACACTTATTTTCAGTGAAAAAATAACACCTTGAAATTATATGGTCAATTGTTTTTGGAAAGGAGATGAAGGAATTGCTCATTTTAAGATTATGAACAGTAAGACATGAAAATGAAAACAGGCTTCACAAGTCAAAGTAAATCCTAGTACTAATTCTGTTGCGGTATGCTACCAGTTCATAAGCACAAAACTAGGCACATGCAGAAGGAACACTAAGCTTGGTAGTTACGTTCTGTGAGCCATTTCCAGTGATGTCAGTAACAGTGCTTCAAAAGTCACCACTGTAATTAAATTTACCCACCGCAGGTCTCTGAAATAAACCAAGTACAAAGCAACACACTTTCTGGAGAGCAGAAGAGGATGTTCAAGAGTATGTATTTAAAGAAGATCAGTTCAGAGATGAGGGTTTTTTACTTAATATTGGAGAAAGAGCAACAACAGAGAAGATGTGAGGCAATGGTGATGTAGACATGATACTAAAGCTTCAGTGACATAACCTGGTGAAGTAATTTCTCTCTCATACAACTCTAAAGCTTTTAAGAATCCACTTCTGCCCCATTTCTCTAAACCAGATACAGAACTTCTTCCAAGAAAACATTTTAATCCCTCTCTGAAAACAAAACAGAAAACCAAAAACAAAACCCAAACCAAACAAATCAAAGAACAACACTTAAGAAAACTGCGTGCAGAATATTTGTGTCTGTTACATGATATCTCATGACATGATTCATTTAAGGTTCTTCTTTGCTCTAAGTTAAATCTGCCAAGTTTGAAGCTCAATCTCCACAGAAAGCTGGTACTCCCTCTAGAAGACAAAATTAATTTACAAAATATTCCTCCGTTACTCCAGCACATGACATACTCACGCTGTTCCTCAGTATTACTCTCAGATCGATCAGTGTAAAACATTCACACAATAAGGGTTACAAGAAAAAGAAAAGATATTTAAAGGGATAGCAACAAACAGATCGAGGAGCATTTAGGAACATAAAGAACTGGAAGTTCAGGCGCTCTGCTGACAGTTATGCATAACACAGACATATTCCTGTTGGAAGGCAACCTGCTATGATGCAAGCGTATCTTATTTCCAGCGTGCCACTCCCTGCTGCACACAGACCAACTGAATGCAGTCCCAAGAAATGCGTAACTCATACCCAGGGGAGTTCGGGAGGCATTCAGCCTCTGAGTTTCCCTCTGTCCATTTTTGTTAGTGCTATACAGAATTTATTTTAAACTGTTATCTCCTTCCATTTTTGAAGTTGGATTGCCTTCCTTTCCAGAGAGATCTACTTCCACCCATACTATCATGGTTCACATGCAGCAGACACACTCTAATGAAATGTCAAAAGCCTACCACAAAATATTTCTCTTTTTTTTTTTCTAAAAACAAGACAAGGTGTCATTTAGTAACAACAGCGCTTGTGAATATTTATGGCAGATGATTACTGAGTGTTAAACTATCAGACAAATCACTTCACCGTTTCAATTTTAAAAACAACAAAACGGAGTTTTTGAAAATCTGTAGAATGAAAAACTCACCTTTAGAATTTTAATAGTAGCTTCTGAAAGTAAATTGCTTACTTCGCTCAAACTAAATGAATCAATCGACTACTTTTTTGCCTCTTATACAAAAGCTACAGTGTTTTAAGTGAAAGGTTTTACAATGTTTTTTTACAAATTTTACAATGGTATCAGAACTCCACCTATGGTAGAAGTCATTTCTCGTTTTGTAGAAGTTTGTCCAGCTCACCACTAAGCCGCACTTTAAAGCAGAGTACAGTACTAAAGGCTTAACATAGTCAAATTTAAAAAACATGAGTCCATTTCTGTAAGTTTAAGAGCCTGAGTGTATGATGCACTGAGACAGACTGAAACAGTAGTGACTAGATTTTAAAATAAAACGTGGCTTGCAGTCACAACACATAAGGAAACGCTATACCAGCATACATAGTCAGAGGAATGCATTAACCCTGCCAAAGTAAATTTGAACTAAAGCAAGTGCTCTGGGGCAAACAGCATGGTGACTGGCACAAGTCAGCACTGCAGCTAGAAGAGCCCACGCTTTTCAGACCTTTTCTAAGGCTTTCTGCGATCAGTAAGATCTTGTGTCCTCCTGTAACAATATCTATTCAGAAAGAAAACCAAAATGCAAAAGAGGACTTACAGAATTATTTTTGGATTCTGCACTTAGACAACCTCTACAAATGCACGCCCGCTGGAACTAACGCAACAAACCTAATGGGCAGGCCAGCTCCCAGGAAATAACCCAACGTGGGAATGACAAACGCATACCACAGTTTACATGCCTTTCAGGAAATAATTTTGATATGTCATCTACTGAAATGGGCCTGTGAATAACCAAACAAAATCCTACTGAGAGTTAAATATGATTATTACTCACAGACTGCAAGTGCTTATAAAGCATACCCTGAGCTAAAAGCTGTCCGCCCTCCCAAAGTAGTTTTTCAAAAATAAACAGTCAAACCAGCATTTGTTACGTAGGAATGCCAGGCTTTTTATAATGTATGTTCTGTCAGAATTTACTTTTAATCTGTAGTTCTATATATTTATAGATATGAACCTAGAGGGTAGTTATGAAAGTAAAATTGTGAATACAGATTTAACAGAAAGACCTTCTCAGCACCTGTGACTTACAGTCTGCTAAGATCCAGTTTGTTAACTGATACTATCCCAACAGTCTTGCAAGTAATTTATTTTAGAGTAAAACTGACTCTGCTGCTCTCTCCCAGTTTTACGTTTATGTTAACTGGAGACGATATAAAAATCCTCTTGCGTTTTCTATTATGGATTTTCCACATGGAAAGAAAGTCAGCACAATTCTGTCGTTAGCAGTATTTGATCATGAATGAGGTAGATTTTGACAGCTATCTGTAGATTTCTGCTGTAACCACAGTCCCCACATTACTAGAAACTATCCATAAAAACTTTTAGAACATACTCTGGACTCCTGCCATATTTATAAAAGGCATGGGATGACTTAAAAGTTCTCTCTATGCAGCACAACACATCTGTTCCTACTTTGTATTTAAAGAAGAGTCTATTATTTGGAATAACACACAACACGTCAGAGACTTGCATTCTTCAACAATGCAGAGTTGGAAAAAAATCATTACAAATTTAAGAAATAATCTTAAGATACGAAAAGCAATTAACCTGTATACCAAGAATGCAGAAAAATCTTTGTCTTGAACTGCCTAGCTGTTTGACATGCTGCAAGCATTGAGTATGAGTCTCCTCCAGTTTTACTGCAGGTGCCACAAAGCCAATATATTCCACAAATATTAAATGACTTAAAAGAGAGCACAGCAGCAGAAGACATGGTGCAGCTAAGCAGTTAGCAGCAAGAGATGAAAATCTGCTTTATGTAAGCCAGAACTTCTGAAGCTATTTCTGTTGTACAAATGTGATTTTGGTTATTGGAAAGTAATCATACACAGGGCTGTACCACATGCAGAAGACCTCAAAAAAATGCTAAGACATACTGTATCCCACTCAGGTATTTGTTACTTCTCGGAGATGTGTAAAACAACCATTTTTAATCACACTTTCCATTCATAAAATCTTGGCTTAGTACCAATCCTGTTCACTAGGGAAAAAAAAAATCCCTCAAAAATATAATGACTAAAAACTTCTTTCCACATGTATATATTGCATCATACCCATGGTGCCTGCATTTCAACCTGAAGGTCGCTTTGACTTTGATAGAACTGTAATATTAGCATGTATATACAACGCAGCCAGCAGCACTAATCAGTACAGAAGTGCGGCAAACATCATGCCCTTTGTAAGTCCTGGAAAATCCATTCTGCATCCTACTAAGAAAAATTCTAGTACCCTCCTAGAATTTGAAATGCTTAACAAACTTTAACTTATTAATACATAACTTGTTGAAAAGATGTCGCCGATTCACTCAGAACCATTTTCAACATATGGTACTTTTCTGTCCTCACACATGCCAGTTTTGGAAAGTAAGATGCATCATCAATACAATTTTACCTACTATACAAGTCTCCAAGAAAGTGAGTAGTTACTGATGACATTTATGTTTGAGAAACACATATGCAGTATGAACAAGAATACAGTGCAATGTAAGTTGACTCTTCACTTTTTATAATACAGAGGAGATGAATAGAAAATAGAAGTACCATTTTAAAAGATTTTACAACACAATATCTTCCTTGAACAGATGGAAGAACAATTAATGAGTATATAAAACAGTGATGGTTAGAAAGTCATAATTCCCGTGCCTCTGGTGGCAGAGAGAAATTCCTTTTCTGTATTGAAGCTTTTGCAGTTTCAGATGTGTATGAGACCAGTACATTTATTTGTCTTTGGTAGGGAGGCACAGTGAAAATGGAAATTAAAGTTTTGCAAATATCATCAGATACCAACTATAAGAAACAGGAAAAAATAAATACCCACCTAGCTTTGCCTCAGAAGTGTCCATCTCCCATTTGCTTTTCGGAATGTAACCCTAAATCATACACAGAGAGAAGCTCGGAGGATTAGAGAGAGCAACACATGCATATCACTTTTGAACTGGAAACAGCATTACAATGGGAGCTTAAGGTATTTCTTTTTGTAAGGCACAATTCTTGTTATCAGATGAAGGAAACAAGTTACTCAGTATTTTAGAACTTCTGCATCCACTTACTTCCCTTTCAGTAAGTGACTTTAGCAGCCCTTGTACATCATTACAAGAATGCTGCTCTGCCAACACAGAACTCCAGAACGAGTCTAAGAGATAGCAATGGTGCTGTGTGCAGTTACTAGATTATAATATCCCCAGAGGCAAAGTTATAGCGACACAATTTATCAGGCATTAAGAATATTCAAGGCTTTACAAATGCAAAAGTTACCTTAGTCAAATGCAAAATATACCTTAGTCAAATGTTCTTAATGTTTCCAGATTTACTACACACAAGTTTAACTTAATAATCCTTTCAGGTGATCACACTAAATTCTTGTATGAGTAGTCAGTCCACATTTTTTTCTAGTTTAAATGAGGTAGTATCTGCTGAAACTGAGATTTAACCATGTTTTTCATTTAAAAATAACCCTTATCATGGTTCAAAGATTATTTCCAAACACTTTTTCCCTACATGTCATCATACATTTTACATAGAATAATCTTCAGCCAGTTCATTCCTTGCAAATGAAAATAATATTAAATTTGGCAAAAAAAATATTTTAGGTATTTTCTTGTAGTCTTTTCATTTTATACTCTTACACAAATAAATCCTTGCTAAGCAATTCTTTATAACTCATATAAGTAGTTTTATTCCTAATCTGAACAGCTGAAATTCTCTGCAATCACATAAAAAGCTCACTGTGGTGAAATGGAACCCTTGTGAGAGTTTCAATGTTTTAATGATTTTTAATATGGAGGGAAAAGAACTACTCTAAAAGATTTCAGCAAGAAACCAAACAATCTACAGACCAGTTTTAATATACTAATTCCTTTCCTGCTCTATTTATAGGTTGCCTCCACTGTGAACACCTGTGTATTTGTTAATGCTGAGTTATTAAGTCAGTGTACCATGACAGAGAGCTACACTGCTTTTGTTTATGTTCAGCATTGCTTTTCCAAAATCTTTTACAGATGTTTTTTTTTTCCTATCAAGCATATATCAGTGATTTGAGATTATCACATTTCTCTATTTTAATGTTTTTAATCAAGTCTGTAGTTAATACAAACTAAAACAGTTTGTGCTGCAATATTTCATTGTGTCAAATAAATAAATTTCAGGTATATATGTATATTTATACTTTTCAAACATGTTGCACATTAAAATATGCTCAGAAAAGTTACACCACAGCTAGGAGCATGTATTGAACAAAGCTAGGAGCATGTATTGAACAAAGCAGTATGTGATACATTGGTGAGAACACTAAGTTAAATGTGTCAATAATTCATACCATCAAGCACAGAAAAGCAAGAATTGTCTGAACGCTTCAAACAACCCTATGAGAGTTGACAATAGCAACATAAGAGTGACTTTGATGGTGTGAAAAGCCCTAATGTGTGCTGAATCTGCATAATCTCCCAGTCTTCGGATAGGATAAGAGAAGATTCACACTTCATCCTTTGGTACGAGACAGTTGGATATTTCAAGGACATTTGCCAGATGGAGCTTGAGACCTCTCTTTGTCCCCAGGATTAAGAGAAGTACAGGAGAATGAAATGAAGAACCTTTAACAACTGTTCTCAAGAAGGCGACAGATACCAAATACTTTTCTGTCTGACATACCCCTCTGAAATCAGCCATGTGACTGAATGGCAAAGATTACATACGGCAGATTACTCTTTCCTAGTTTTCACCTCTTGTGAATTGGAATAGAAAACATTGTTTTACGTAGTTTGCTTTTAGATATTAATAATTTGCATAGCTTCCACCACCATGCTTTCTCCTTGTCTTATAAAGAGAAGGCCTGTTCTTATGATGTGCTGTGCAACAGGACACTCCCCAGATCCCATTAACACACACGCAGAGAGTTATGCACGGATTTCTCTCAAATGCTAAAAGACAACTTTCTATTCTAGATATAACTCATTTACAAGAAATGAGAAGCTAGCAGCCATATTCTTGTAAACATGGATGCATCTTTAAAGAGTTCTAATCCCACTTTATGCAGTCTCATAATCTGTGCCAGAGAATAATTTAGTAGAGAAGGGGTCATATTGCTAAAAAACAGAAGACCAACCAAAAAAAACCCACAAACCAAAAAACTCCACAAGTAAACCCTCAAAGCAGATGTTTATTAAATCCACTCTTCCTAAATTTTTTGTTATTCTGTATTTCATCCATTTTCTATACTACTACTCATGAGGAAGAGTAATTTTCCATCAAGAGAATGGACTTTGCTCATCCCAGACATTTTTGGTTACTTCCTGTTTATAGGAATTTAACTGCTTGGTTGTGGGAACCAGGGTTTGACACATTCAACTCTTCAAACACTGACCAGCTGTAGCTCCAACACATACCAAGAAGTTACATTCAGAGGCCTTCTGCAGCCTTTTGAATACATACCCAAAAAATCCAGCCCACAGAACTAATCTCTAACCTCCAATCATCCAAGAGATCTAATCCCTCGGCTTGGAAATACCTACTGACAAAGTCAGAAAGCCTCGGCCGAGAAAACATTCTTCGTAACTGTTGTCATATACTATGACAGTTGAGACGAGTTCTTTAGACGTGTGAAAGAAAATAAGCTAAATGAATCTTTGCCCATTCTTCCCATCCCCTCACTTGGTATGATACTTAGGCAAGCTGGAAGAGAGAGCTAGAGTGTACCGTAACTTATAAATAATTGTCTGCAAGAGGCAGGTTGCCATGATACTCTGATAATGCTGTTTGTGGCATACACTCACAGATTATTTAAAAAAATCAGATACAAATAACATGATTTGACATTAAAGTTCTCTTAGAAATGTTTAAGGAACAAATGACTATAGATGTGTGTATTAAAATTGCACTGCTAAGAACGGCAATGGGTTGGCATTTACAAGATTGAGACTCTCCCTCAGACATATTAAAAAGCATTTTGTTAGATATGGTTGATGTGTCTCCTACCAGTTCACTCTCTTCTTCCTCTGCTGCATCCTTCTTGGTTTCTTCTTTCTGGTCTTCAATATTTGCATCAAAATCCTCCATCTCCACCTGTTACAAAGCACAAGCACAGACTTGCAAGGCACTGCTTGACTTCTAAGTCTCATCTTTTTAGTAGGTTAAGCGGAAGATTCCAAGCTCAAATAGAAGAGGAAAGATGGAATTAATTTTGGCAAGCACTATGTTGCAACTTATATGAATGCTGGCTCTACTTCGGCTTTGTTCAATGAAGGTTCCCTTCTTGCTAGGGTGAGAAACTCTGTGGATAAAGTAGCAATAGTCTGTGATCCTCCTTCACATGAATTCTTCATGCTACCGGTATTTGTAACAGTAAAATACCTCCCTTGCTTCATACACAATCATGTTTCAAAACCTGAAATTTCATAAGATCTTAAACTTATCACTTACACATCACTTGAATGACACTCTCTGTATAGAATGCATCTTTACCCAGCCTCTATCTTAAGTATTTAATTATCACAGTGGAGATTATTAATCACAGAGATTAATGTAACACAAAAAATGGATGTTTTAAAACACATCTAACCCTGCCAATCGAATGGAAAACTTTCTGGGGCCCATGTCTCTTATGGTAATTCATGTATATACTCTGAAACGCCTGATACTGTCATACACATGCAGCTATGAAAACCATTAATAAAACCTTGATGAATGGATCAGAGTAAACCCCTAATAAACCCCGCTTCTCTGGTTCTACTTGAGAGCTGAAACTGCTCTCCTCTTGAAGATGACTATTTTACAATAAAAAGTATCTGTAGAGTAGAAAATAACCTGCTGAGATCATGACAAGCTGCAAAGAGCAAACACCTTTCCTACTTCAGCAGGTCAACAGTTTCTATGGCCACAGCAAGAGCTGTTCTGACAGCAACATGCAGCTCTGGTACATTCAATACAACCATTAACATAGTAGTTTATTTCCAGAGCTCCTGAAATGTCTGTCAAAGAACGCAACAATACAGAAAGATAACATAACCAAGATATATGTCATGGCAAACCATAAATGGATTAAAAGGTAGCATTCCTCTACATTAAGTGTAATCTTCTGCTAAATGTGTTTTATTTACTTCTTCTCTGCACAGGTCTGGATTTCGCAAAGCAGGGATCCAGAAGAGTTATCAGCTAACTATTTCTCAAATTGTGAACCACTAAGCTGAAAAGGTGCCAAGGGATGAGGGAGCAAAAACACTCTTTAACTGCTACTAAGCAGTTGCTAAAGTGGCTTCAACTCTTCCTCAAAGATGCACAAGTTGGAGCTCCAAAAATAATGCCTTAAAAAGTAGCATGTACTTTTGTATTTAGGTAGCTGATAAGAATAATGGAATACACTTAACTAACAGCAATTCCATCTTTCTATAGTGCCAAGTATATGGCAATCCTGTTTGTCATCATACCTTCCTCTACTTTATTTTTCCAGTATAGCTCCATCTCCATAATTTGTCATTTTAACAAGCAGAGATACTCTTACCTCTTCGATAGCAGCATCTTGCAATAGGGAACGAATGTCCAGGCGCATCATGTGACGTGGTGCTGCCTCCCAGTGATCAGACATCTAAAAAAAACCCAAAAAAAAACCATAAAAATGAAGCACCTCCAAAAACATAAGAGATTGAACAGAGAATTGTGTTTCTTATCACAAGAAAATATCTGCACTTAAGTCATTTCAGTCGATCCTGTGAAATAACTACCAGCTCTTCTTAGAAGAAAAGTGTAGGCATTATGTAGACTAAAACAGCAGGAGCAAAAACACAAGGAAACTTGCAATTAGTCCTATGACTCCATATGTATACAGTTACCCTGCTGATTTCCTTTAGCTTGCGTCCATGAATATTCCTCTTGGAACATGTCTGGTTATCTGCACTCATTTCAGCTAAGTACACCTAGAAAGAGAAAGACAATATTAAATGTTTTAAATTGGTTTTTAGAGTTTTTCTATCTGGTCACACACTCCACAGTTGTACATTCTAAGAAAGGTAAACTTGCAGCTTGAGACCAGAGAACTCTCCCTTAACTTAGGAAGGACTTTGCATTCAAAAGCTTAGAAATACTGGCATACAGGTGCTAGGAAATTCAAATGCCTTTTAGGTATTTACCTCAAAACCCTTGGTTTTCGCTGCACTCCAAAACTGCTCAAAATGTCGCACTCTATCATTGATAGCATCAAGAATAATGAAGGGAAAGAATCCATCATCCAATGTCTTTTTGAAAGTTTTAAACATGCTGGTGCGATAGGTCTCTTCCATATCAGCTTCATATTCATATTCCATCACCTGGGTCAATGACAAAAGCATTTAAGAAAGAGGACACCTATTAAGCTGTTAACATTCAACTGCTGAATGTCCAGACCACAAAGTACATTAGCATGAGAAAGCCATCTTCCAAATCAACTTTCAAATATTTGCCCATTCTGCCCCTACATTAGATTGACTTGTTTCGAAAAACAACCCCCACACATCTGCATTCTTCCAAAGCAACAGACTGAAATTCTGATTGCCACTGTGCTGTTCCACAGTATCTTGCTTCTTTGTCGAAATAAGAAACTGAATTAGGAGTACCTTCTTTTTTACTTTTTTCCCTGTATCTGGGTCTCTCTCTTCCTTTTCTACTTCAGTGATGAAATAGTCATCCAGGCTGAGCACTCTTGGTGCAGGTCCTCCACACTCTACTTCTTTATCCTGGGAAGAAAGCAAAACAGAAAACATACACTCTTGGGTACCTGTAAAAATTCCATTCTGTTACAATGGCAATTTCCTAATCTATATTCAAAGCAAGAAGAAAGCAGCATTCCTCGCGGTTACTAGTAGTGGACAGGATTCACATGCCACATGAGTACACAGAACATGAAATAACGACAGATTGAAATTCCAGGTCTTGATCTTGTCTCTTCCAGGTCTTCCTGCCTTTTCCAATAAGTCTGACTTAATTTTTATCTTGGTATACTGTACAAACAGAAATAAAACAGTAGAAAGTACACACAAGAGACAAGCAGCATTACACAGTGAACAGTTCTTTACGTACCCTGATGAGTTTTGCTACATGTGTCTTTCCACTGCCAGGCAATCCTCTCATTATGATTACAATCTGAAACAAAGATAATGTAGAATAAGGTAGGAGACTGTACTAAATTTAACAAATCTCTTATACAAAGAAATTCTAGAAAATTACATGTCCTGGGCTCACAACTTTGTGTATCATCAAGTAAAGCCAGTACCATGCCTCGCTCCCAGGTTTTACAAACCAGGCTGTAATGTATGGTAGTAGTTCCATGGGAGTAAAATAGTAAGATTATGTGATGTTCATCGTCTCAGCAGTTCACACTGCACAAGATCTTATGAAACTGTTTACAATAAAGTTAATTGAATGAGTCTTGTCTGAATGTTTTATTGCCTGGATCTTATTCTTTCTGACTTTTGTATGGCATACTGCCAACTCTCTGATGGGATAAAATCAAATCTTTCCTCTGATCAAAAACCCAAGTAAAGATCTCAGAACAAACTAAAATACATTAATATTACCAACTAGTAGGAATTTCATATTAGCTTTCCTAGAAGGTTTACATCGCCTGTGGACTCCTCAGGCCTAGGCTACAACAGTCGGAGTATTAGCAATGGAACCAACAGAATTCACAGTGCTTTCCTGGATGTAAGCTTCTTCCCAATGTATTACCCTCATGAGCATTTTATCTGAATACAGACTTCATAGGAACTGATTGTTGCTGTTGCAACGCATACTCACCCTCTCTGGCCTGCTATCCCGTCCTGGTGGCTTCAAAATATCATCTACATTTTTAGATTCTGGCTTTCTCTCCACTCGTGGAGCAGGTGGTGGCTGACGAGGCATTGATGGAGCAGAAATAGGAATCCTTTCCTCAGGGTAATTTCTACGATCACCTTCAAATTCCAGTGATTGGATAGAAGAATTTTCTTAGTTCAGTGAAATTAGAAATTTTAACAGACACTCATTACTTTAGGATAAATTCATGGATGTTTGTCCAAAACAATTCAAAGTTCTAATCTTGAAACTACTACAAAGACATTTTTAGCAGTGTATGTAACTGTCTTTTCCTGATCTCATCACTACTGAGAAACCAAACTATAACATTATCCAAATAAATTTTCATGAATTCTATATTCTTAACAAAGAAATAATTTTTCATAATATTTTAGCAGGTATTCAGGACTGAGAAACCATACCTCCAAACATGGAAGGCCCATGATCGTATGCCGGACGATCTGTCTTTCGTTCATACGGTGGTCTTTCAAAACCACCCCGCCTGGAGGAGGGATGTTCTTTCTTGTCACGGTAGGACTGAGTCCTTGAAGGTGCAGTAGGAATAACCCTGCCAAAATAGTATTCTGTGTATTCGTAGAATTTTTTACTATGGATTCCAGTGAGAAATTAATATGTACCTCAGTCAAAACAGAAAGCCTGACACACAATATAGCTTGAATCAGATTGATTTCAAAAATGTTCCAAAACTACACACCTATCATCTCGGGGATGACGCTCTTTTTCAAATCTGTCTCGATCATAGTCCACAGAACCACGGTCTCTGTGCAATTCCCGATCTCTCTTGAAATCCCGGTGATCTGTATTTGAATTACCTTGACGCTCAAAATAGGGTTCACGATCTCTTTCTCTGTTGTAACGACCAGGGTGCTCTGAAAGGAGAAACCCATGGAAATCCAAACTACAAAAACATATCCTGAATTTATTATTTCTGAAGAATAAACAACAGAAGTACAGGAAAAATATATAGAAATTCATGATGTGATGGCTAAAACTCTGCCACTGAATCTGAGTCTTGTCTGTACCCAAACTGTAAGAGACAACCATAACATGCAATCCTACTTCAAGCTACTGAATTGAGTCTCTAACATGGCATGGTCAATGACCTTATTACTCCTCTTGACAATATAAATTATTATTTTTATGGGCCTTGGAAGGCAAGAAAGTGTTTTTTATTTAAACCAGGAGTTACTTAGTTTAAAACACACTTGTAGAGCCTTACAACCTTTCTTATGGGCTAACTAATGGCCTGTGAGCTAACCAAGGGCTCCCTACCTTTTTGAAATGTTTGTCTCTCCGGCAAAGGTTCTGGACGCAGAGTTACCCTCTCCCCATATGGAATCTGTTCCACTTTACTGGTGGTTATATCTGGTTAAAAATAATCAGAAAACTAAGTAACGTCTTAAAATACCCCTCTTCCATTTCCTTCCCAATGTTGTGAAAAGCACTCAGTCAAAGGCATTAGAAGTGACTGAAATAACTTACCAAAATATACATAAATACAGAACACCAGGGTTTTTAAAGTCTTAAGTATGTTTGTGTGTGCATAAGTATGCATGCCACTTTACCTAACAATGGGACTTTATTTCTTTGGACGAGTTCAGGTAGCTTGCACTATTACGTTATATACATTGATGCTAAGAAAGTTTCAGTAACTCAAACTATGATAACGTTGAGAATATTAACTGAAAGGCTTGCTTAAGACTCCCAGCAGTTATAGTTTTTCTAACTGCTTTTAGAAAAACGTCTACTTAACGGTATTGGTATGGCTTCAGTTACAGAGAGAAACTCTCTTTAATGGCAACGCACAATTTATGTACGACTTTACAACACAATTTCACTTTGTAAAAAAGAAAACATAAGAACGAGAGAAGTCAATTCAATTAAAAAATAGCGTTGAATTTTAGCTTTGATAAACTCAGTACTAAAAATCAGCGGCTCTCACTGCTTAGGCATGTTAAATGCCTGGTTAGCATGCCAGCTCCTCAAAAGCAGGTCATTGGTTCTAGAGGGCTCTAGGTACTGTTAGACGGGTACCTCATACCCATTAAGCAGTACATAAATAATGCAAACATTACCCACATTCTGCTTTAAGTCACTTCTCAGAACTGTAACAAACCAAAGTACTTTCTAACACAGTTACAGTCCCCATACTCAGTTTTAAAGGGATTAAGGGAAAGTTTCACTATCATTCTAAATATAACATGTTGATGTGACCATATCAGTTGGTGTTTATTAGAAGCAGATGTGGATATATACCATTCAATTCACGTGACATAGCTTTTCAGCATTAGAAAAAATGTTAAACTCAAGACTGAAGATTACTGACTCCTTAAAATTGCACTGTTTAGCATTAGATCACAATGTACACAGCCTAAACATCAGCTGCAAAATATATGTGGCATATGTTACGTGCCACTCTCCATTAGAAAGCAGCTAATGGAGCTAACTATCTCTCCGTTACAGAACGGACAAATACATTCACTGTAATACCCACCTCGCCCGTGGCCATAATCCACAGTTTGCTGAATTATAGGTGCTTTAGGAACAGGTGGAATGACTGGAGGAAGTGACACTGGTACAGCTGACGGAACAGAGGTGTGAACAGCAGGTACTTTCACTGGTGAGGATACTGGTGGAGGCATCATTGACTCCTGTTTACATAATTCGTACTCCATATTTGCTCCTTTATCCTCGTTTGTGTCCCAGAGTCCGTGGAAAGAATCCTCATCCCAGCGTTCCTGTTCCACAGCAGAAGGTGATGGTTTTAAAGACTGACCATGACTTGGGGCTGTAGTTGGAGTAGGAACTGGAGCATGTGGCCTTGTCATAGGTGTAGCAGGCCTTGCCAGTGGGGCAGTTGGTCTTGTCACAGGGGTGGGCTGTCTGAACAACACGGGAGGCTTTATAATAACAGCAGGAGAAGGTTTAATAGCTTGGGCTTCTACTGATGCCTCTGAAGATAGCTGAGAAGAGACCTAGATGCAGAAAGCACTTTAAATAGAGATCTGTAATCTAACCTTCTCTCTGCAAGTCAGTAAGCACAATGGCAATCTGTAATTAAACTGAAAGCATTTTCTAGTGCCTCCATCAAGGTTCTACAGGTAGGAGGACAAAATTTCAAGAACTGGTGGCCTGAACTAATTTGGTGTTTGCTCACTATGTGAAGGCTTGAATATTATCTATTTTCTCCTTCAAAATAATATTAATTTAAGCTCCAGTGGGCCTATCTCAGTTCAAAGGTGTCTACAGTTTCATTCCCAAAGATTCTTGTTTGTGGGGAGACTGAAATAGTGTGGAAGTAGGGCGGCTTGGTGAGGCACAAAAGGATTGATAAGGCCAGCTTCTTTCTGGAAGTCATTGGAAAAATTCCCAGAGAACAGTATCACCTAGAAAACCCTTAATGGAATCAACAGCAGATCAATATCAGAAATGGGGAGGTGTTGCCCAGTGAAAGAATCCAGTCTTGAACCAAACATTCCCGTGGAACCCCACATACTGTGTCAGAAGGGTCTTTTCAGAATCAGCGCAGAGGCCAAGTTAGAAGCAGCCTTACTAGCAGCATGCAAACGAACTCAGAGGATGGCTGTAGATACAAGCTGAGATCTGTAGTAAGTTCACAGACATGGCAGAAATCCCAAGAAAGATAACAGTTGTTTGAATACCTCTGGGCAGATGGGTGAAGTGGGAAATACCAAAGTTAGGAAGTAAAGTCACTTCCTAAAGATGCCAACATAACTGCAACTCTTGGTAGCAAATCTGGTCCACTACTTTACTTTATAGGCACTGTAAACAATGAAGAGGTCAGCTGGGCGAAAAGAAAACTTGTAGTGTATCATGCACAACATAACACTTCTCTGGAGGGAGGGACAAAGAAAACTTGTTCTGGCTAAACGTCAGGCTCACAGGTCAGTACAGCCAAATTTATTGGTACCAGCAACTTTTAGGTTACGATGTGATGAAGAATGAAGTCTGTGCATCAAGTCAGCATCGACTCCAACATACATTTAACAACACTGTTTTATTCATTCTAGGAAGGATTTATAAACCTGAGTAAACATGACTGGAGAAGTTCAGCTGTTTTCTGACCTGGTATGAACTATCAAAAAACAAATTTATGCACCTGAGAAGAGTTCCAAGGACCAACCAGAAGATTGCACAGCAGAGGAGTAAACTGTGTCACAACAGGAGATGAAGGCACAGAGATACACAAATGTGTGCTTCCACACACTTCATGATATTCCATCCAGTAATGAGTATTCCTAATAAAGACAGCCAACAGAAAGCTAACGTCCACTTTATCTGAGTTTCTGATGGAACTATCCTCAAATTTATTTTTTAACCTCTTCAAAAAGGAGGGAACACTTAAAGCAGGAAAAGCAAAGCAATCTGGGATTCAAAGATAATATCAGAACCTAGTTGGTGGTGAAAAGTAGGGTCTTCTCATGAGCCTTACAGCTTTTTTCATAAGAGCTCAACTCTTCTTGCACATTGTCCTACAACAGTCTAGGCTGTTAAACCTCACAAGCTACTGTCCCCAGTGGGTTATGTTCAGAAGACACAGTGGACTGAATGAGTAAGAAAGACTTTGGAAAATCTAAAGAAACCACAAAGTTTCTTTGCCTCAACAAAAGACTGAAGAAGTTGTAAGGATTGCTGGGGAGGCATTCCACAGAGAAGTCTGGCCATCAGAGTGCAGAAAAGATCTGAAACACACAGAAGTTCTACCCACGTTACTACGCTGCCTTGAGATGAATTTACCTGAAAGGCACCTCCTGGCCTTGTGCTGGTGTTCTGTGATCTTGGAGAGTCCTGTGCAGAAATGTCGGATTTAAACTCTTTCAACTTTTGCATCTGTTCTTTTTGTTCTCTGCACATGAATCACAAGAAAATGTTATTAGTCGGTAGCCCAAATGAAAACCTGAAAAATTAAAGACGTATTACACTACCATTAGCAGCCAAGTCTAAAGTAGAAAGGGACATATGCAGGCTTCACGTGGTCAACACTGATTCAGAAATCCCTGTTGCGCATCCACATAACCATGGAGGTATTTAATATATTATCTACCTCCTTTTTTGACCACTGATTTCCTCTGTGGCATACAGTTATGCTTTAGTACTTGGCCAGAACCCCTCTGCTTTGATAGTAAAGAGCAGAGCTTGACTTTTAGGTTCTGCCACGACGTGCAAATGAAGCCCAGGGGAGATGCGTGCCTAAGTGCTTTCAGTGACTCGCGCTGGGTTGCACACTAACAAGACTGAGGCCAGCTCAAAACACAACAAAGATTCCAACATTTACACGCAAAGTGGTGACGTTAGCTTTCCTTGCTTTATATATCTAAATACTATTTAATACCCAACCCATACGTAGTCTGTGGAAGATAAATCAGGACCAGCAGTGAAAGCTATGACCACCAGGCTACAAAATTCTATTCAATGTGATTTTGTTTCCTTTCAGTTTTTCTTAACATATTTTTATCTAGTTTTCTTCAATTGTAGTAACTCTTTGTTGATATTTAATTGCATGTACTAAAGTAGTGCCCAAAAAACAACTAAGGGATCCCCTCTGTACTACTAGACACAACAGAAGCCATCCTGACTAGCCATGCATCTGTTCAGCATCCAGGGCAAGGTGAACATGGCACACAGAAAGGGATCCCCAGTGCTGCGTTAGTGCAAAGAGCATGAGCAATTGCCAGCACTTATAAGGTCTTCTTTATGCCTGGCTTAGGAAAAATAAACCACACGATAAATATAGAACAGCATGCAGCTCTGAGTATGCTGTTATGTACATCATCCAGATGAAGGCTTTACCTTTGGAGATGAAAGTGATTATACCACTGGCGTAACTCTTGGTTAAAAAAATAAATTAAAAAAATAAGCAGTCTACTTAAAGTTATTTTTACCATTCAGACTGGGGTCACCTGCTCAGAAAAACCTGATGTGAAGTACCAGTGTAACTGATTTTAATAACATCCTCAAATGAAATTTAAAAACAACAGTATCACATTTATATTTCCCCTTTTTAGTGAATTAGAAAGACGTATAAATCTACTTCCCTACATAAAACGTTTTAGTTTCTATGCTCAAGTATCTCAGCTCTAATAAATTATTCACTTAGCACTGATTCCCAAACTATGGTCCTTAAATTAAGTCCATTGGCTTGCAGCCATTCACATTAAACAGCTCAACTGGCCGCCTGCGGCTATGAGAAAGCCAGGAAGCTGAAAACAAGCTGTTGCTCCAAAACTTTTGGCAAATGTTGCTCTGTAACATAGATTTCACAGTTACTAACACCTGCTGAATTAATCTAATTGCAGTGAAATATTAATTTATTCAGTTTTGAAATCACTTTTCTTGCAATTTGTGCGTGCAACTAAGGCCTTCCTTCCATGTGGGACAGATGCTTAGCAATTGGACAGATGCTTAGTGATCTTATGAGTTTGGAAACAATGCAGCTTCAAGAAAAGTGCAAAAATGTCTCTATCTTTCAACATGGTTTAATGATAATGTAACAGTGATAACTGAACATTCATTTATACTACTCATTATTTTAGTAAAGTATCTTCCTTGTGAAATTAAATTCTTGTCTTTACTAGGTACCACAATATCTCACAATAGCTATCTCACAGTAACTCACGGGTAAGATGAACCACGTGAACCTCTAAGAGATTTTTTCTTTACAATCTTCCCTGAAAGATCTCACTCCTCACTCACTGGACATAATGAAAGAAACTTATCTTTCCAGTTTTCTCATGAATGCATGTAATGCACCAAAACTCAGGCACCAAATCATAAAGAAAACATTTGGATAGAGGGTATGTGCTCTCTTCTTATACTACTAAATTTACTGAGCCCTATCCTACTGGATATTTCTGATGGTTAAGAGGTTATTATTCAATAAGCATTTATTTTAAAATAAGCAATAGAAGTCTTTAGGAGTCATGTCCTCCTCATTTGACAACACTGTTGTGTTGATCCTCAGAATTAAGATCAACTAAGCTTAATCAAATTACTCATCGAGGATGCTAGAGTTCAAATGAGAGAACATTGTAAAAAGGAAAAAAAAAACCACCTATGCTTTAATTAAGAAGCAGTATCCAAAATTTTAATAGGTCCCACTGTGTGGATTAGGAACCACCTTAATGCAGATCTTGACATGTATTTAAAAGCAATTATCAACAAAGTCATCTGAGGATAACAGAAAGATTAAGAAGCAATTATCAACAAGCTCCTTTGAGGATAACGAAAAGGTTGGTCAGGTGATGTGGACAGATCTATTCTTGGAAAGTAACAAATGGAGAAGCCCTGTTCGTGGGGAAAGGAGTGACCATTTATTTAAGGGAAAAGCCCATCCACAAAAGCTGTGATGGAGATAGTCCACATGAGCTCCCACTACCATGCTGTAGCGAAAGGCAACAAAGCCATTACTGTGTAAAGGGAGGAAGAAATCAGGAAAGGGGCACCATCTTCACAGAAGCACCAAACTATTCTGGTAGCTTGGCTATAAATATTTTGTTGGACAGTTGCAGGGGGAAAAATTACATCCTTAAGGAGCATCAGTCTAAGAAACACCACGCAACAGGTTCTCATGGCACCTATCTTGCAACTCCATTAGTGAAGAAGTGTCCCAAAAGGAGGTTCCAAAAGCTTGCCAAGGTCATGAATTTTACAAAATTAGATCAGAACAATGTTTTCTTCCAATGAAACAGTGAACATTATCGTTAGGCTTGGAAAAGCATCTGAGTAATTGATACAACTCCTGGAACTGGAAACAGAGTAAGAAGCTTTGTTTGACACCAGTCATTCACTCTACAAATATATAAAGTGCACTCCCCTATACAGGGACCCAGTTTTAAAATTAGAACTTACATGTAAAGAAAAATGAGAGAATGCTTTAAAATGCAAGTTTTGTTCTTTGAGAAAGGCATGAAGAGAGGAGGGAGTCAATAAGTTTTGTTTTAAAAAAAAGCTCTGAATCTCAGAGGCAGCCCATTACTGATTAAGATTTTGAAAATTTCATCCACCTCCAAACTGCCCATATGGCTGGTTAGAACTACAATAGGACTGACTTGTCCATTTAACAGCTGAAACTGGAGGCAGATTCACAATCCCGAGGACAGTTTGGGACATCAAAATTTAGCTGCTTCTAGTCAAAAGCAGGGTATTTGATTTGCATTGGAAAGAACGAGGAAGATAGGTCAGAAATACGAGAGTCAGCTCATCACAACATACTAATGCAGGACAAGTAACATTCAGCAGGAAGATGGCCAAAAGGAAATTGACATCCTCCACACAACACCATACAACTGGAGTCTGCCAGCTCTGTTCAAAAATCTAGAAAACACACAATAATATCACAATGTAAAAGAAAATTCAGTAAGCCTAACTTAAGTCATTTCTCTTCCCCAAAAGTGAGAGAATCAAGCAACTCACCGAAGCATTTTGAGCTCCTGGGCAGCCTTCAGTATTATCTCATGCTGTCTTTGGCTGAGGACCATCACTCCCCCCAAGGACTGATCCGAGTCCAGGTTTGAATCTGCTCCAAGCATATCAGAGGAATGTGAAGGTGGAAGAAGAGATGAATCAAGCTGATCACCCATAGGTCGCAGTCTGTCTCCATCATCTGGATACCACCTATCGGTCAAGCGTTCCCTCTCCCAGTCCGTCCTTTCAGAAAGGTAGTCCTGCTTCTCCCGCCACGTGTCGTATCTCTCTGGGTACTCTCGAATCCTCAGCTCCCCCCTGTCTCGGAGGTCTCTGTCATAGTGATCTCTGTTCCTATCGTCCCTCCACCTATCTTCACGGTATCTGTCCAGAGGTGGGAGAGGTGGTAATGGTGGGAGAGGGGGGATATCTAGGTCACGATTCCCCATTTCTCTATCATCCATGGGTCTCATGTCCCAGTCTCTATTATCCCATTCTCTGTCCACATCTTGATCATACATATCTGTGGATCTTCCCGTCCTATCTAGATCTCTCTCTAGTTCCCTCTCCCTTGGCCTCTTCCAGTCATCCCACCAGGTATCTCGTCTGTCGTGATCAGATGATAAAGGAGGTAGTGGTGGCAGGGGAGATAACGGAGGCAACGAATGGTGAGATTGCAACCTGTCATCTCTATCATACGGATCTACAGAATCATCCTGATAATCAGAGTTGTGATCTCCCCAGTATCGTTCTCTTTCCCAGTCATCCAAGCGCTCATGCTCCAGAGGAAGGTCATTCCTACTATCTGTAGGAAATTCCTCCTGCATTCCCTCATCTTCATGACTCCAAGAACCCCTGAGTGCATCATCTCGATGGTACGGAGGCAATTTGTCAGGATCGTCTCCTAGGTGAATTGGTTTATCCATACTGCCAGTGTCAGACCTCCCTGCTTCCCTCTCCCGGCTATCTGGCCTCCTGACGTGTCCCCTCTCGTGACTACCCGCCCTCCGGACAGGACCCCTCTCGCGGCTCCCTGCCCTCCGGACAGGGACCCTCTCCCTGCTGCCCGCCCGCCTCATGGGGACCCTCTCCCTGCTCCCTGCCCTCCGCATGGGCTCCCTCTCCCTGCTGCCTGCCCGCCTCATGGGCTCCCTTTCCCTGCTGCCCGCCCTCCTGACAGGTCCCCTCTCCCTGCTGCCCGCCCGCTGTGCCCTGTCCCGGCTGCCTGTCCGCCCGGCGAGCTCCCTGTCTCGGCTAGACATCACCCTCTCCCTGCTGTCTGACCGGCCACCCAGCGTCCTCTCCCGGCTGCCAGACCGCCCGTCGGGCATCCTCTCCCTGCTGCCTGACCGCCTGTCTGCCATCCTCTCCCTGCTGCCCGCTCTCCTGAACATCCCCCTGCCACGGATAGATGCCTGCCTAGCCTGCCCTCTGCCCCTGTACACGTATCCTCTGCCACGGCCCTCGTCCATCCTGCCCATTCCCCGGCCGTGGCCATCATCCATCCTGCCCATTCCCCAGCCACCGTCCATCCTGCCCATGCCCCGGCCACCGTCCATCCTGCCCATTCCTCGCCCGTCCATCCTGCCCATGCCCCTGCCACGGCCCATTCCCCAGCCACGGCCATCCCCCTGCCCCCTGCCACGGCCATCGTCCATCCTGCCTTGCCCCCTTCCTCTGTTTCCTGGTCCCTTGCCTCTGTCTTCATGCATAAATGGCCCTTTCCCTCTGCCTTCTGGCCCAGGCAGGCCCTGCGTACTGTCCGAACCAAGCAGCTGGCTCTCTGAGGAATTCAGATCCTGGTTTCCCGTTACAGGGGTCACCGCACCTCCTGGCCTTGCAACACCTGACTGCAAAGCTCCAGAGTTACTAGAAAGGGATGTCGAAGTCTGGTTCTGAACAGGCGGAGTAGTTGCTTTGGAGTCTTCTACTTGCTGGTTAGGATCGTGTGAACTCCACGTCCACTTCTTAGGAGGATCTGGAATTGTTTCTTTGACTTCACCTTTGGATGGTTCCTGTTGAGCGCTTGTGAGGTCCTCACTCGGCTCAACGGAGCCTGTACTCGTCACGTCAGCAGACTGCGTTCTACTTCCAGCCTGCTGATTGCCACCCATGTCTGTAAACGGCTCTTTGTTTTCTGATCGTGAGTCCGTCTGTGACTGCTGCTGTCCTAGAGGAGGCCTGGGCCCCCTCCACCGTGGACCACTGGGTCGGGAACCATGTGCATGTGATGTATTTTGGGAAGTATAAAATTGTGCTGCTGGGCCACGTGGGATAGCTCCCCATCGACTTGTGTGCTGTCCATCAGTGTTCTGTCGGTCAAAACGTGACCTGTGTCCTTCCGAGCGCTGGGAGTCAAAACGGGGCCCTCTTGGTCTTGAGCCTTCAAATTTGTCGTATCCTCTTCCTCGAGGTCCATCAAATCTGCACATGAAATAACAGCAATTTTATTCAAATGAACATGTCAAATAAAACTCATCTAAAAAGCATTTTCACACTCCCTCTGTTTAACTGATGCATCCTAGTGTGCCCTAGGATCAGATCTGTTTGACCCAGTGCAGAAGCACAGAGACCTTCTTCTCCACCTCAACACTTTCCAGTGAAGACCGGTCTAAGCCACCTGCAGACAATGTAACCCTAAAAAGAAAACTTGGCTTAAGTATCCCAGGTTGAAACTCACCTTGAAAAAAACTTGCAAACTCACTGGAGAAAAGCTTTGATCTTTTGTTTAAAGACAGTTTTGTTGAAAACAACAACTCCTGTTGAACTTTTGTTTTAAAACTTGGCAACAAGCTTAGCTAACTACTATGACAAAGGCCTTACAGACAAATCTATAAATACAGATCCTCACAGAAGGTGCATGGAGCCGTGATTACAGTCCAGTTCTACGTCAGACAATATGCCTAAAACACACACATTTTTATTGCATCACTTTTTTCCTTTTCTGCTCTTGCTTGAAGACAAGGAAATAGGTCAGGCAAACCAGCATAAAGAATAATTTATGCAATGATATTTAGCAAGGCTCATCTAGTCAGAAAAACAACCTTTAGGCATATGCTCAAATATTGATTTACATAATAGACTACAACACATCAAATTAATTTTACACAAAGTGTAGAACTTGTTCCTGAAGTTAAATTGCTTGGGTATTTGGGACTCACAGTTGTCTCTCACTGGATATTAATTCAGTAGTGCCTAGTTAGCAGCAGCAGTTGACTTTTTGCAGAATTTAATGTTTCAGTGAGCAATTTACCAAATGAGCTCATTTACACAACCTAAAAGAATTTTAATAATCTTAGTAAGATAACACTTCAGTAGAAAAAGTGGAAAGTACGTTTTCTGTTGGAACAAAATTGCCTTTTGTTTGGGGTGTGTGTGGTCAAGGTGAACAGAATGAAAAAAAAAACATAAAATGCAGTAGCAAGATACCTTAGATTTGAAGGACCAACTTCTACGTGTAAGGTGTAGCAAGAAGAAATTGGATACCTAAGATATACTTCATCCCCAAGATTCTGAAAATTAGTTTCAGGGAATACTTCAGAGTTTCTTGAGAAATGTTAATTGCTAAAAAGTGGTGGGTGGGAGTGTGTCTTTTTATATGTCTAATCGTTACCTGGGACTTTGGAATAGCACCAGGTTAATACACAATATTTTAAACTTATCACAGGTTCAATTAAAAATTTATTACAGCTCTGTTTTCTACTGCCTGTATCGAGAACAAACAGTAAACAGATTTTTGGAAAAGCTTTGATAAAACCATAGAATAGTCATGCAATTACTATATAGGAATGCACAAAGGTTACAGTGTGATTTAAAAAATCATTTTTTTAAATTTTAAAATATTTTAATGTAAGAGGGCTCAAAAATAAAGCCATTGTATGTACTTTCTAGAAATTTCTGATTATCCATTGTCTGTGGTCACATAACACTGAGCTCTAAACTACTGCACACATAAAAGACACGCACTAGCAAATCACTGAAAACAGTCTGCAGAACTGCACATCCAAAAAACCCCCAGGACTAGAAACTGCGCTTTTTTAAAACCCATGGGGAGACAGAAAATTATTCAAAGTTATAAAAATTCAAATATAATGCTTGTACTTCACGAATTACTATTCATGAACGATCACTTCGGAGTCAAAAAGAAGGGAAATGAACATGAAGATGTGTCTGTAAAAATCGAGCGGAGTATGCAAAGATAGAAACAATTAAAGAGAATAACGCTGCTTTTTGGTTCGCTAGGCATCACATCAGTCTCGAACTAATGACCAGACAGAACAGATGTTTTTGCAACCTGGTATCATGTCAGTCATGGAAAAACAAACAATAACAAAACGGTCCAAAAGGAGTATCTCGGATCAAACCATATCGCAGATATAAAACCACATAAAAGACACAGAACACTGGTTTTTGGAGTAACTTTACACTGAGACAAGAGGCCATCCGCCTGACCAAACGCAGACTTAAATTTGAATACAAGCACACCTCACAAGAAGATAAAGACCAAGACCATCAGATGTTACGCAAAACAAGGATCCTACCATTAGACTAAGGCTCAAATCTTCTTGTTTAAAATTGTTTGAATGCTAGGTAACGCTGCACATGTAGAAAAACACTGATTTGGATGCAAGAGAAACATCACCTCTCTCTTATCAGAAGGGCATTTTGAAAAGTGCAGCAAATAGGGCAATCACCTAGTTACAGAACTCTCCCACGCCAGAAGTTAAAGTACTGGTGAAGAGCTCTGAATCTTTCATTTCTTTCTGTTGTAAATGGATTTGGGTAGCAAACAAAGAATAAATTTTGTTGTTAAAAACAACAACCTAAATTTCTGGTAATTCAATTATCATAGCATGTTCAACTGAATATATAACTGAACACTTTCCTCAATTCCTTTCAGAAGGTCCACTTTAAAGTGCTATCGTACATAGTAGTAACTTAAAAACACTCCCCCAACACTTTTGCTTTACATATTCCTAAACTGCGTTCCAAGTGCCACAGATAAAACACTGGGAATTTATATGGGTTTTCATAAAAGGTCGTTCTTTCAAATGTGATTGATCGTTAACCTAAAGACAGTAAAGATGTATCAAATATTTACAGCATCTTTCCTGTTTTCAAAAAAATGAATATTAAATTTCTGAGAATTAAAGGGGAGCAGTGTGCCTAAGCATTTCACTAGAGAAAAGTATTGACTCTAGGTCACACTCAGGTGAACAGCATTTACCCGTTTTTGCTTTAATCTGATAAATACAGAACACGGTGTACACACATTAAGAGCAAAACTACATCAAGCGCACAATTTACATGACCTCAGGAAAAGCTGAGAATAAGGCATAATGTTTCATTTCTTAATACACCACCAAAAGGCTGCTAGCCTTGAATGTGTATAAAACAACAAAAATATCCTTACCTAGGACCTCTGGGGCCTTCAAAACGTGCTGATCTGGGAGGATCTGGAAGCAATCCACCTGATCTCACTGGTTTATCCTGCATGGTAGGGGTATGTGTTGAAGACAGTGCAGAAGGGGCTTTCAGATCCCCACATCCTTGCTCAGATGACATAGAGACATTTTGTTTATTATGGTGAACTTGAGACTTTCCGTGGTCTGAAGAGCTGAAGGATGAACTTACTTGAGAATGGTAAGCTGAATATACAGGTGAGCTACCTATTTTTGATGCATAGGTACCAGGGGTGGGAAGCAGAGCTGGCCTTGGTGTTTCAGTAGACTGATTGCTTTGAGAACTAGATCCTGAAGGGACAGAGGAGTTAGATAACTGAGATACAGAAGACAGAGGTGGAGGGACCAGAGGAGGTGTAGCTGAAGGTAAAGTTGGAGGCATAACAGGAATGCCACCTGGAGCCGTTTGAGAATATGGAACAAATGGAGGTGGAAGCGAAACATTTGCAGGGTACTGATTCTTCAGATTTTGGAGTGAGCTCACTTTCTCCTGCAGATGGGACTGAGTGACCTTCATCTGTTCATCCCATGCTTTCCACTGTTTCTCATACTCTTGCAGCTGGTCTTTGTGAGGATAGGTTTGAAGCTGATGCTGCCACTGTTGGTTCATTGACCGCTCCCAGTCTTTATGAAGCTGCTGGAACTGTTTTTGCTGTGTCTCATAATGTCGCAGCTGCATCTCCACTGACATTGTCTGCAAGGAGAATATGAGAATAACTTCAAAAGAGCATCTTAATTATCTTCAAGGCCACGTATTTTAGTATCAGTTGTAACATCACAACTTCTGACTTGTGCAGAAACCTGAGGAAGAGCTACAGTGAAATAAAAGCAAATGCTAACTGTGATGTCTAAAGTCAATTTACACATTGCATGACTGAAGGGCAAACATTTAGTATAAAAGACTATTTTTTTTAAAGAAGAAAGCTAATGAAAAATAGAATCAAAGGCCTCCACGCTATATTATTACTGAATGCTTACAACAGCCATGAAAGCCCAAATCAATCTTCACACTTTCAATACATGCAGCATGTGACTATTTCTCAAGGTTTCAGTTTCTAACTCTATTAATCTACAGAAAGTTGCTTCAGCTTTCAGCTTTGGTTTTTCTCTAACCTTTTGCTAGATCATAATTTGCATGGTGCAGCTTCTATCAGCAGTTTGTCTTTTCTTATGTGTACGCACAGGTCCTAATATCCATGGGCTTGATCTGTTCTTAGAGTTTTAGGTTTACACTTCAAGATTTTTTGTCAACAAACCCCACAGCCCAAACCACTTAAGGAATGCTTAAACCATAAAAAGCTGACTCAACTAATAAAGCAATCAGCTTCTACTTTAAAGGCTGCAACACTGATATCATTATCTGAGTCTGTTATTAAGACACCATCACCGTACAAGTTTATTTTTGTACTGTATGATATTGTAATAAAAAAGGGGGGGAGCACAGCTACCAAATTACTTCACACCACCATCTGTGTAACTGACCTTTCTCCTGAAGAATTTCTCCAGCACTAAAATGTTCAAAACAGAGTAAATTCAATATTGTGTTCAGCTTTGCTCCTGTATCACTCAGGCATGTCTGAAAATTGTTTAACAAGAATGCGGTCCTTCTCATCCTACTAAAGCTTCATCACCACTTCTCAATGTTTTTTTCATTCTGAAGTTGATTGACAGTAGGAAAAGGGGACACAGACTTCTGCGCATGCAGAAGTAGTAGCTAGACAAATGGACCAACCACGGCAAATTATTCAACTACTTATTTTGCAGCAAACCATGAATGTTAGGTCATTCACAAAATATATCAAATACCATCTCCTTAGTGTTTCACCTGTAAATGTGGAGGCTGTTGCATGATCTGTTGATACTGCTGTACTATCTGCTGCAGCTGGGCATGCTTCTGCATTATCCTCTGGTACTGAAATCCAACTCGGTGATGGGGATGCTGCTGCCATTGAGCTGCTGCTGCTTGCAACTGCTGCAATCTCAAATCTTCCTCAGGGTCATCAGGAGGATCAATATTGAGCTAGGGAAATAGGCAAGTATTATAAATGAAGGGAGACTTCTGTCAGAAGAGAAGAACGCTGGGTTGCTACCCAGTTTACAGGAACTTTCTCAGTACTACTTATTTTACCACCCTGTGTTCAGTGTTCTGGCCACCCCTAACTGCTGGAAGGCTGATTTTTATTTCCTTTACTCCTGTGCAGTCTGACCTAAAGTTAGGGTGAGGGGGATTAGGGAGTTTATACATACAGAAACTTACCCGTAGGTAAGAGTTTAAAGCAGATCTGTTCTGTGCTGCTCACACCAAAGGCAGTGAGACAGCAGTGCTTTTTCATGATGGGGTAAAGTAATTCCAAATCCATCATTTTGCCACTTGGTAGGAACCCGCACACCGTAAATTTAAAGCGGAGCATATCCTGCAGGGTAGTCTACCACCTTACAGTAATCTGTTCAAACATCAAAGTCGTGACCTCCATCCATTATGGAGCAACTGTCATTAAGCACCCTGACTAAATATTCTGTACAAAGCTCTTGGCTATCAGACAAACTATAATACACAGGGAGAAGGGGAGCCAGAACTGAAACCGACACAGAAGAATTAAAAAATCATGTTTAAAAGCATCTACCAAGTACTTCATTTTGCACTTAGGTATCACAATGTGTTTCTCACAGGCAAAGATGACAACTCTGGGGAAAGCGTGAGTGAGCCAAGCTTGGCGCGTGTGGGTGACTATGTAAGTCTGCATATGAGAGTATTTTTTTTAATCAGTGCAGCCTTAACAAATGTTCTTTTAATGTTGTTTTCCCATATTTAGTTATTGTTACACAGTATGTATGAGAATTTGATGGCAATATTTTCCTGTTTTGTTCCCTCTAGCACAACATACACAGAGGAACTCCCTGCAAAGCCTACCTGAGTTTCAGTGGATGTAAGAGAAGACTCATCTTCTTTGGAAGCTGGAGGCAGGGATTCGTTCAGCGGAGGAGGTTCAGACTGCTGAGTTGAAGCACCCATTTTCCCTTCTTCAGATTTTGCTCTCTGTTCAGATGTATCCTTCCCTACTCCTGGGCCTTTCACTTGCTGCTGTCCCTGAGCATGGGCTTTTGCCCTTTGCTGCAGGCTAAGCAGGTGTTGCTGGTACCAGTATTGCTGCTGTTCCTACAACAGATAGAAATTTTCTAAGAAAAACAGCTTTCACGGGAAAAAAAAACATGAAATTCATGATAGTTGCTAGAATCATGCAGAAACATACACTAGAAAAGCATTTAAATCTGTTTTGAGATAAAATTCACTTCATTATCAACAGCACTGCAATGCAGGTCAAAAGATTTAATCAAAATTCAGGCAGGTGTGTACCATGCCTCACACAACTACCTGCTCCAAAGAGCTTACAACTAAAGAAAATAATAAAAAGCAGGAAAACAATAAATCAGTTAAAAGTACTACAGGCATGTAGCAGGTACCACACTTACTAAGTTTAGTGCTTTTTATTCCTAACAAATATCTGTACTTATTTTGAGAATAACTTCAGTAAAATGAAGGGAAAATGGAAGATGACAAATGTGAGCCAGGGAGCAGTAAAAAGAAAAAGTCTGAAACATAAAAAAAAAAAGATGAAAAGTGTGAACAGCGAACACAAGTAGACTGAAAACGATGGCAGAGTAACTGGGGTGGAGAGGTTAGAATAAAGGTTTGGAAAGGAAAAAGAACAATGCGAGCCAGCGAGCAGTGCGGATTATTTATTATCTGAATCCTGATTAACATTCAACAGCTGAAAAGGTAAACAGACATGGCTGCACCTGAACAACTACCCATCTCAGAAGCAGTTCAGCTTTCAGTTTTAAGTACTTCAGGCTAGAATTAGGGGATTCCCGGAACATAAAAACAGCTTCAAAGCACCGTGAGCTGCCACCAGCATAAAGAACCAATGACTAAGGAGGAGAATCTCACCACGCACAGGACAGTGCATCTTAAAGAAAGGCAAGCAGGAACCAACTGATCTCTACAGCTAATACAGGAGGTGCCCGGCATCAGATCGGACTAGCAGGACGCAGGCTAAAAACTGGCAGGAGGCAGCTGAAGAGTGAAGACCTGACACGGCCTTGCGCTATGCAAGTCCCTGCCAGAGAACACAGCAAGTGATGCAATGTTAGGGATTCAGGACACAGCTCCGTAAGCTCATAGAATAAAATTCTCCAGATTTTAAAAACAAGATGCTGGCCACCACTAGGGCAGCTCCTGTATTTTAGCGTAGAATACACTTGATTTTTAAACTCTCATGTCAGCTCTACCACCTAGCATATTCTTCTGCCCTTCCTTTCCATCCAAGCATGCACTGTTGAGAAAGAAATCTCTGAAGAGCCTACTCACAAACAGAAAAGAGTATTTTAAGATGTCCTTGCCTTTTGGGTAAGTGTGATAACAGCAGTCGTAGGTGTTGTCTGATGTGATTTCTCAAAACTGAACTCTTCAAATTATCTTTAAATGGGTTTAAAACAAGCACAGGCTTCCTCCAAAAGCCTACCTCACGCTCAAAATGGGACTGATGGTTTCTATTGCTAACAGCCTGGCAGACACAAACATGCAGATGTATTTTTTAAAGATGCTTCTGTAAAACTGCAACTTGGAGATGAGGTCAGCGAAAGGAGAGGCTACACTTGGACTTCGTGGTGATCCTGCAGTGACTTCGGCCAAGGGTCTTTTTAACAAGAACATGACTCAGAAGAGCTCTCACGGGTGGAAGACGTGCATTCACGCTGCAGCATGGAACCTCGCAGACATCTTCAACAACAAGCTGCAATGAGGGTAAGTTTCAACAGCAGGGAGGAGCACACATCCCTCCCCGGTTACACAAAAGATGATTAAATTTATCCCTTTCAAATGGCATCATAAGGGGATTTAACACGACAGGGCTGGATGTTATGCTTCCAGAGGAGTGACTGACGAGCACCTGTTTGACTGCCACGAAACTCTTCACCCGGAGATCCACTTCATTTTCTCCTCATTCTAACAACCAGATAAGGCCTACCAGTCCCAGCAGGACCAGCGATTCACAGACAGAGCTTTAATGATGGTATCCTGCCAGATGCTTTTCACAGCTAGGTCAGCAACACGTGCACTGCAGGTTCTAACTGAAAAGTGAGAGGAAAGTGAAATGCAGGTTTCTATAGCTCAGTGTGAAGGAAACAGAAGTATTCATGGAGAAAAAATGTTGAGTTATTTAACACTTATCTCTTCAAAGTAGCTGGCATTCTTCAAGTCCAATGACAAGCCCTGTACCTAAGGAAGACAGCAGCATTGCCACATGCCTTCTTCTATCTCTGGCTGACCAGGAGATGCCTACGGCATCACACACAGACCCCCGAGACCAGCCCTGACCACCTAAAGCACAACCCCGAGCAAACACAAATCCGCTCCGCCGAGGAGTTTCAATGCAGTCTGTTCTCTGCACTGTGGCTATCAAGCTTGACAAAGGCTGGGAAATGACAGCGATGTGTGGTGTTCTCTGCTACCTCTCCGTTTGGCTCCGTGAGTCCTCACAGCCCCAGCTGGTGATACCAGCCCAGCAGTGTTTGGTGCGACTGGCTGAGAGATTAGCTCAAAGTAATAGAGGAGGGATTTCAGAGAGCGCAGCAGGCTGCTGAAAGGTGACACGGTGAAGCTGCGGTAGCTTTACCAGAAGTATATAAATACATGTTTATGGGTACAGCTGCACCCACTCAGATTTGCTTCCTACTGTAAATAAATAGCAGGAAACATCAGATGGAGCATTAACGAGATACCACGAGCATTTGAACAGAACTTGTCAGAAGCCGTATCTAACCACAGAGAAAGACAAGAAGCCAGAAACCCACCCCGAACGCACTCTCGGGAATAGCTACACTAAACTCTCAACGCTGTCCCAGCAAAGAGAGGTACCTTATTTCACACATGAAAGGGAAATAGCAGGACACTCAATAATAGCAAATTGCGCAGCATTTCCTTTGTTAAGAGAAAAACACCGATCTGTTTTGGCTGCAGCCACTGCTGGATGAGAACAGAAAGAATTGCTTTCAATTACCGTTAAAAAAAAAAAGAGCTTAATAGGATTTTGTAAATGATGAGTTATGGTGCCTGCTAAGCTTGTAAAATCACTAGCAAGAAAGCCTCGCTCTGCTTTGCTTTCGCTATTCCGATTGCGTAAGGATTTGTTGCCCCAAATCCTGTCTTGCATTACAGCCAGACAGTCAAAATTTTATCAAATTTATGGCCAGCGAAGTACCACACTCCTTCTGAATTAAGGCTGAATTGTGTAAGGGACTAAGAACTACTTAAGATACAAATTGCTTATACAAACACACCTGAAACAGACAATGTCAACTTTGGAGATGCTTTTCAGCAGCATTCTGCTCCATCTATGCATGCAGTATAACAACACATTAATTGTGATTATTCTGGGAAGGACAGAATCGCTGAGGAAGAACTGAAAAAAATCTCAGCAGTTATGAAACTTCTGGCTTCATAATGGGGGAGGAATTGCTTTAGTGCTTGATCTGGAGTTTAATAATTTAAGAACTCAGCAGCAGTCTCAATGCTAAATTAACATCCCTTTCAACGTCTGATTTTCCAAGGTTTTGGCATTAAGAAAAAATAGTTCCATTGCTATCACTGTAAGACATGAACTAACACTGTCCAAAACCTTCCTAAAATTAAATCCGTGAGCCACTTCGCTAGGCAGGGACCAGCTATATGGCACAAACTTAAAAATGGTACATTGCCAAGTGCACTACGTATAGGTATGAAATTTGAATGGATACGAATTAAAAGGTGTTCCAACGACTGACAAATTTAAAGTGTCAGCAACCTCAACATGAGGCAACAGGATTGTTGCAGACTTAGTTCCAAATCAGAATCCTAAAATCCATTTGCCAAAAGTACATGTATTTTGAACTTAAACAAAATCAATCAAACCAATTAAACACCTGAAAGGACGTATGTAGGCTTTGTTCTTGCAGCTGGATCTCTACAGGCCAACCCTAAAACCCTGCAAAAGCCTCAGTGAATTTGAAGGAACTGTATAGCTGAGGACCTCAACTCGCACGCCTCTTTGTCCACGCTCAGCCTTCAACAACTGAATCGTCCCTAACTCAGCGTGTAAGGACAGGCACATCGCCTGCCGAGGAAGCGCTCCCACGTAGGACGTTAAGCACGTGTACGCTTTGTGGTCATTTTGACCCTAGTGTCCGCAGGCCTTAGCAAAAAAAGCACGTTTTGCCAAAAAAAGCATTTCAGAACACTTCTCTCTGTCGCGGTTCAAGCCGAAACCAGGACACTCTCACATGCCCTGTGCAATCTCATACCAGAGGACCAAACGCACAGCACAAAACTGATTTCCAGAGAGTGAAAGGCAACGAGGCACCGCAGCAGGAACACTTTTGCAGCTTTAAGTGTAGCTGGTAAGAGCGAATAGCCACCACTCGGTACCTGTCAGAGCAACTGAAACACGGTCCCCAAAGGGCAGCTCAATGAGGAAATGACTGAAAACAAGAGCAGAACAGGGCGCTGCAGCACGCCATAAGCAGGCAGCCTGCAGCATCCTACAGGAGGCCGGAAGAAGTCAGCGAAGGCTCGGTGCGTTTCACCTCCGTGCTGTGCTTTGGGAAACAATTCTCCAGAGACCGACAGACCCGCCAGGGGAATTAAATCCAGCGGGGAGCCGGGCTGCTGGGCGATGCCTTCCTCACCTGGGGGGTCATGGTGGCCGGGTCGGGCTGCGGGGCTCCGTGCTGCTCGGGGGGAGCGCCGCTCTCCTGGCCGCCCCCCTGGGGACCCTCGGGCAGGGCCAGTGCCGCCGGCGGGGGGGTGAAGTGCTGCTGGGCCGCCTTGGGGGCGGGCAGGGAGGGCGCCAGGCCGGGCTGCGCCGCCTGGGAAGGGGACGCCTGCGAGGGCAGCAGGTAGGGCTGGGGAGGGGGCAGGTAGGCCGGCCCGGGGGGCAGGTAGGGCTGGGCGGCGCTGGACGGCGGCGGCTCCAGGTAGGAAGGGGGCGGCTCGTTGAAGGAGGGGGGCGGCTGCGAGGTCTGCGGCCGCGGCAGGTAGGGCTGGAGCGGCGGGGACTGCCCGGGGGGCGGCTGCCCGGGGGGCAGGTAGGGCTCCGCCTGGGGGGGCGGCAGGTAGGGCTGTCCGGGGGGCAGGTAGGGCTGGGCGGCGGCGGGCTGCGGGGACTGCGGCGGCGACGACAGCTCCATGTCCATGGGCACCGGCGACGAGGGCACGGGCTCGCCCCACTCCCCGTGGCCGGCGGGCGGCTCCTGCCCGTCGCGCTCCCGGCCGCCGGCGGGCGGCTTGCGGCTCGGCGGCGGGGCGGCGGCGCTCGGCGGCGGCTCGCGGTGTGCGAACTGCTTCTGGTAGCTGCGCACCGGCGGCGCGGCCACGGGCGGCGGCGGCTGCTGCCAGTCCCCGAAGGGCAC